>DF239218.1:128307-292806 GCA_000507305.1 Breviolum minutum Mf 1.05b.01 | reverse complement strand
TTTTTATGACAAGCCAGCATAAGACCGGTACTCATCCATTTTGAAGACAAGCCAGCAAAAGACCGGTACTCATCCATTTTTAAGACAAGCCAGAATAAGACCGGTACTCGTCCATTTTTAAGACAAGCCAGCATAAGACCGGTACTCATCCATTTTACACAGGTATGTATATACACATCTGTACACATATTCATGTACATATATATACTTCTCAGAAGGAATGTTTGTGTATTTTTTAAGTGAGATTCCAGATGCACCCTGTAAGTTCCTGCGATTTGGAATCAGACGTTGGAAAAACAATGACATCACTCAGGAGACCAGATGCTCTTTCGTATCACATTGCCATGCTGATGTTGCAGAGGGTGCAGCGCAACAAAGATGCTGAAACACTCTACAAAGAGGTCATTCGAGATAGACTATGTCCTCCATGGATCCTGGGGACCGGGCAAACGGGAGAAGATTTGCTATTGACTTGTCATCTAAGTTCCGCTTTTTTTGGCATGTGCAATTCTTTTATTTTGCAAGTGGTTGGGAGGGTGAAAAACAACATGTCGCAATCTTCTTAGATTCACTTCCGTTTTGGCACTTTCCAATTTTACTACACTTCAAAACATCCCTGACATGTTCCAGCCATTTGTGCTTTCATCCCACCTGCTCCCATGGCAGGAAGTTTTCCATCACCGTAGAGGGCCTTGATGATGACTTGGCCGATATCGCTTGTCGTATCTTCTTCGAGGAGGTGATTGGAGCCAAGACGCCACGAGATCTTGTGATTGTTACTATGGCTGAAAGTTTGAAGCCTGGCCTGTTTGAGATGGGTGTTTCCAAAAATAGGGGTACCCCAAAATGGATGGTTTATAATGGAAACACCCAGATGTTAGGTGTCCCATTTTTTTGAATCTGTTTGTTTGAGATGTTTAGTTTTAAGATGATGCTTGGAAATTTGGATTGCAGGGGGAAAAGTTAAAATGACCATAGATGTTCGCTTGGATTGAGTTAATGATAACCCCTCTGAAAACAGCTTCACAGTTGTGTTTAGCATCACATCCAAATCTCGTGAACCGACGATGCAAGGACTGATAGGCCCAAAGACAAGGCGAGGAAACAAGCTTTAGCAAAGTTCCTTGGCTGAATCTCGAAAAGAAAACCTGCAAAGTCACGTCGACGTGCATTTAACAAGTTAGCTATGAAGAGAGGTGTTGGTGATTGAATGCTCTTTTGTTGAATCAGTTTGTACAAGAGTAGAAGAGATCTTAGATCTTTTTTTCTTAGTCTGAGCAGTGTCTGACCCGGAAGATATCAGATATTGGATCTCTGCCACTTTGCTTACTTTTATAGCTACAAAGTACGAGCTCCCACAATAAATCCCAGATAATCTAAGCTTGAAAACTTGACAATTCATCCAGCTTATCATGGCAATTCATGAAGCTGAGGATCTCCAAAGAGTATGGCTTCGAACCGAGTTTGAAGGATGCCGGGGAGCTACGGATTTCCAGGTGCCGATTTCCCGCTGTGCCCGTTTTGGGGATGGCAAACTTTTTGCTGCTCGCTGCTCGTCCGCCAGGTTCGAGTTGAAACGAGTCAAAGGTCTGACTCAACTGCGAACGAAGAGGATGAACAGAGAAGCCATGGCGGAGACCCTTTGTTGGAAGGCCTGTCGGATCAGAAATTGTATACTATATAATATTTAAATATACATATGCCAAGAGGTGGAAAACAACAACGTCAACAACAACAACAACAACAACCAACAACTATCACGATAAAACAAACAATGAACCAACAAAAAGAACACCACATCCTGTAACTGTTTGCTTCAAGAACCTTCACGCCTGTCACCAGTAACTCCAAGTGCACTGCAAGGCTCCAGAAGAGCCAAGTATCAACAACCAGCTTGGTCGAACCAATCAAAAAAACGGGGGGCCGTTGGGGATGTTGGGGGAACGATGCGGGAAGTTGAAGTTTGCGGCTGTTGTTGGGAGTTATTCATGTCTTCCTCGTCAATGACAGAATTGGGGCCTAGTCTTCTGATATTTTCTCTTTTGATATTTGGATTTCAATTGCAGGAGCACTTTTCTTGGAACCCATGGGTCATTCTTGACAGATGGCCCACTTGGAGGATTCATGATGATCTCAATTCGGCTCACATGCCATCACATCCAAAATGGTTGAACAACCCTTGCTGCTTTATAAGATTTTATAAGTATTGTGATGCATATATATATATATAAATGTAATCCTGTATATTTATATATTTATACAATATGTACATTGTTTTGGGGCGATCTATTCAACTATCCGTTCTTTCTACTTGAGGCAATCTCAAAGATGACTCAGGTGTTTCCAAATTCTCAGAAGAGTGCCCGCAATAGCACCACGCATGGATGGTATGGTATAGATATGACGCTGCAATGATGTGCGAGCTTCTGGATCTGTGAGGACATCTTGGACAAGATGAACCCGGACTTGATGCTGATGAAGGACTTGCAGAAACGAAATTCCAGCAGGGTTGGTCTGTTGAAGTTGATGCAAGAAATCCTTTACCAGTTGATATGGTGAATATGTTGCAAGATTTTCTCATCTTGTATCTATCTCAAAAGTAATGCTGGTATCCAATTGAAAAAATCAACCATCTTCAACCCTTGAAGGATCAGGAAATAATACGTAGTCATGTCGCCCCATCCGTGGGTTTGTGTAGGTGCCACATCCTTTGTGGCACAGGTGTCCCTAAACGATGGTTGTGGATCAAAATGATTGGCCTGTCAGGCCACCATTGGCATGTCGATGAATTTTGTTTCAAACCATTGGCCATCCCCAGAATGCTTTTCATAATCCAGTCCCAAGAGGCTTGCTGAATATTTCCAACACAATGGATGAGCGGACTACTCAAGAATCTCAAGAAAGCTGAGCAGCTTGTGGATATTTGATGATGTTATGATGATGTTTCTCTGAAAATTTCCTCCATTTTGTTGCCACCTTTTTGCTGATTTTCGGAGGATCAGCAACAACGTCTGCACGAAACGCTGAATCAAGTCATCACCCGAGTACCCGCGTTTCTTGCAACCACCATGGGCGGGGTCGGCCTGGGCGATTCGGGAAGGTTTGACCATGTCTTTGGGAGCTAACATTGAAAGACCAAAACGGTTTCTAGATGCTGATTTTTTTCCTTCCAAGACATCTTCAAGTTTTCTATGTTTATTTTTTTTTGGAAAGGATGTATACGGATGTCTTAATGTGCTCAATGAGAAGAAGAGTACAAATTTGACACCAGTTTTTTGGGATCATATGCTGCATACTTGGTAAAGATATTGAACAAGGGTTGAAGTGACAAAGGATTTGATGAAAAGCACCGGTGGGTTGTTTTCTTTTGGAGCTCTTGGAGGAGGCTCTGTAAGGTACCCTCCTGGGAAGTTACATATACGCTTTTAAAGGCACTTTTGAAGATGATTTTCCTCTTCCCAAGGTGGTATATGCTAGTCTCCTGGAAGGTAATGTGACTTGCAAAATCTTTATGGTTGTTTGATGAAGCAAGTGATTCCCATCAAGCACAACGGCAGTGTTGCACGATGATAACGAGAATCCCACAGCCAACCATAGCCCATGCAAAGGTTGGCAGTGGGGGATGCGCAGGCCAGATAGCAGACTGTGGGGAAGGAACAACAAAATCATGGAACTGGATGGAAATACCTTAAGTTGAAGCTAACATTGCACCCGAAAACTTGATGGTTGGAAGACTGCTTTCCTGTTTTGGGAAGGCTTCCTGGCAGGTGCTATGGTAGTTTCACCATGTTAGATTGGAGATGCTGCTGAGGTGCGAGAAGAGTGCAGTATTTTCAGAAATGATATCGGCAAACTCAGCCAAGAGATTGTGCTGCTTCATTGCAGAATAGTGCGGCACACGAAACGACTTGTGGTGATGCTGATGGTAAAAGGGTTTCTGTTGCTATGCACTACTTGACCCTAATTCCATCTACAGGTTGACCCTAGGCCAACGGCCCAGAGACATGTCATGAAAATCGAATAAGGTCTAAGACTAACACTATGACTCTTTTCCATATACGTATGCAAGGCCGGGAGGTAGGTAATTCCAGACATCAGACACGTCTATGATCCTCCTACCACTTTTTTCCGGATTCCTACGCACTTACTTTTGTGCAACCATCCAGCCAGTGACGAACTTAACAAATCACGAGCCGAGGCAGATGGGAGAATCTCTTCAACACATGATGCCGTGGGTCGACTGGTTACATGATCATCAGTACCTTGGTATTATCTCGCAAGGTCGGTAAGATCATTTTTTCTTTCCCAAGCGGAAAAAACGAAAAAATCGAGAAACATCCAGAAATACAAAATCGATCATGAAAAAACTGTTTTTTTTCCCTCCCGGTTGAACTTTGAACCTTTACATTCGGGCATTGAATCCCTCCCAAGAACATTGTGTTAGTCAAAGCATGACATGCCTACCTTGTACAAACACGTTGTGATTGGAATCGGTTGAGCCTGATTGAAACCCCCCTGAGGCCTGCCATCAGCTGTCTTGAGGAGAGGGATCAGATGTTTTGTGACACATTAACTGGCTTTTTGAGGTAAAGGCATGTATGATTTCTGATGATCCAAAGGTGCCGTAATGTTTTTGTTGCTAAGATTGGGGCGAGATATTTTGAGACAGTCCCTCTTCAAACAATTTATTCATACGGATGCGAGTTGAACTTGATCCGATTTTGAGAATCGGAGGGTTTTGGGGCTATGTTGTGACATGGATGGTAGGACAGACTGGCAGCTCTTGAGCATGCACGGGGTGAACAGTTGGAGATCAACAGTGAGGAGACGCTTGCAGTGATGAAACATGCTGCCATTATTTGTCGATGGCAGCCGGATAGACATTGTGGTATATCTTGACTGATTGAAATTTCTGAGGATTGAGATGTGTTGAGATTTTTCGAAGGCATCACCAACAGACTTGTAGAGCATACCCGGCCTTCTATATGTGGAGATGTTCTTCATAATCACATGGGGGGCTGCTCCAAGAGTTTGGTGGCTAGATCTTTGAATTTTCACAGATAGTGATGGTAACGTTTCTTTTGTCATTATATCATTTCAATGCCATCACAAACATTTCCACGCAATAGCTCTCGTTCTTATGAATCTTGAATCTTGTGGTCCTTCGACGTGCGACACTCCGACACGGAGAATTCAAATTCGCAAAGGCCCATTCAATTCAAGTAGTGAGAAGCTCAGACTGACACTTCACATTGGGAGACGAACCTAGTGAGATTACCATCATAAGCCCAGTCATGCATGTCATAATTACTCATTTTATTTTAGCTACAGATTTACCCCCACAAACGAATCGTATCTTTGCAGATGATGATTGGCTTACCTGTACCCATCGGCAACAGCAACCCATTGGCCCTCTTTCATGGTTTCACCCGCAGGATTTGCAGGTCCTGGTTCATCGCTTAAGCAATTGTGAGAAAGATCAGCAAGATGAGCCACTTGCCATGTCTGCATTTTTTTGTGACTAGTTGGGCCACGGATTTATCTGGCAAAGCATGCGAAACAATATTGGCGTTTTTCAATGCAAGATCTGGATTTATGTCAAGCATGTAGGAAATAAACAAACCAGAAAGATGATGGGGTGCTGGTGCAGGATGAACTGCATCGAATTAGATATTGCGATTCAGAACCTTTCCAATGAATCATGACAAATCACAACAACATTAGAACAACACCAACATTATTACCTCAATGTTGGTGTACCTGGTATGTTCATTTGTTTTAGTTCAGTTCGTTTTATCGTTGATTCACACTCTGATCTACTTGATTCATGTTTGATCCTAGGCATCGATGCATCACAGAGCTCCAATCATCTTGTCGAAAATTGACGGAGGCGCCGGGTGTTTCCCCGGGCGACCTTGACGACACGGGTTACGGTTTCGATCGTGACAGGACGTGGGGTCGCAGATGCGCAAAGTCTTGGGTTTGGAGGTGCTACAGTTGGATGCCTTAGATACGATTTTGGTGGGGGAAGGTTGGACCATTTTGCTTTAAACCAATGTAGTGAAGCAAGAAAAATGGGAAGGTTTGGCAGAAACAAATTGGCAATAAAGGAGTTACTGCTGTGCAGTTTACAGATGTTTCCTTTCAGCTACAATGATGGAATCATGTTGGAGTAGAGAAAAGACCTCTTTTCCGAGGCGGAAGTCCATTATCAACAACGAAGAGTTCAAAAGCTGGCGGCAGGAAACGCATTGTGGTGTTATTCCATGGGGCATGGCAGCATGGCATCACATTAACATACCTCAATCCAGCTGAAGCAGTTGGTTTGATCCAATTTCTTCGTTGTGTTCCCAAAAATAAACTTAGGGTATACCTATACCCATAACCGGAAACAGGAATAATTTCTAGCAAGTAATTTCCCATGTATTTCCACCACTGCATGGATTCTTATGACCTAAAACGCCGGGCGCCATAGGACTTTGATGCCATGAAAGTTCGAGTGAAGCGTTTCGAGATGAATCAGCTTCAAGAGTTGCTTGGTTAAAAATCCCGGGTTAGTTGCACTAGTCAATTGGTGAAATGATAATGGAAAGATAGGCGTTTTGGAACTGGGGTTTCTAATATAGGTTTTTGTTTTTGTATATGTAGAAATAATATATACATGCTTTATGTTTACTTGCGAAGCTAGTAGGTAGTGGTGCAGTGCAGGATTCTTTTTATCAATGTGGTTGATGGACGTTGCTGGACACTTCATGCAGCTAACTTGCTGAACCCGTTGCAAGGATTTGAACAACAGGATTCAGATGTAAGGGCGAGACTTATTCATATGGACTTATTTGTTCCATCAAGAGTCCAAGGGGTATGATTTAAGATTCTGTCAACACACCATGCTTGAAGCCAACCTTTTACCAACAGACTACAGACTGGATGTCGCTTTCAATCACCATGCGTAGTCTATCAAGAACCACCTCATTGCAACCAACACACGCACGCATGCACACATGCAGGGTCATATCAATTTCACTTCAATTTCAAGCGTGTTTTCTTTTGAAAGGCCTATATTATTGCTTGAAAGACGGAGATCGTGCGTTGAAACACCGATTCCAATCCTCGGCAGCGACACGGATCTCAGGCAGAAGAATCTGAAGACTTGTCAGGACATGCAGATTTGGACAGTGTAACAACCACATTTGACTATCATTTGACCTAAGGTTTCCAATATTATACTGTAATAGGGGATGGCCTATCTAAAACTATCTCAATATGGGTTGGGGAGCCATTTTTGGGTGAATGATTATTAAATTAGTATGATCTGCAACCTGTGCACCATCGGGTAATGCAATCTGACAATATACCACAAACATACGAAAAGAAGCAACTGGATGTCGTTGTGTAGCTGGTCAGGACAACTGCTCCAGATACCGGAAGGCCTGTGAAGACATCTATGCAAAATATCACCAGGACATGAAGGGGGTAAGTGCCAGTGCTTTGATTTTGCTGAGAAGTAGATGCAAGGAGGGAGGTGTAATGAATATCATTTGGATGTCTCTTTCCAACAGATGTAGCCGCGTAGCCTCAATGATTTCATCTAGAGGCAGTAAGATGTGACAATCAGTTTCACCCTTCTAGTGCGGATGGGAGCAGTGTTTCAAGTTGTCGCCTTCCAGGAAATGTCACAAAAACAGAGCAGTGGCAACCAGTTGGAGACTCAAACTCAGTGTTTGCTTGCATCATTTTGCATCCTTGTTTGGAGAAGGTAAAAACCATGTAAAACCTATGTTCATACGTTCAGGTGTAGGATAGTTTTCTCTTTACCCATTGGTGCATTCTACCTCTTGTTCTTTGTTTTAGTGGGCTGAGAAACGCTAAAAGGATATATATATATATACACAAATATTATATAGCAACAATCCCATGTGCGAGGTTTTTCTCCGGGTAATGTCCAAATGACGAGGCAACACGAGGCATATGCGAAATGGCGTGAAGATGCCGTGCCAAACCTGGTTGCCCCATGCCAGATGCATGGCATGACAATGACAGACATGGCAAACCGAAAGTTTTGGAAAGTTGTCCATGGTCTATTTTTGTGATTTATGGATTTTGTGCTGTCTACATGAGTCTACATGTGTCTATGAGCTCTATGAGTCTAAGGTTGCTTGGCAACAAGAGCAGATGAGGAAATTTCAAAGCCAGAAGTAATCGACCTTTGATTGCTGGTGGTCAGTGCTTGAGTTACGTATTCTGAAGTCGAAAATAATAGCCGCAAGATACCACATGGAAACAACCAATTGCCGTCTTTGAAAGGAGGCTTACGTCTTTTGAGACAAGTGTCGTCCAGCAATCAACGAGTTTCTACATAGAAAGTCCATCTCTCTTGGGCAGGTGGCGAAACTGCCAAGCCCTTCGCAAAATCACCCAAATGGTCACACATCGTCAGCTTCATATTGAGACTCTGATTTTTCTATACTGATACTGTGTGTTTGTGACTGGTCGATGAGTCAATTCTATACATTAATATCCATGATCATTGCGTTTCCATGATTTCCTCGGAGGTTTGGGATGAATGTTAGTTTTTATAAATCAATTTCTTGTATAAACACTATAGGTCCTCTGAAGCTAGCTCAATGGGCGGCAAAATTGCTGCCCCATATAGCAACGAATGCCAAGCGGACGGTTAAAAGTTAAAACGCCAAAACTTGAGAGTTTAATTTTTTCGCTGTGGAAGCGCCTTGTTTTGGTAGGGTGTTTCCAGCACATGCAATGAATCCGCTAATTTTCGTCATGTTTCTGCAACTGAATTGAATTGACATCCAGTTTGCAAAAATCCACCAACTGGGAATCTTAGAATGGCTGAAATGATGGGAGTAGTGGAATTAAAATATATAATCACCTGCCATCGTCTCCAGCAACATAGGCCTGTTCCAAAGCCTGTGAAGCTCCTGAGGTTGGGCTCCCTGTGGTTTTAATGGAAAATAGAAGGATGGTATGGAAACCAAAACTTGTATTCAAGGTTTTTTTTGTGGTGAGGGGTGGGATGTGTGTGACGCGACTCGGTGTTGCCACCATTATTGTGGAATCGTTATTCTTGCATGTATCTTTATATGTTAAATGTTATAACTACCCAGTTTTTTAGCATTTTTAGAAAATAACATGATGTAATGACAATAAATGGTAATATACTATTTAATGAAACTTTTCAGTGGCATTTGGAACATGAATGAACGTGATGTTTCTCGTTTAGGTTCAGATGAAGGTGAATGATTTGCCTACGCGCATGGCATGAACAAAAGTGAGCAGGAAAATGCTTTCTTTGAGTTGGCTCTACCAAAACCTAAATCAAAGATGGGATGTTTCCGGTTTCCGTATGTTAAATCTCTCTCCCACACTCGGACATACAGCAAAAGTAGCTCCTAGAAAAATCCAACTTTGCCCCCACCCGACTTTCGCGCCCATGGCGGATGCGCCCGATGCCGCGCCGGACCCACCAGCGGATTTGGCGCCGGTAGCGGTGCCAGTGCATCGCATGGCACGGCGGCAAAGCTTGGAAAAAGCACTGTGGGAGTTGCAATGTGATGGTCCTGCCGGGGGTCTCAAACTTTTGCTGGTGTGAGTACAGCATAGGGAAGATGAAGTCACATAAGGGCAGGAGCTTCGAAAGGTTACAGTATCAAACATGGTGAACCAAAGTCCAAAAAAGTTCAATACCAAAATGGATTGTGAATGATGGTGACTTCATTAGTAAGAAAATGTAAGAGACAGTTTTGCACAAATTGCATTACGATGAATGAAAGGGTTGGAGTAGGGATTCTCTTGTGTTTCAATAGTAGGTTTAAGATGATTATATATATATATAGGTAGAATCTGGTAGAATATTACAGTTGCTGACTTATACAATGAGTAGCAACTTCATCAACAAGAACTACGAAGTATCACTCACCCTACTGGATTGCTTTTGATTTGCCGGGATATTTTGGCTGAAAAGGCCGCGCACCTTATAACAATCAGGTCGTTGGCATTGTGCACGCGCAGGAGGCCGGTTTGAGATAGTTTCGGATGAAAACGATGCCAAACCTTTCCCAAATGTTCAAGTGCTTGGTGTTGTAGCACTGCTTTTTCTTGCTTTTCTCGATGATTTGTCATGACAGATTCAACACGTAAAGGTTTTCCCGATGAAACAACTTAGGGTTTGCCAGAGTCCCTTTCCTTTTGATTTCTCAATGTTGAAACGGCAGACATCAACAGACCCGGGCCCGAGTTTACCATGTAACCTGATATAATCCAAGCTTTCAGGTGACATGTCAAACTTCCAACTTCCTGGTGGCTTTATGTTGAAACCCCAGCAGCCAGGCAGGTTGCATCCTGACCTGCACAGCCCAGCAGTTGACCGTTTGGGATCAACAAAGCCATGCTGTTCGTCGTGGAGTGCGTGGATACAGTTTCTGGCAGGCGCTGATGAGTCCACATGACATGGATCCACAAAATTTTATTTGTCTCTTCAACCTTCAAAGAAAACTTCGATAAAACGAACGTAGCCCCTGAAAATGGGGTTTCCCAAAAGGCAAGTAGTGTTCCAAACATCTAAGTTTGAGGGAATGTGCAATGAAAGTTCCAGGTGGGGGCTCCTCCAACTTTGAGACATTCGCAGGATTCATGTATGAAATTCGAGTGACCCCACCTTCCCCGGCTGTCTACATGAATTCACTGTACCTGTACTGCATAAGACGTACATAAAGAGAATAGGATTTTTAATGCACAAGTCCTTACACTCCAAAAACTGCAATTGGTTTCCAATGCCTTTCAGCCGTTTTGAGCAGATGCTTTGAATTCATACTTTTATTGGTTAGGGGAAAATACTGGTGGAAACATCCTTTGACAAGCAGTTGTTGGGATGGGTTTCATTGAAACAGAGAGGGCTAACTTAGTAGCATGGCTTTTCTTTGATGCGGGCTCGGTGCGTCAACGCATAGTTGATGCCACACCCGTTGAAATGAATTCCCATCAAGGCTGAATGACCACAACAGATGTATAGGTTGTGAATGTCAGCCTGTTTTTCCTTGTGGTGAGTTGACTAAAGTGCAAGTGATAGAAGGCAATTTGTGTCTTCAAAACTGAATCCAGATTTTAACAAGGGATGCTTTAGACATGTTCTTTGACCACATTATACAACAACATTGCGCCATGTCAACTGTGGTTCTCTCAGTTTGCAATCCTGTCCAGAAATGCATGAGTTTGTTGGTGCTACTCCAGGCTTTGAGTTATGCTCCGGATCTTCAGTGTGCTATCATGGGCGGAAGAGATGGCATGCTGGTGCTATGGGACATCAACTCTGGCGAAACGAAGCGTGAGTTGAGTTACTTCCATTGCAAAAGTCAGGCACTAAACAAAAGGCCCCCCAAGAATTAGGGACTTGAAAGATCAGCCACATTTTTTGGAGGGCGTTTTAACAAAAGATATTGGGGGGGTGCACGTTTTTAAGGAAGCTTCCAGGATCATGACAGTTCTATCACCAAAATCTCTATCAGTTCCGAGCCTCATTGAAACACCTTGTAGTTATTGTTTGCTTTGTTGGGTGACCTACTTCTCGTGCTGAAAGGTTGTGGAAGTGCCATCGCTTCGCTGGATTATGCCCAGTCTCTGAAGGTTGGCCATTTGCCAGGGGACCGAATTGGTTGTAGAGCTTCAAGCTGCAACAAAAAGGATTTGGAATCTCAGTTGTTTTGGTACCCAAAACCTTACCTCAAGAACCACTTGTTGATGAAAAAACTAGAATAACTCAATCCTCCCCAAAGACAAGAAACACCTTTTGTTTTGCAGCATCAATGGATCCCCAAGGGTCAAACCTGACATCAGGTTGTCCTTTCTGGTGAAGAGAATGGTACTGTGATTCTGTGGGATATGACTCGAGGGCTTCAACTCGCTGTGGTTTGGTGTGGTGCTTCGGTTTCTTGGAGCTTAAACCTGGGGGTTCTGTGGTGCTTGTGGTTGGGGGGGAAATTGGTGGCTTTCGGAAAATTTGAGGAGGACCTGTTACGGGTAACAGGATATTTTGGGACTTCACATCATTTTATTCGTTTTGGTGTATTGACATGATGTTGCTGTTCGAAGTTCAGATATATCGACTCTGGAGTCTAGATTGCTGACACAAACACGCACACATCAATCTTTAAAAAACAAAGGCATTGTTCCATCCTTTTTTATTTAGATTTGCCACTACGTTTGCTCAATTCTAAGGTGAACTGTCTTGCCTACTGGTTCATTGCTCCCTACATCACCGATATTCCGCACATGCACAACGGCGAAGTGATGCGAAAGCTAATTCCCGCCACGGAGCGAGGCACCATGGGCCGGACCTTTCTGACGGGCGATGCGGCATTCAAGGCTCCCGAGAGGGCGGGTTTGGGGGCGAAGCATCACTGAATTCCTTGAAGTCCATGAAGGGCACGCGATATGTATGAAATTGCCTCAGATGACATTGATTTGAATTTGCGAGAATCGTAGCATTTCTCCCTTTCCCTGCTTCATCATCAATGCCTTGTATTCTCATTGTTCACTCCCCAATGTTCTCTCCATCAGCATCTTGAACTCATTTTTTCGGGAAAACTTTGAAAGGTGACCGTTTGGGACATCGAGACCGGAGCACAGAAAAAAGTCTTCAACTGCCATAGCCATGTTTTAGTCTTGGCTGTCTCACCTTTTCTGGGCCTTATTGCTGCTGGGGAGGTGCAGATGGGTGGGAAAAGGTTGCAGGGGTTCGGCTGCAGTTTTGTTGTTATTGAAGGCGCCATACCAACGTTTCACCCCAAGGTTGGCCGTTTGCCCTTTTCGTTTCCCCTCGCTCTAAAGGCCAATGGTCGCGTGACGCTTTGGGATGCAGAAGTGGAGAAACTTTGGTAGCAATCCATGCCTCAAGAGCGGAACCCTGAAGGTACTCCCCAAATGTGTTGCAGCGCTACATTCATCTTTTGCTTTTGAAAATTTGAAAGCCAAATCGGGCAGTTTAGCATGATGAGCCGTTTTTTGGAAGCCTTTGAGGCGGGCTCTAGCAACACACCTTTCTTTGGTTTTGAAATGCCATTGTCGCCCCCATGTTTCGCTGCATCCAAGTTGGCTTCTCAGGACTGTGCTTCACCGCTTTGAGGGGGGCGCTTTAAGATCCCTTCACTTCACGTCCGCGGGCGATGTGCATGGTTTGCTTTGCGCGGCCACTCGGCACAAAGTTTGCTTCCAACCTGCAGTCTGAAAGGCAACAACGCCCCATCCAATGGGCAGCTGGTCATAACTATATGGCAACCCCCCCTGCCCCATGATCTTATCATGGGAGGTCGCCATCATCATCATCATCATCATCATCATCATCATCATCATCATCATCATCATCATCATCATCATCCACAACATCGCAAGTTGCCTGACCATGAGCGCCGCTTCATCATCATCACAAGCCGTTTGGTCCTACCCCATACCATCAACAGCACCACCGCTATTCCGTGTGCATCACAGGATTTCTGTTTGCATTGGTATGGAACACCTGCCGCTGCAGACATGTTTTGATTTTGATCAGGGTTGAGTTTCAGGACCCCTCCCCCCAAAAAAACAACAGAAGTAAGATTGCCGCCCTCAAATCACAAATCACTTTGCATTTCTCCTTCGAGGAATCTATGCGATTGATCTCTTGGGACATTGACACTGGTCAGTTCCGGTACCTTTGGCAGCGCTAAAGTTGTGACCGGTTGTCGATAATTCCCTGGGGTTCCCATTTTTAATGGAGTGCCAGCATAGTAGTGGAGTTTGCGCATCACACAGGCATCTACGTACTTCATACATCTTCATACTGTTGATGGAAGAAATCCTGAACATTTTGATGTGTGAGACAGCCCTTTTGCCAATATATATTTGTTGTTCTGCGCTGTTTTTTCTGGGAGATTTGGGTTTATCCTGGAAAGGTTTTTCGGACAACTTAAAAGGTTTTGGTGCAGGTGTTTCGAAGTTTCAAAAATATATGGGGAATCCAGGAAAGGTGGCCAGCTTTCCACTAGTCAATTGAAAGAAAAGCCAACATGAGCCAATAAACAAAGTCAGAATGGTGTTTTTTTGATGTACTGAGGTCCCGGAATTTGAAACGCCCCTCTTCATGCAGTTGCGCCAGCAGTTTGTGCATTTTGCCTACCAACGAAAGTGCCGAAGGGGAGGCCATACAGATGGAGCTGTGGAAGCGTTTCCAACAAAAATACTCTTACCCCCCTTTCCTGAGACCAACCTTTTGCAACTGAGTTTCATCATGTTGCATTCGGCACACGTTACCTTGATGGCATACACCAACACCTTTAAAAGCTGCCTGTTGCGACTCCCGTCTACTTCCCTACAGTTGCCAAGTCACCCTTCAGAATGGACGGACGGTAGTTTCCTTAGTGGTTTCCTATTCATTTTTTTTTGGCACATGTTGCATCAGTTCAACACTGCCATGTCATCCCCAGCACGCCCAAAAGGCGGACAGAGACCTGCCAGTGCCGTACAGAGAGAGAGAGAGAGAGATCTTAAGATGCGAGCCCTGCCTGTATGAAAAGTAAAGGTGGCGAGTGATATCAGCGATCTTGTAGATACATTATCATAAGTAAAAACATGTGATAGTCTGAACTTGGTTGATCATTAATCATTAGCTTCATCAATTATGGGTATGATATGGTATGATTCTATCCATTGGTATAGCATCATCCCATCCTTCATCAAAATCATCCACCTGTCACAGGTCGAAAGTGGCCTCCTGCTGGTGGGTGACAGTTCCGGTTTGGTCCGTGCATTGCCCTTGGGTTCCCTGGAAGCAACTCGTGGCCATGATGAGAAGCGCTGTGGCGATGGCGTACGCTTAAGGAGCTGCGTGAGAAGTTGAAACTGCAAACTGGCCATATGCCAAGTGTGATTTTTCATGGAAAAAGCTGGAAGATGGAGTAATTTTTTGTGGAATATCTTCAGTTGAATGGAGATAATTTCCAGTCATTATCAGTCGTTGCTTGAAATAAGTCTGGCATTGACTCTATTTCCCAGTGTTTTTCCAAAAAACAAATTTCAATACCGCTTTCTGTCTGGCTTTCCGGTTGAAACAGCCCAAAGTGGTAGCTTCAAACCCTTTGTTTCACCCATTTCAAACGTTTGGAACGTTTGGGCTGTAGCCACCTCCACTGGCCGTTGCCCCGATGGAGAGTGGAAAGAAGTTGCTGAACGTCTTCTGACGTTGGGATGTTTGCAATCCATTCTACTACATTGCAATCAATGTATAAGAATGATTGCAATGGATTTAGTCTACCAAATGAGTTTCTAGAATCTATAGGTATATGAAATATGACGACAGCTTATGATATTCTTATGTGAAGTCTGTGATGGCCAAAATTACTATAGCTTGTGTTGAGTGATGATGATCTACATCCTTTGGGCCTTGACACATTTTAATGCCAGGATCCAGAGAAGCGCGTTCGTCTCTTTTCCGAGCACTGGTGCTGTCCTTGTTGGGCAAAACGATGTGAACAATGCCCCAAACAACGGGACCATCACAACATTTGGTACGTAGTTGGAGGGTTTTTTTTTCCCCCTCCCTGCTTGATCATTGACCAATCCAGGCAAATTTGTAACTTCAAGTATTTGTACTGTATCCAAGATCTGACATGTAGTCATTTGACTTCCAAATGAATGCCATACAGCATATACAGCAACAAAGTAGATACAGATTATATTTTGACATATAATCTGTGACGAAGTATTAGGCCCCCTGTATGCGGGTGTTGAGTTGAATCAATGAACTGCCAGGTCAAGGGTTTCCAGCAGAGCCATTAGCAATCCAGAAAGGGTGGAGGTGTGAGCTGTACCAACCGAATGGAAGGGGACCAAAAATCTGGTGGTTCAGGGTTCAAAGGGAATGAAACCCTACCCAGTTATGTGGGGATTATAGCAAGCCATTATAAGGATCCCTGTTAAACAACCAGTGTAATGGAAAGTAAGAGGTTTTTTTGCTCAATTGAATAAAAAGGTCATGAAAATAGTTGGACAAGGTTGAAGATAAGAGACTTGGAAATGATTTGACTTGAAACTTTGGAATCTGTACGGCTTCGGTTGTGTGAGTTTTCAAAAACAACCCACCTGGTTGAAACATTGGACCATCATGATACAACTCAACACAGGTGGTGAGACTACCTGGATCCCATGGCTGCGGAAACATCAGCAGGCGGGCCGGGGGTTCAGGCACTGATTTCCCTGGATGTAATGTCTTCTCCAAAGGGCTGCTCCTGGGAATGGCGAAAGATGTTGTGGAAGATGTTGCATGGTGTGCTTCAGTGAACTATGGAAAGAGGATTCTCAATAGGTGATTGATGGATATGTTGTTCGTGTTTGCATTAGGTCGCCAATTTCTCGCAACTCAAATGTGATGCATCAATCTGCACAGATGTGGATTGCTTCCTGCCTGGAACTGGAAACTTTCGGTTTTGTGCATGGCATTACTTTTGCAAGCGTCATTCTGAACTGCTACCATTTGTTGACTGCTGACTTGCGTAGGGCCCATGATTGAACGCGTTGTACTATTTTATTTGTGTTTGCTGTATCACTGGTGGTGTCATTTACCAATAGTTGTCAATGTTTTATCCTGAAATGATTGCATCACTGAAGAGGGGATCGATTCGGAAAGGCCATTGCCCTTGCTACCTGCTGGCCTCATGCAGATGAGAGAGCTTGGGAGCCAGGTTGGCTCAAGGCCCTCGAGGCTATCGATTTTAAGATGCCAATCTGGAGATTGGGTGTAGCAGGATGAACAGAAAATGTTGATTGGCAAATGATAAGAATCTTATGACTCAAATGATGGAAGACCAAGCAGGGCATCGCCATCACTGTATCATAAGCGTTGGACATGGCCAAACGAGATGAAACAAACAGGTCGACACTGACAAAGTCACTGCACCATTCTCAAGACTTGCCAAGGCTTTTGCCAAAGCTGTTCAGTGGACACTGCGACATGGGAGAAGTGCAGGACATCAAGATGCCTTTATATCAAACATCAAATGAAGCTTTATATCAAAGACATCTTTTTACATGGTGCCTCATCCAAAGATGATTGCTTATAGGTGAGTGTGGCCCAATATCTTGTACATGACACATGTCCAAGGACTCATTACAGTGACAGTTGGGAGGGGGGTGTTCACTGGCAGGACTGGGCGCATAAAACGAACTTCATATTGGTAGATTTGAGCACTGGGCAGGCCTGAACACGGAAAGATAGCCAAGCACGGACGATCAAGATCGATCAACCTTCACCTTGGAAGCTGAAGATTGATAGAGACATGAGGGCTGCATATTAAGGAAGATGTTTGAAGATTACAACATTTGTTTTCTCACCTAAACAGTTCGACATTTGGCAGACCCTAGGTAAACCTTTTAGTAAACCATGGTAAACCTTCAAGATCTTGGCTCTGTGGGAATTAGTGGGAATTTACAGCATCTAACCCAGGTATCGCAAACAACCTGCAGTTTACCAAGATTTTCATCGGTGATCTTTGAAACTGACAGCCATTGTCGAGGCATTGCTGGTGGGCACAGGTGTCAAAATCGTAGCTCCTGTTTCTTGCCAGGAGATGAAACACCTTGGTGCTTGAGTTTTGAAAGTTTTGCTAAGTGCTATTTTGGTTGAGGTATGGCGTTACCTGTGGTGGGTGAAAAAATCACTATTAATAAAGCGTATGAAAGGGTAGTTCTTCCAGAAAGGATCTAGAATAATTGTAGAAATATTTACTTCAAAAAAGCATTCCCTAGAATGTACAGTAATGATAAGGGTTTGTGTTTGACATGTTACAATTATTTTGAAATCATTTAAGACCCGATTGGTGGTGGATCTTTGGATGCTCCACCGAGGATTCGTCCTTGCCAAGCATCAGAGAGGATGGCGTAGAGGTTCGTTTCGAGTTATGGGACTTGGTAAACATGGTACTTGTACGGCAATTCAATGGTGAACCTATGGGGAACCTCACATGAATGCACTTCGAGAATTGATGAGCATCCAGGTGATTTGGGGTTGATCCTCGCTATGTATCTCAGCAAAATGAAGTCCTAAGCATGTTTGGATAGGTTAAAAAAATCTCAACCATACCAAGTGGCAACGTTTTTGTTGGCTGCACCGATTTGGGCTCCAGCTTCGCCCTGATGTTACCCTTAAAACCACAACCTCAAGGAGGACGGACGGAGTGGAGATTTGCAGGGCAGCAACACAGCTGGGACGGTGAAAAAAATCGGGGGCAGGTTCAGGTTCCCATGTGCTGTTCCTTTTCCATGGGAGTGTGATCAAGGGTGATCAAAGGGTGTTTTTTATGTTGTCAGATGCTCCCAACTCATGAGTATCGACGTATGGATTTCAAGGAGGAGAGGCCGCGGCCTCCCGAGAGAATCAGAAGGCTGGCCCAGTCCACCAGCGGCGTTGTACAGTCAGCAGACTCAGTTGGGTCAAGTTTTGCAAAAGTGGGTCAATGTTCCCATAGTACCATGAAGTTCATGAAGTTCATGAAGGTCTCGAATAAAATCTGAATCGGGATGGATTTTGCTGTGGGTTTGATTTGTCTTTTGGGTTACCATGAAAAATGTTGTTTTTTTGGGTGATGATGATTTGACAGTTTGCCATACCTGGCCACGCCCACAACACAAGTTGAATGCTGGTGCTGCATTGAGGGTCAGTTGTGGATAAGATGATGAAACTCCCACATAGTCCGTATCAGATCAGAGTATCAGATGGAGGCAAGTAGTTAAAGTTAAAAAGTTTGAAGTCTCTTCCATGTTGACTGTTGAGATTCGGCACTTTTTCCAAGGATTTGGCCTGTGTTCTGCTGTTCTTTGGTCATGTTGGCGTCTTCTGGTACTTGGCTGTGGAAGGCTTTCAACGAGGCAGGCTGCACGGAATCAGTAGACAACAAGACCTTCACAGCCAAGTGAGAGTTTTGGGGGTCGACTTAGGGACTCACCAGCTTAGGATTCCTATAAATCTGCAGGATGTTCGGAGTTCATAGTCTTTCCTCTAAACAATCTAATCAACCAACCTTTTTTGCCCAAGATGCCTTAGAACCATAAACAGGCGACCTCCAGAGGCTCTATTTGCCACGAGATTTTCGCGGTGCTTTCTGTGGAGTGAACTCAGGAGGGGATGAAAGCCAGCAGTGTATGATGGCAGTTGTTTGAAAACGCATCTACTCAAGAGCTCATCACGAAAACTATGCGTAGCCGTTGTTGCTGCATTACATCATCAGTCTTGGTGTAGTCAATTTACTGTGACGTCATGTGTTATCAACTTGATAGGGAGTAATTTGTGAGCCGGTTGCCACGTGCAGGACAGATGGACATGTCTTCGGTGGACATGTCTTCTTATCCCACTTTGGCCTTTGCAATGAATGCTGAAGAAGCTCAGTCAAGTTATAGATGAGTGTGTTTTTTTTAAGCAAGTGCTTTATGGGATTTAGAAATAGGTCAGGTTGCTTCTTCATGTATGATACTTTTTTTTTAACAGAATGGCAAAACTTGCCATCATTTCGTCATGACATACCAAATTTGGGGGGAACATGTTGGTAAAGATGGATGGTGGGATAAATTCAACATGTCATGTTACTGGAACGATTTCATGGAGATGCGGGGAGATGGGGTGACCACGAATCTCATTCCCATGTGCTAAGGAATTCTTGGATAAGTTAGCTTTGCAGGCGCATAAACGAATCCCAGTGGTCTGAAATCAAGAAAAGCTAGGTTCGCGAAGTCACCCAGAAGGCTTGTCCACGAATCAAAACCTGCAATCATTTTGAATAACTAATCTATATATGCCGTTATATGACACGAACAATGTACGAAGTATTATACAGCAGAGATTGCTATAGGTATTTTGTTACAAGTCTTTGGTCAGGTTGGGTGATTGATCATGCAACAAGAACTGATGACAGCTTATGGAGGCCCTTTGCTCTGATGCAACCGTGTCACTTTTGACAGAAAGCGAACGTGCTTCTTGCACATCGTCAGGCGTGCAGTTCCGGCAAAGTTTGCCGGGCAAAACTGTTGTTGTTGTTGTTGTTGTTGTTGTTGTTGTTGTTGCTGTGGCGGTGTTGGTGTGATGCAGGTCTTTGCATTTGTAATTTACAGGGGAATATCTATTGAAATATATGGAACATATTGAACCAGATTGAACTCGAGAAATCTTTCACGTGAATTTGGTGAGATTTGCCTGCTCCACCAGGTCCCTTGAGTGAAGTGAGTGATGTGACCTCCAAGTTGGAACAGAGTTTAACCGAAGCACGGCGAAAGGGAAAGGCGTTTTGTCGGTTGGAGTAACCACAAGATGTTGGGAAACACAAATTGGGGTGCTTTTAGAAAAAAATGTTGAACTTATCCACCCTGAAAACCAACGTAACCCTTCAAGAATATGGGTTGAATCGAACTGCTACGAATTCCTTCATTTAGGTTTCCTGCAACCCCCCCCTGGATGCCGGCAACCGGCTTCGTTTGATCGATATCCATGGGCCAAAGCGTTTGTCATTTGCAACTGAGGACCCGACGGCGGCACTGCAATTGGCTGGAAGCTTTCCCACGCCTGCTACTGTGGCGTGGTGCTGGAGTTTCTTTTGTTGTTTGTGTTGGGGGTTTCTAGTAAGTTATGTAAGTTTTCATCGAATTCCTGCGCAAGTTTTCCCAGGATAAATTTGTAATTTCGACATTAAATATAGACGCATACTTTCTCATGGGATGCAACCACCGGTGTCCCGCTGTTTTGAAAGGCAAAGGCACTCACCAATGATTCTACAATGTTCCGACTGTTTTGCAGGAACCAAATCTAAACTCTGGTCTCTGTTTTGAAGTTCTTGATGACAGTACCTTGCAATCAATGTCTACTGGCTTGCGAGCTGCAAAACATTTATGATTTCGGCTGCGGAAGTTGTTTTCAGATTGCAGCTCAGTATTGCATGTTTTTTTTGCGCATGGATCATATGTCTTGGAATCGGAGCTTGGACTGGCTATGATATCATTATGTTTAAATTGATGATTATGTTTGATTATCTTATACATCATTTTATATTGTTTAATATATCTAATGTAGTGTTATAGTATGTCACAGTTGGTATGAGATGATCTTATTTGTAAACCGAGGTGATGTCAGAAGCATCAAAGTACTTGACTCCAGTGGCTTGAAAGCGTCATGGATGTTGGCACAGCATGAGAAGTTGAGGCAAGCATCACATCCTAATTGTAGATGGTTGAGGTCCCAAAAATAACATCCAAAAATATCCAAAAATTAGCTTCAGAGGAAACTGCCCGCCATCAATTGCAAACATTTATACGTATAGGACTTGTGCCATTTGAACTGTTCAAGAGGTGCCAATCATAAGTGGATCCAGCGGCACGGAAGCTGCGCGTGCACAAATATTGTTTCAGTCCGGAATTCTAATTGCTACAGATTGGTATTATGCAGAGTCATGGAGAGTACATTGGAAAGTCGTGGTTTGTAATAGAAATAGGTGGATTGGATTAGTTCCTCATGTCTTGTGTACCATTCGCAGTGAGGTTTGTACAAGTTCTTGCGATCCTTCCTTGCCACTCAGCGCCAAAGAATTGGGGAATGGGAATGGGAATGGCATCTTGCCATCAGCCGCAAACTAGTGAACTAGTGATTCGTGTGTTTAGTACAATGACCGCGGAAAGATTTGTGTTCTAATGTTTGTATTTAGCCTGCAGAATAAGAATAGATTAGTTGAGTTTTTGTTTGTCTTGGATTTCATGAGGAACATCATCCACGCCATGAGTTTTTAATGATGGATTTTTGATGTACATGTGAAATCAGAGGCCCGCAGGTGCTTCAATCATCCCAAATGGGTCTCGCTTCAGCCACCGGAGGTCAAGGAAGTACAAATATAGTCCACCTCCGGATGTTGCTCGGCTGCGTGTTCAACGGGAAACTTGCTGAGATGTATTGCACTGTTCTTAGATTTGTGACAATTGAAACTAAAATCAACATGCAGTCTGACTGGCGTGTTCCACATCTGTGTCAAAGGCGCAATTCTGGCATATCTCATATTATTGATACTTTTTCGTGTCCTCCTTGCCTTATAGAAGTTACGTATATATATATATAATGTACAGATGTACATATTTTCCAACATCCCTCGTTTTCGGGGGCACATCCGCCAACATCAAAAACGCTAGGCTCCATGGGCATCTGCTTATCAACGGCTGGCTTCCAGATTGCCTACCAATCAGTTCCTTGAAATTTCAACCTGGAACTATCTGCTGTGTAGCTAGTTTCCCTTAGATCTCCTTTCTCCCTTCTTGAAGTCAAGAAGGCTCTAATGGAAGAAGTCATTGCACGTTTCTTTTTACAAGCGCAGACACATTGGGATCGGTTGGATTTGTGAACAAGCTTGAAACTGTTTGTTTTTGCTTGTTTCTTTACTGAAACTTATAGTGATTTTGTGGTGATATTAGGTGATTTGATCCCATGTCGTTTTTTAAAACATCAGGAGTATCTTGTGACGTTACCAAGGGCCCTTGGTAAACTCCAACCAGCACGGTCCAGGTTGGAGATGAATGCCTGGGATGAAGCATCCTGCCCATATACTGCCAGGTATTGCGTACCTTGACCACAAACCTTACATGTATGATTTGGTATGCTTTTGGTGTATAATGCATGGATCTAATACAATGCCTGATGATGACACCTCTCACCTACTTGTTTTGTTTCTTTTTCTCTGAAGACTCAGGGGTGGGCTGGAGCCAGCTGCAATAAGCAGGTTTTTGATGAAGTTCTTTCACATGATCGAATATTTGCAGGTGTCAATGTCGATTATTTCAAAATGGACAGGAAGAAATCTGATGATATCGCAAAAAATGATCTCGAGGTTTTGATGGTACTCCCAAGTCTTATGCTCGAATTATGAGTGTGCCCACAAGCTTCGACATTCACTCTTAGGCAACACAGATATTGATATAGGCATCAATTTGGTGGAACTCTACAACACCGAACGACCAAAACTGGGATCCACTGTTTGTGTACAATGGATATTGCCTCATGGGCTATACGATGACGTGCCAGTGTATAGGGAAGGACGGAGAAGCGTTTTGCCTTTTCAATGATACAAACACGGATGAATAGTACGAAGTGCTGCAATTTGCCAAACTAAAGATTGTTTGTTTGAAACAGCTTTTTCCATCCAGAAATTGGCACCATTGACTGGTTTACATATTGTGGTTTATTCGAATGGTCTGCTCAGGTTCCATTTCCTGGTATCAGCTGCTTATCTTCACTAGGGGTGAAGTACCACGTGGATGGCAACCACGGGGTTGAACAACTGAAATCTTGAGAGATGCGATTCCAATGTTGAAACTGGAAGCCGTAGTCTTCAGTTGAGTAACTTCAATACTTTAATTGACTTGTAATGGTTTGACTGGTGACAATTGTCTGAAGAGACTCCGAACTCATCTATCCAAACTACATGTTTAACAAGGTCAAGTGGAAACATATGGGAAATTTGTTGACATAACCTGGCTTAGCTTGTGGTAAAAATCATGATTTTTTGGGGAATCTTGACAAAACCCAAGTCTTTTTGCAGGTTTGGAGGCAGGTCCCGACAATCTATGCCTACCACAGTTAGATGGCTCAGTGGTTAGCAGCTTGACATCAACGTTCCTTGGCATTCGTGGTGGACACCCACAACAGCAATCTTGTGGTTATAGCGAAATACCACAACGCGGCTCTTGTGTTTTAATTCATTGCTCTTGATTGCCATGTTTTGAAGCTTTATGAATATATAGATGCCTCCGATTTGGAACCTGTTGTCAGTCACCATGCACGGAGGCTATCCAAACAACTCGACGGGCTGGCTGCATCCAATGTCACTGCAAATGTGCTGGCAGATGTGAATGATGCTCCTGGACAGCTGAAATGGATAGATTCAAACTTGCAACAACATCACCAGACTCACCAGACTAAGCCCATCAGTTGATTCTCACACCAATCATTGCCCATGTCCAAGGCTGCAGGTTCCATCTTGACATCTTTAGACGCTTTGGGAGTGGTAGCATTTATTGCGATCCTTTTAGGATGCTTGACTGCAAAATGAAACAACAAAGATCCCAAACACCAGCCAAATCACATGACAGCATGTGAAACTTTAAATGAGCACAAGTGGATTCAAACAAGTTTCATGTGTTTGTTAATTTTTTCACCAGCATGGTTTTGAGATGGATAACTGAACTGAAAATTCAGCTACAGTGCCCTTCCCTTTTATTCATGCTACCTAGACTCAGGTGTGGTCTACATGGTCTTGGTGCGGTTCTTTGCCAAACCTGTGGTGCCAAGTCCGAAGAACAGTAGGGTTTTTTTACACAAATGCGACTGCAGCGTGCCGCTGTTCATACGCTTCACTGCGTTGAAACACGTGGCCTTTTTAGGATCCGAATCATGATGGGTTTGGATTTTTATGGTGCAGCTTTGAGGCATGTGAGTAAACATAACAATTTGTTGCAAAGTGATGTTGATGTTTGGAAGTAGCCCTGTTTGCTCAACATGGATCCCTAACCCTATCCCGAATGTGGATGTTCGGATATTTCAGCTGAATTTGGAATGGACTTGCCATGTAAATCACTGTTCTTTCGCCGACTCTCAGAAGTGAACATCTGCGAAGTTTAATGCCACCCGTGATTTTGAAAGATTCCTCAAGTGTACTGATATTACGAATACTCTTCCCTGAGGGCACAATGGTTCAGTGGAAATAATAACCAAACGTACAACGAAAACATACGAAAACTATATTAGCCTTGAAAACAATGTATCCATTTTTGCACTAATGCGTCCTTGTAAAAAGGCTTCCCTTGAGGCAACCAAAATTGCTCAAGCCTCTCAAACCAGGTTTGGGTGTCACTTCTGCTCATTTTCCTTCTCTTCTTGGCTGGTGGAGCTTTAGCCATCTCCAAGTCCTTACAATGTGCAGAGGTTTGGTGGGGAATTCGTTGCATGTTTCGGCTAAAAAAACCCTTGGATCACTCTGCAAGTCTCTCATGATTTTTTGTTTGCACCATGGCTTTTGAGTGCAAGATGTATAGAAATGTGACATAAGTTATTAAGATCACAGAATGTGTATGTTATGATTTTTATCTGTATATAAATGTATATGCATATCGTAATATATTAATTTATGTATTAAACCAATGTATGCAAGGCATTATTTGACACGGTCTGACTTTCAGAGAAATGACAAGGTTGGTTTCTTGCAATACACCGAGAAAGCTGCTGTGGCTGCAGTGCAGAATGTCACAGGCAGGCTGCAATCCCGGACAGTTTGCAAGTGAGACGGTCAGGAGGAACAAAAAATCTCTGCAGATATCAGAATATCATGGATTGCACTTGTAAATATTTCCAAGTCTCAGCAAACAACAAGAGACATTGACTGCATGCTGATATTGCCCCACTTTGATCGACTTTGATCAATGGCAGGTTTGGGAGACAATAGCACCAGCCTGATCATAAACTGCGAGGACGAGGGGCATCCAAATGACCATTAAAAAAACAAGATGCAACTTCACTATTGACCCTTAAACGGCTTGATGATCAACCGGGAAGAAACGTCCAAACATCATCCCAAGATTGTCTTGGAATTCGCCTGTTGCACTGGAAGTTCAAGCAGCTGGCAGGACTTGGGGGGTTACGCTATCTCCAATGAACATCTTCGAATGGCTGCACGTATCGGAGGTGACCCAAAAGATGCAAGTTTTTTTTTAATAGGGATTCAAATGGGATTCATGACATCATGAATGGGATTCATGACATCATGAGACTTAGTGCAATTGTCTTATTTGGCTTAAGGCATTTGGCCGAGGAGGTAGATCGGTTGGTGAGCAACATGTTGGTGGTGAAAGGCTCCATGGCAACTGCATGTCCGCCTTGAATCTGCTATGCCTAATCCTGGTGCCTGCTGTTGCTCACTGGAGTAAACTTCCAGTGAATGGGATACCCAGACCAGCAGGACGTTCGGTACATGTGGCCATATTTGATGCCAGGGCCGAGCACTATTGGATACATGGAGGTAGCAGTTCAACTTTTGTAGCAGATTTGTGGAGCTATGATTTCGCCACTGGAAGCTGGGATCAGCGCCAACAGCTGAACCAACCACCTGGACGAGGAGACCATGTGGCTGCTTGGGATCCAAACAGCGACACCTTTTGGGTGCATGGTGGCTATGATGGTGTCAGCTACTTGGGAGATTTGTGGAAGTATTCAGGCTACACATGGACAAACATCGCTGCAACTGGTCCTTCTCCACGAAGTCAACATGTTGCTGTGTGGGACCCCTTAAATTCAGTGATTTGGATCCATGGTGGAATCAACTCATGCGTTTTGAATGACGAATTGTGGAAGTTTGATACAAAAGCTAGCACATGGACGGCCTGGCCAAGCAGCCAGCAGCCGCTTGCCCGCGCAAGTCATGTAGCAGTTTGGGATGATGCCAATCAAGCAATCTGGATTCACGGTGGATACAGTCGTACATGCGGTGACTTCGGAGGTTTGCAACGCGATCTATTGGCGGTTCGACACAACAGCTAACAGCAACAACTGGAATTTGGTTGCTATTGGTGGTCCAACAGCACGAGCTTATCATGTAGCTGGCTGGGATCCAACCAACGAAGCAATTTGGATTCATGGTGGGCTGCAGGGGGCCAATTTCTGTAGTGATCTCTGGAGATTTGATGTAAATCTCTATGAATGGCGTCTCCTTTCTGAGAAAGAAGGCCCGTCAGCCAGGTTTAGTCATGCAGCTGCTTTTGATTCCACAAGTACATCATTTTGTCTCCACGGCGGCTATTCTGATGGCAGACTGGAGAGTGATTTGTGGTGTTACCAATGGACAACAACCACAACGAGCCGCACAACATCATCCCTCACTACTAGTTCCACCTCCAAAACTACGAGCACTTCCTTGACACGTAGCACTTCAATCACATCCTCCTCCACTTCCTCCAAAAGCCGTACAAGCACCTCTGTGAGCTCTATCACACTTACCTACAGCACCACGTTGACCAAAACCACTACTTCCGCTACAACCAGCATGTCCACCAGCACGAGCACCAGTTCCATCAGTCTCTCTAGCACAACTAGCATTTCCATGAGTACAACGTCCACGGCCACGGTGACAAGCTCTACAAGCATATCATCCACGCATACCTCCAGCACCACGCAAACCAAAACCAGCACGGAGACAAGCACCACCTCCTACACATCCACAAGTACTACACTTTCCTCCAGCACCACGCAGACCAAAACCAGCACGGTGACAAGCTCTACAAGTACCTCGTACACGTCAACAAGTTCTACCCACACTAGTTCCACCAGCAAGACATCCAGCAGTAGTTCGACCACTCTCACCATTTCCAGCTCAACATCGAGCACAAGGACAACCTCCAGTTCAACCAGAAGTTCCACTTCACAAACTATCTCCACATCGACCAGCAGCACGGTCACTATCACCACCACAACAACCACGACGCCCGAGGATTTGACTGTTTTTTATATCATTTGTCCATTGTCCGGACTTGTGATTGTGTCCTTGGTCCTGCTTTCGCTGCTCTATGCTTGGCGATACTGTAAGGCCCACCGTTTCGTAGTCGTTCCTGTGTCGCAAGTGGCTGTGCCACAGGCATATCTAAAATCGCCAGAGGCTCCACCATGGTGTCTACCACCAGCCCCACCCTCACCACCCCCACCACCAGTCGGACCGCCAAACATGATCCCGTTCAACACACAACAACTTCTCCCACCATTCGAATCACCTTTGTCTCCCTTAGCACATGCTGTTCCTTCAGAACACCAGATTCAACTCATACTGCCCGACTTGCATTCCCCAGGTGAGCTGACCGGAGCCAATGATGTTCGCATCAACATCCCGCCTCACAGGTGTGCTGTCAGTCCTGCTCCACCAATTGTTGAAGTTTTGGTGGAAGTTGGAGTCCAGCCAATGAGGCCAGAATACCAGCCTAAGCCAATGGTAAGGCAATTGGGTGGACAGTTTCAGGATGTTGCCTGTCAAAGATGTGTAGCAAGAGAAACGCAGCAGGCACCAATACTGCCAATGCCAAACGCCTTGACTACTGTGCTCATGCCATTCTTGTTGCGCCCGGCTTGTCGACTTTTCGACGGTCCAAGGATAGTTCGGATAGCTGGTCATGTGGCGCCTCACGACGAATCACTTGCGTGCGACGTGCCAGACCTACAGAGATGTACAGAACCAAGTGAGGCTTTCAAAAGACAGCGTGCTCAAAGCACCCCACCAATGGTGCGCCCAGAGACACTCTTCTTAAGCCATCCCATGGCAGGGCCCAGCCTAGTGAATGTAACAATGAAACCAATGGTCCAGGCCACCGCTCGACTACCAGCAACAATGCAGAAGGCACCAGTCCTTCCACAGACTTGCATCCAGGTAGCAAGCCACGTGGCACATCTACAAGCACCCCAGCCTTTGGAAGAACCACCTCCACCTACAGTGAATCCCCGAGGCAGAACATGTGCTTGCGAAGGTGCTCCAGAAATGGACCTGACACCGATTACTCTTGAGGTTTCTATTCCATGTGCCTTGGAATCCTTGGACAGGCGCCTTGTAGAGGTACTGCCCAGTGAGCCAAGAGGAGAGATCATGGTGCGTGAGCCAGTCGCATTGTCAACTCCTGCATTTGTTTGGCCCAGTGCTGCCCCCAAACCGCAGTATCCTTTGCAAGTCGCATGGTGGAAACCAAGTTTTGAGACACCAGAAAGCCTTCCCACATCAACCGTGATCATTCCTGTGGAGATACCATCAGGATTGAAAGGATATGTAAGGACAGACTGATACCAAAGACGTGTCATTTTTTTTTGCTCCGGACAGATTGGGTTAGCAACCAATGAGATCCAATGAGATGTACAAAACATCAAGACGTGTTGGTGGTGCCTCAAGGGCAGTGCCACTTCTCCTTTCCAAAAAGGGAAAGCTCACAGGACAAAGCTTGCCTGGGAAAAAAATGCATCAACCTCCAGTGGATGACCTTGTAAAGTTGCACAGTTGTTGATTTTTTGTTACATTATCCGCTGATGTTATGAAATGTGCCAGGTCTCAAAAACATGCTTGTCACATCCAAAATATCCCAAAGTGAAGTGGAGCCTCCAAAAAGTTCCAAAAGCAAGCATCTTCATCCGGCATGTTGTCTTGCAATGTGTGGGTAAAACCTGAGGTTATGTCTTGCTTGGCCTTGCAGCTGTATGGATTCTCTTAGTGATTTGCCTTCGTTCCTCGGCATTTGTTTTGGATTTTTCATGACCAGAGTGGAGAAATGGGTGGAACAATTCAGTTCGTTTTCAAGATGTTTATAGGATTCTATTGGTGTTGACAGGGGAACTAGATGCTTCATGATTTTGCACCATGCCTAGTCCATGTTTTTGACTCATTTGGAAAAGTTGCAATCTCAAAAAGACTAGTCGTGCAACCGTCCAACCATCATATTCTGTGTTCCAAACTGTTACACATGAAGGGGTGTGAAATGGATATTTTAGGCTATAAAGAATGTATCTTATGTATAAGAACTGTTTTTGTTGATCAAAGTTCATCAGCTGCCAAGGCAACCGCATTCGACTGGCCATAGTCAAGACCTCAGTTCATGCCACAGTCACTGTGACATGAGTGTATCATGAGCAATGCTCAGAGAAGAAATTCAGATTTTCTGGGTTTTGTTGTTGGATATTGTTGGCTTGGATGAAAGGCGATCAATCAAGTGGCTGCAGAATTTACTGCAATGCACCCTTATGTGTGCCTGGGTTTCATGTGTTGGGCTCTTGTGAAAGCTGCCAACAAAATTCATAGATGGAATCCACCTTTCCATGTTCTCCCATTCGGAATGACGACATGTGATAACGATGCGCTCAAAATTGTCCAAGGATCTTGCTACCCTTGATACAGTTGCTTCTGAGCTTGATGTATTTGGCAATGTGGAGTGTCATCGCTGGGTTGATGATCACAAACGTGCCACCGGACTATGTCCCCAGCCAGGTGCGGTGTCATGTTAGCTTTCAATGGAACGGGTGCATGACGTATATAAGGTTCCAAATATGATTCCTGATGGTATGACATTGGGGCTCAGGTGTGATGTAAAACTGTAAAAAAAATGTTCAGAGGCGATTCCATCTCTCAATGATAATATGTGAGAGCCAAAATTGAACTGCCATTCGGCATCAGCCAGCTTTTGGGAACTGCCATTTGGGTCCTTGCCAGGCTCTGACAAAAGCGCAAGCTATTGGCAATGACACGAGTCCAGGTGCATGTGCTACCAATTGGCCACCAGGCTTGGGTGCGAAATGCGAAATTTCCCACGTGTTGGGGGGCGACCTGAAAATTGCCACGGCTTAGTATGGTGTAGTGCCAGAAATGCGTTCTCTCAGCCAAATTCTTTGACAGCTTGTGTGATTTTTTCATCCTTGTGATGTGAAGGTGTATCTACATGAAAGTCTTGGAGTTAGAGTCAGTAAGGTCGATAAAAATGGCAATAAACATCTGTCAACTGTTTCAAGATGATGATTTGATTGAACGCGCAGGGTTTTGCCAGCTTAGTATAGCTTAGAAGGACCTGCTTCGGTATTTCCGCAGAGCTTCTGCAGGCTTTCCTTATGAGGATGTCTCTGACTGTCAAGCAGCCAATGAAACAAGCCAACCGCTCTGAAACTTGGACCTTTACTCTGGAGGATGGTGGCTTCAGTCTTGGAGTGTTTTTGTGTAGAAATGAATTGAATTTTTGTTTCATGTTGAAGCTATAGAATGCAAATCCATATGGGCAAATTCATGCTGAGCGTCGCTGGCCCACCCCAACCGGTAGTTTAGTAGAGGATTTTTTCCAGAATACTGTAGCTTTACAGCAGTAATTCAGGTTTTAGGAATTGGAGTTAACCAGATATGATACCTATTCTTGCACACGAAGGGGCAGTGCTGATTTGGCACTAAGGCTGGCATTGTGGGACGCCGCGTGTTGCTCTCAACTACCGCTTTGCCTTTGCAGCCCGGCATCGGATCATACTCCCCCAGCTTGGTGGGCACAAGGTAGTTAGAATTGCAAGGAATAGAACTTGTGAAGGTTCGTGAAGGTGCTATGTTATTGAATCAACTTTTAATCTGAGAAATACCAAGTCCGGTGTACTGCATTTGATTCTGCATATGCTGCTGCAAGATGAAACTTTTGCAGCTTTTTTCCATGGCCCGGATACCATGGTTTTTTGAGGCATTCTTCTCCTTGCTGTGGCACAATGCTCTTCTGGCTGCCATTGGCCAGTGCCCCTCGGCATGCAATCGATTTCTATCATCGAGTTTGTTTTCCCGAAGCTCGGTGGCTGGATCGGATATCCAGCTTGACCTCAAAGTTTGTCGACATGTGTCGACATCACATGTCAGGTCCGAACAATGCGTTTGAGACGTCATTTGTTTAGTTTAGTCAAATCATATACAAGCCCAAGGCGAACAAATGTTGGCATTAGTGTGAACCATGACTACTGCCAGTCAGATAAGAGTCCTGGTTATTTCGAAATTTGTCTGGACATAAAGATGCTATATCTAAACATTGGCGACATTGGTGACATCTCCAACCAAAAAATGATGTTTGGATTGGCTGAAAGCCTTGCAGAGCCGTGTGTTGCTGTCATCTCATCTCGACAGGCATCGTTGCTGGCGCTGTTGCCACCTGGTTCTTCACCGAGAAGCGTCGAAAGGCGGGGATGGCATCCTGTCTTTCAAACAAACATAGGATGTAGAGTGATGTGAACATGCAATGCCCCCCAACTTATGTCCACTTCCTAACCATGATCATGTATCCCAATTATGTAGGCGATGCAAGCAGTGTTTTGCCGAGCGACTGTGAATGCTGTCTTCTGGTTTCTTGGCTTAAACTTGGACCTGCGCCGCGCATGACATTTTGATGGTAGAAGTATATGTTTATATTCATGTACAAGTATTATATGCATATGACATACGATATTATATGCATATGACATATCATATACATGGTTATTATTATTAATACTATTATTGTTATGATTTGCTTATCCATCTTGCAGAGCCGTATTTGCACACCTTTGACTTTCCGCTATAGAATCATCAGATCATCAGGACCTTCATTGCATGCATTAAACCTATGCTCCAGTGGCCATGTTGAAACCTCATCCCACTTTCTCAGAAAGTCTCAGGCATCTTGGATCGTTGGCTTTTGGATCCCTCATTTTGGCCATTGATCCTCGGTCTATGATAGATATTGAATGATGCGACTAATATTGAGGTCAATTCAATTCCTGCATGTTATTTTTGATTTTGTGCGGACCTTCCAAGTTTGGGTACTGCAAGTAGATCTCAAGTTTCGAGATGTTAGACTTTTTGAGAAGCAAAGTGTTCACAGAGTCAACTTGTAAGGCACTTGTTCCATCCTGAGGTGCAATTTCTCAAATGGCTCCTGCGTTTCTTGGTTGTAACAGACTTTGCCAACTGTCATGGCCCACACAAGTGGCTGGTTGCTCCCATTTTCAGGCCATGTTCGAACCGAATTGAGGCTTCCTTTCAGAACAGGCAAAGGTGCGCAAGAACCGAGTGATGCAAACCATCTTCCGAATTCTGGCGTGCTGCCTATGGTGTTTCGAGCTCCTTGAACTGTAAAATTGAGAGATCGTCATCAGGATTGACAATTAGTATTTCTGAGTGGAAGATACGGTGCACCTATGAAGAAACATCAGGTTTTGAGTAGAACATGAGATTGACCATGGAAGTTCCTGACCATTTGTTTTCGATTCAACCAATTTCTTTGGAAAGTCGAAACCTGCCTAACCGCCAAACCAAGGAAGTGCCTGAAGTTTTTGAATAAGCACCTTGTCTTGTAAACATTCTGTCGGTCCAAAAAGGTCCTCAACTTGACAATCCAGTCGTTTCAGGTCCAATTTTCATCCCGTTTTTTTTTGGGGGGGTTAAGGAATGCATATATCCAGGTGGCAGTGAAGGGAACCAATTTTTGCACTTCAGTATCTTGGTGGCATCACAGTCAGGAAGGATGGTGAAATTTCATTATAGTAGGAGGTAAAAAGTGGCAGTTATCGTTTAGATATCGCAGTTGGAATGCATGATTCAACTCGAGGCGCAGAATGCATTCTTTCTCATTTTACGAAATGCCATCCGCTTCGGGGCTTTAGCTATGCTTGGCTCCATGTTGCACTTCATAGGTGGGGAAGGGAACTCGGGGAATCATAGGATGAAATCATGAAGTGAATCTCAACACAAAACCTTCAAATTATTTGCAAGTAAAGGACTTGACCTGATGATTTTCTTGGTAACTGGTTTCCTGTGTGATCTCACAGTCCAAGACTGTGTGAGCCGTAAGTCGTTACAATATGTCCCAAGGGAGAACCACAGGGGCCCGTTTGGCCGGAGGTGTCTTCTTCATGGCGGGAGCCACTGGATTTAGCGGTTACTGGGTCTTTCATGCGTTTCATCCAGGGATGAGTTGCTCGGCCAAAAGAGATGGTGTTGAACTATCCTAACTTGATGTTGGGCAAAAAAAAGAAACCCGGAAGACGCAATACACATCAAACGAACAGTTCATTTCCGAAAGCGAAAAAGTAGGAGAAAATGCAGCAATGGGGTCTAAAAACGTCAGCCTCCACGGAGGTCCCGTTGTTCCAACCATCCTCTATGTCATTCTCGGCTATTTGGTGGGCCGCCTTTTTTTGACGGTCTATAGCTTGGCATGTGACACCTCTTTGCAGTGCTTCATCATCTCGGAGGTGGAAAAATTGGGGAGATGCCAGGTGTTGACATTTTAAAGTGGAAGATGTATGGGTTATATACACTCAAACGGCAACTCATTGTTAGCCATGCATCGCTGCCATTGTCACAAATATGATGTGACTTTTCTCCATCTCGCTGTGCCATTGGGGGATATGATTTAAACCAAAAACTTGTAGGATGTCATAGTTGCCTTTTATTATTTGAATTGTCTAATGATTATTTGTTTTGCTGACATGAACGCGCACAGAATATGTCGTTTTAATAATTGACATACACATGCTTTCAGGAGATGCGGCAACGTGGCGATTTCATCCCATCTGCACTTCTATCATTGATGGAGAAGCAAGACTTAGGCAGCTGAAATGCAACGGGATGAGCTGAAGCTCCGCACATCTCAAAACACATGTTAATCCCTCTGAGTATATTGGTTGATGTTTTTGGGGTATGAGGTATTCCACAAGAGTTTTTTGGTTGTCGAAACATTATTTGTATATTTATCTGTACAGTATCTATATATATATAGGCACGTGTGTGTGTACTCACCGCAGGTCGTCAAACTAGGCCCTGGTGTTTCAACTGTTTTTGGCATCCCAATGGAGACACCTCATTTGAAAGGATGGTTCGGCCTTTGGTTTCGGACGAAGATGTATGATTTCTCCTGGTGATCTTACTCTAAGGCCCCTAAATTTGTGTCCGCATTTACATCTCTGTATAGATGAATCGTCTTGCTCATGACGCAGATGAGATCAGTTTCATGCCATCCAGGTCTATTCAGGGACCTCGGTCTCAACACTAAATTTCTACATGTGAACATCAGCAGGGTTTCAGTCCGCTAAGCCAGCCCAGATGCTTAAGATATTTACCGTACTACATGTGCCAGTGCTACTGTATTTACCTGTATTTGTAGTACAAACAACAGATTAGATCCCTGCTTGCCAGAGAGAGAGGACCTGTTTGTAAGATACAGCCCAACATTATATACTACGTATTTACTGTTTGTGGCACATGTTTTGGAAAATATAGGTACTCGTATGTCAGAGGGGCCTTCCTTTGTTTCCTTCAGGTTCTGATGAGAACAAGGATAACAAGTGCTGCTGCTAAGGCTTGACGAACGGGGGTGAACCATGGTGAACTTCCTATTTGGATGTTAATCTTCAACATGTTGAATTGAGTTATGATCATGTGGGTATCCTCAGTGTCATTCTGTGTGCAAATTATTGTGTTACCAATCGGAAGAAAAAATATGAAGAAACCAAATTGCATTGAATCTAGCAACATCATGCAACATTTTCTGTGCAGCCACAACTTCTGCGGAAGCAAGGGCACAGGCTGTTGGGGTCATCTAAAATTCCTTCATGACTAGGTGAGCGACAAAAGGAGCTACCAAAAAGATGTTTCTTTGAATCGAGTGTGCCATTTTGCAGAGTCCCGACTCTGCCAGGCCAGATCACTTGGAGTCTGCTCGCACAGCTCTTTTGAATGGGTGCCATTATGTGTAGCAGTTTGGCAAAACTGTGACCAACAGTTTTCGATGAACTGGCCTTTGATATTGGTTTCAGGACGTGCATGTGCCAATTCGAGCCAAGTGACAGCCAGAGTCCTGTGATTTCTTTCGATTTGACGTTGGCCGTCAGCTGTACAGTGGCTGTCCGACAGGCAATCTTATCGCAGCACCTCCCGATTTGAGATGGGAATATAAAGATCCAGCAGATGCAAGCCTGTGTGAAGTGGGAAGCAATGCACTATGACAGACTATCCCACACACTGGGTGTCAAATTTCAATGTTCAGGATAGTTGTTGATGTTTTGAGTTGGATTTTTAGCCGCAAAATGGTTTTTTTTTATGGAAGATTCCGAATTGCATGGTATGAACATAGCATAGTGACTATAGTGACATACCAAGACATTAACTTTAACACATTGACATACCACAAGGTCCACAACCCATTGACCTGTCGTCAGGTGGCATCAACCTTGCAATGCAGCGAGCATTTGCTTCAGGCGATTGGATGCGGTGAACAACCCAAACAACCGATTGGACAAGCCAACTGACTAAGAAACAACCCAAAGAACACCCCAAAAAAGAAACAACTTTCCCCTTGAAACAAAAACCCAAAGGATCTGAAAACCGAAAACATTTGGATGGAACCCAACTCTTTGCAGATCTTGCAGCTTGGGCTCGGAGTTTAAAGTTTGAAGTTTATGGTGAGGTTTTATAGTTGTAATTCATTGCTGTATTGAATCATATGACATGCTTTACACTTTGTTAGTGCTTTCAGTGCTTGGATGGACTTGCAGTGTTTCAACGACACTAAGCCTTGGATAGCTTCACCATCCACATCTAAGTCTTGTTGAATGCTCAGTCAGATGGTCGGGGTGCAAGCATATTCTTTCTGGTCCTGGTTGAAAAAAGTACACAAAATCAATAAGACACGTATCATCTCTAAGTTCGGTTGGATCATGTTTGAACATTCAGGCCACACCTTACACTTGCGAAATAAAACTGTGGAAACATTGTCCCAACGTTTTAAAAAAATTAGGCCCCCGGTTGGCCCGGGCTCCCATGGCACATGCGCACGCGTTCAAGATCACCGGGACCGATCCCTCCACATCCCAAAGCTGCATCACCGGTGGTTCCAGTGATCCGACCAGCTGCATCCGCCGTGGCTGGATCCGCAAATCCTTATTGGCGCCTGGCAACTCCACCTATACCGGTCGTCCCACCTCCAAATGGTCGACAAGTACTACCTTTTGGATTACAAATGTGTAGCAAGGAGAGAGCTGTTGGTTGGAATATGGTGAGAATATGGTTGGAAATGGAATAGGTGATAGGGTGCAATCGGAAGGTGAAACTAGAAAATGGCCATCCTTTTTATTCACATGTGTGTTTTTGGATTGGCCATGATCATTTGGGATGATAGCAAGACTGCAGGCTCAGGGTTTGAGGAAGTTGACTCCAGCACACCCCTAAAATAGAAAGAAGTTCTAGGAAAAGAATCAAGATAATGGTGGATTTAGATAATATGAAATGATATGATATGATACGGTGTGACATGACGTATCAAACATATGCAAATATGTGACATGTGCACCTAATATAGTATATTTGAAGTTATCAAAATATAAGTACCCCACATCACTCTTCAAACCATAGCAGTATCGATCAAGTCATTGTTGTTTTACCCACATTTTTTCACTTTGCACTCACCATGAAACAGTATCTATATGTTCCTCCTCAAAGCAACCCGGAACCCAAAGATGTGTCCGTCGATCAACGGGAAAAACATCCAACTACTTCAATTCACTAACCATCAGTTTTTGGCTTCCATGTCAGTCTACGGGGGTTTGTAGATGTTTGTTCTCCATAAAAATCTGTGTGAAAGAACCTCTTGAAACGATAGAGGCTTCACCAGCATCACCGGCAACTCGAGTGGTTCGTGGTCGTTGTGGACGCTTTGGGAGTCAAAGCTATTTGTTACTCAGATTTGGAACTTGATGGGTTTTCTAGAATTTTTGTTCTTGAACTTGTGGTTCACAAAGTGTATTATCGCGATCTTTCTTCTGATGTTTTGTGCATTTGAAACTTTCGGCAGGCGTTGCGTGTCACTCAAGTGTCACCTCAGGCGCTCCGTTGGAGAAATGGATGAACCTTTCGGGCGTCTTGAACCCAAAAGTACGGAGGAAAAGGAAGCCCTTGAAGTGGCAGAGCTTTTAGAATCCTTGCCACCTCATCATTTGAAGGTGTGTGGGATGTGGAGTTGATGGATGTTGATGGGATGTTGAGGTTAAAAGTGCACGCGGTTTTTGAAGTGCTTTATTTGTGTGATCCTAGATTTAGATGTTACATTTTCTGGCAGTAGAATTATTATAGATGGGTGAGTACCGGTGTGCAATGAGGTTGGTTAGTATTTTCTACCTTCTTTACAGGTCCCGCATGTTGATATGATTGTGTATTTGTTGGTGTGTGTGAGTGTTTTTTTGCTTGTCTCCAATTTTATACCAATTGCTATGATGTTTCACACCCGTTCACCAGGAGGATTTGGCTGAAACCGAGCCCTGCGCTGTCTGTCGTGAGCCGATGGTCTCGGGAGATTTGGTCCGTCGCTTGCCCTGTGCCCATCTCTTCCATGCGAGCTGCATCGCACGGTGGCTCTGTGTGAAAGCCACGTGTCCATTGGACAACTCGAAAGTGCTGGAAACCTTGCAGCCAAGGAACGAAACACAGGTGGGGGCCATTTAAGTTCTTAAGGAATTTTGGCAAGTTCAAGGTCTTTACATTGGATAGTACATCTATTTTTTGCATGTTTGTTGCAATATAACGTAGTACCTCGTTGAGCCAATTCCACCTCACATTTCCAATTTTTATGATATACGATACCATTTGATATATATATATAATGACAATCGTCATAAATGGTATATCACACACATATATATATATATATACCTGACTCGTCCAAAAAGGGTGCGATCTTCATGGAATGATAAGTGAAAACCCCAAATTTCCACCATCGGATTTGCCGGGTTTTGTCAAACAGCACCTGGCACTGGGAAGGTCGCTGCGGTCGCTGCCGCAGCTGGGAGTCCAGCAAGCTCCAGTTCCTCCCCGTTGTATCAACCCAGCCGATCGCCAAGCCCTGTAGCTGAAACACCAACCATGGAGCCATTGATGTTGGTAGAGTAGTGGTGAAACCCAAAGGGGTTAGTGGATAGGTCATAAACCTGATATCAAATTGCCTGAGCAGTTGTTTCATATTTCATGATTCCTGGTGATTTGTTTTTTTTGGATTTGAAATTGCTTTGCCAGAACGGGCAAAGGACCGACATTTGACGTGCGAAGTGAACAGATAGGGATGTCTCACCTGGTCTCACTCAGTAAAAAACTCAGCAGAGCCACACTTCAACCTGACAGGCACAGGCCTGTGAACTTCTGCAAGCTAGCTGGAAGTAGATGCATATTAATTACTTAAGTCTTGGATGGCTTTAGTATTTGTATATGCTGGTGGTAGTATTTATGTATCTATATACTTATATATATATAATATATATATGATGATATTTAAACCAACCCTGTGAAACGTGTGAACGACAACATGTGCCGACTGATTCTAGTGTGTGCTTTGTCAGCACTGGCCATTTTGACTTGGCAGACCTCGATGACTTTCAATACTACACTATTCAGGAAGAAGGGAAAGAAGACATCTATCATATACCGACTCCAAGATGTACACACTATACATATATAAAAGATGTATAATAGGCACAAATTTAAATATTATAGATATTATAGATATTATAGATATGCATGTATAGATGTAAATAGATGTAAATATAGGCACGCCTTTGCATATTTACACATGTGAAGGCCCAGCGCTTGAGCCGTTGGCTGCGAAAACTGTTGGAAACCTCAGTAGTTTTCATGGGACTCTAAGGGTGCCCTCCCCAATGCCCACCCCCAAAAAATAAGGCCTTATTAAGGGACTAAGGGACTAATAGGGGATCATGGTGGTTGATGAACCGTTAAAAAAAGGCCAGGCCTTTACTTTCTGGGTAAAGAGTTGGCATTGGGGGAGAGGGGCACCCTTTGATTTCCATGTCATGATGTTTTTTTCCCATGAAAATTTCCAAACCTCAGAGTTCATCCATTCACCAAAGTTGAGGCCGGAAAGCCATCGTGGTTGGATTGTAGTGGCTGATGAGGTCCCTATGATTTGTTCTTTGAGACAGAAAGTTGCATGATTTTGAAGGCTTAAAACAGGTTACTAGCAGGTTTCATCTTTTTCGTAGCATCATCTTTGCTTCAAAATCATGAAACTAATGACCTTTTTCTTCAGGTTCACATGGTGGTAGTTGTCCCAGGCACTTTCCATTTGGCAGCAACGTTTTGTTCACACAGGCAGGTGCCGAATAGACAGACATTTCAGTGCAAGCTGTAGTGTTACTTACCCTAAAACAAAGAATCGAAAGCTCTCGAGAATTCATTGAGTGGTAGAAAGGTCATGAATTCCATGTAGAAATGTTTTTTTTTTGCCAGGAGTTGCGTTCATTTTTGGATTTGACAGAGTGTAACTATAAAATCCCATTGATTTGTATCAGGTCGACGATATTCATTGCTCTCTCCATTATGCATCTCCAAGGTGCATCAAATTCCATCTGATTAAGCCTATTGAAGCAAATGTCCCCCCCAAGGGAGAATGGTTTTTTACTAAAGGGATGTTGTACTGTTGTACATGTGATATTTTGCCCCCCAGGTGGTGTTTGTGCTTTGATTTTTGGTAACTTTCCGTTGATAACCAAGTGACATGACTTTTGGAGCTGAGTGATTTGTTTTGTTTGTTAAAAAACGCATGATGTACGCCTTTCAATGGAAGATACGGGGTAATGTTTGTTTTTTTTGTTAACGATTTAAACCACGTCTTAACCAACAGAAGTCGAAACATCAAGTCCCTCTATTCCCCTGCTTCGCCAGGTGGGTGCCAAAGAAGGGTTCAAGCCTGGACCTTTGCAGTTTGACATGGGGAGCTTTTTTTGGTGGGAACTGAAAATGGATGGCCAGGAGTTTCTTGCCAATGTAATTTATGATGATGATGATGATGATGATGATGATGATGATGATGATGATATTTTCATAAACACCCGGCTTTGACTTGATTGCTTCGTTTTTGGCCATCAAAGTCAGCCAATTTGGATTGAAGCCCAAAAACGTGCTGAGTGTTTTCATTAAATTACCTTTGAGTTGTGTTGTGAAGTTAGGTTTCGCATGACGCCTGGCACCAAATGGTGTGGTGATGGAGGCATGTGATGATTGGGCGAATCTTTCTGCTGAGGGGGAAGTCAGGTTGAATCACTGGTTGCCAGGTTGGACTCATGTGGATTTCTTCGCCGTTCTTCGTTGGAGCCTTGCGTTTGTCATATCATGTCAGCCCAGAAGGTTCTCTCCATGGTTTTTCTTAAGGCTCTGGAACCAACATTCCAGAAGAGAAACGGGTGCCCATTTGCATCTCCTACAATAGCAAGGGCCAGGTGCTCGACGTGGCAAGTCTTAGATTGAGGTCAAAAGGTAGGAACAGTGGAAGAGATTTGGAGAATATTTTATGATGACGTTTTTTTTCAAACCTTTCGTTTGTCAGTACTTTGTAGATGATTTTTGTAGTTGCCGGTTGGCATTGAGGCTACTACTACAGTCGTTTCCTCAGCTTGATTGATTCCGAGCTGCTGCATGGCGTTCACCGCTGTTAGCAGCGCTACAATCCAGGCAAGGAAGACAAGCCCAAGGCTAACCGGACAACCCTTGGGCTATTCATGACATATGGTTGACAACGTTCAAAACATTTAGACGTTTAATTGTGCTCCCCCAAGGAGAAGCAAGGATACTTTTACCATACATACAAATTACTTACAATTACAATCATCTAGAGGGCAATGATATGTTCATCAATCTTTGGCTTATGGATGACCAAGGATTCGAGAATACAGTCCATGGCTGCGCCGGCAAGTTGGCCTCTAAGATTGTCCGTGTGGTTGGGCGGGTGAGGTGGTGGGACATCCTCCCTGAACCTGAGGCATAAACCCACCGGAACACAATGGACACACGTTCGGGTTCCCTAGCCACTCCACCCCGAGACGAGTTGTTGCTGAAGATTTGTCAGATGTCCATGTAATGTGTGTGTGTGTGTTGCACCTTGCCATGTCTACAAACAAATTGGCCATTTTTAACAAATAGGGTTAACAATAATGTACGAAAAAAACGCAGTTTTCTATTGTAAACAAATACCAACATGAATACCGTGGTCATTCATTCAAATCCCCTTCTGGCAGAAAGATGGCTTCTCAAGGCTCACACCGTCTATACATCGCGCGATGCCACTGGCACTGCTTACTGTGCCCATGACCTCAGGATTCGGTACAAGATTGGTGATATTGCTGCCGTGTAACGTCAGCTAATATTATCACGTCATGAATGTTCCTCCATGTCCTTAAGATGGGGAAATCAAGATAGAACATGATAAAACAGGAGAAAACTACCTCATTTCAAGTGAAGCATGATGATTTGATACATCATTTGATCAGATCTGGTTTTTAAACTTTGTCCTCAATACTTGTTTTTGGATCCCGTGACGTTGTCACCCCAAAGTCTCGTGGTTTCTCTTCATTTGGCTTGCAAAAAAATCATCTCGTGCTGAGGTTGGGATGAAAGAGGCATGTTTTGCTTGGCTTCAAGTCCCACCTGCCTCGAAAAATCACAACCTTCCTACAGGCAGGCGATCAAACGCGGTGGACGGTGCAAAAGGCGCAAGTTTGCGGTGATGGCTTCCGTCACAGTTCGGGATTCACAGCTGCGTTTCAGGATGAGGGTCATCAGATGTCATCAGTATATGTCCTTGGAACCTGGACCATGTGAAAACCGAAGACATCCAGTAATCACTTAGGTTGTGCTAGTTTCAGGAACTTAGTACATCAAGGTGTCGTCCTGCAAAGTTGTTTTGCACCAAAGTTCAGCCTTACGGAGCTGTTGATCACTTTGCCTGCCTTGCAGTATTTACAGAAAGTGCTCTGTTGTATTCGCAGCGCTGTGAGCAAAACAAGCAATACTATATACATAGAGATCTTTGCAAGGCTATGATGTGAATGATGTGCCCTTAACTTTGACAGGCATTGAGTGGTTCTTATAATGTTGTGAACCTTCGGAAACGTCAGATGTCAAAAGCTCAAATGCTCCAAGACTCCAAGGTCAAGCATCTTGGCATACTGCCTTCTGGTTGACAATCCATAAAGTGAAAGGTGATATCAATGATACTCGTACAGGATAGTTTATGGAAAGACAAGCATTTCATGACCATTGGTGTCTCATTTTGCCGCAAGACAAATTCTAGTATCCATTGCTATGGAGCCCTCGGCTGAAACCCAGCCCGTTGGCGGGGAACACAAGGAACGAAGCGAAATGGCATTGGGTAAGTATTATGCCACTGGTCGAGCTGACACGTTGAGTTTCTTCACTTGTGAAGGCCAAAAAATTGCATATTTTGAATGTGGCGGTACGGAATTGAAAGGGACCTATGAGATTGAGGGCCATTTGATTAAAGTATGTTGGACTAAGAAGATTTGGAGCAAACCTGGTCGGTCTCAACGAATCGAAGATGCTGTAGAGATACGTGAAGAGATGGCTATGGAGGAGAACTATCATTCTGCACGATTTCGCGACGGTCTGTATCGTCACCAACACTTGGTCGGAGAAGATGATGACTGAGAGAGGGATTTTCAAAAAGGTCAAATTACGCCGCAATCACAGAGCCTCCGTGCAAGTGCCACGAAAGACACAGTGCTGGCTTGCTGTGCAGGCGACTGGTGTCTGAAGAAATACCTTGTTGGATTCTGAATAGTATCACAATAGTGTCCCACACCCACGTTTTGCGGCATGGAAACATCCGGCATGCAACTTGTGGCCAGGCATGAGTTGCAGCATGCAAGTCTCCAAAACAAACAATTATAATTCAAGCTTGGTAATTTGGGCGGGAGTGTCTTGGAATCAGCTTTCTTCTACACCACTTTCTTAGGTTTTTTCCAAGTGATAAGCACAGATATCACAGTGACCCCAATACTATCTGTCCCTCATGGAGAGTCTGAGCTGTGAATCCTAAGATTTTTTGAGCCTCATGAGTTGGGGAGACTTCCACAATCCATGGCAGCCAGTACCATTGGTTGTGTATTTCCATAATGAATGCATTTGTTGATGTCACTACATTTGCATCTCAGGATGATAGGCAAGAATGGTTCAAAATATCATATGGATGTTTCCGAAAAGAACGGTACCCCCAAATCATCCATTTTAATAGAGTTTTCCATTATAAACCACCCATTTTGGGGTACCCCTATTTTTGGAAACACCCATATATACATGGATAGATGTTAAGGTGTAGTTAACCAAGAGGTCCTCAAGTTGCAAGAATGCTTTCAGGCTTTGGATTTCGCGCCATGCATGATGACTACACCTCACCTTTAGCTCCGTGGTGCTTGCGAATTTTGCGTGCAATAAGAGTGATGCGTTTTTTGATTGATGTTAGCCTATTAGCAATTTTTGCTCATGCATTCCTCATTTAATGTCTCCGAGTTAAGCCAGGTGCTGCATTCTCACGGTGAGACACTGAGATGTGAGAAACCACCGAGGAATTGTGGTCATTTATTCATTTCATATTCCATGAGGTTTCAACAGTTTCAACCTAAAAATCAATGGAAACGGATTTATGAAAATCTTGAAGAGTTGCACATAGAGTTGCATGGATTTGATTTTTGATGAAGACATTCCTAGCTGAATGTTGGAGGCTTTACGATCGGAGCTGGGGTCCAAAGAGATCCCTTTGCAACGTTCAGGGCTCAAACGGCTGAAGTTTTGGGGAGAGACATCCAAGATGCCAAATGGTGAGGTTAAGAGTTTATTTTGTAAATAATTTACTATTTTTTTCATGTGAAACACATACATATTTAGGAACAATTCTGAATTAATAGTTATACTCGAGATAGACATAAAAAGTTACCAGTATTTGGAATTCTTTGGGGTTGCCACCAATTTTGATATCACACAAGACCTTTCTTGATTGGTACCTTTCCATCCCTCAAAATCTACCCAAGGATTTGCTATGGGAAAGGAATGCGGAGCCTCTTCCGAGTGGAGGTGGGTCCAGAACTGCAGTGGATGCTCCGGATGACCTAATCCAGTGGAATACCTGGATGAATCCAGTGGCTTACCTGGATGATAAAAGGATGTTTACGTCAACCGTTGACTTTGGCAAGAGATGATCCCGAAGATACACCGCAGATATATATATATATATATCTATGTGTATGTATGTATATATATATATATATTATAGACTCAAGTCATCTCCAACTTCTGATAGATGGCTGGGAAGACTTTGGAAGAAACGTATACATTTCACAGTTACTTGGTCTTTTTTGGCAGTTTTTGTTGAACTCGTTACGCATATCTTCGGCAATGGGTCGCCAGGATCATGTACAAGCTGGTGTTGTTGTCAAGGCCTATGGATGTTTGGACCCTTGGAGTTTTTTTTTTGGCAAAAGTGGCTAATACACCTGGAAGGAGATGGGTTACCAGGTAAATACATGTAAATACACTATATTTACGAGACGAAGATATGCAGGATATGATTATGATAAGTGATGGAATCATATTAATCTAAAGGCATTTCAAGAGACACATCATTTTTTGAGCAGAGAAAACTTTTGGAAACTTCACCAACTACAGCTGGAGCCAATGACGATGGCTTTGGCTCAAGCTCCACGTGTGACTGCACGCGTGCAATTTGTTTAGAAGCATCCTAGGCAAACCAGCTCCAGCATGATTAAATGGTTTTAGCTGGGAGTCAAGCCAAATACACACTGAATGAGATTTCATCAAAGTTGAATTTAAACTAGGCGAATGTTATCCAGCACATTGATTAATTTTTGATTCATTCTTGCTGACCAAGTCGTTGAATTGCCAAGATTCGGGAGGCACAGACATTCAGGTAGGTTGATCCTCCACTTTGCCTGTGATTGGCTTTGTAACATGCCTTCGAAGCCTGGAAGAAGCATGGCATTTGGACGAAAGGACAGGGAGAATGGCGTGATGTCCAATGGTTCCCATGGGAATCTTATGCCCTCAAGACAGAGTGAGCTTAGACTCCCTGAAGATATCGAAGATTATGGAGGGCGATGACTAAACATGTCAGAACTTGCAAAAACCATGCAAGAAGATGATGGTGATGGTGATCATGATGATGATGATGATGATGATGATGGTGGTGGTGGTGGTGGTGGTGATGATGATGATTGTCAATGATCATGGTGTTGATGGTGATGGTGATCGTGATGGGGATACTGTAGTGATTCGGTGGATGAAAACAACAGACCTGCTTGGCTCAAGTCTAGTTGACTCTTCTCACTCGAGAGAAAGATGCCCCACGGGTGCTGCCGTACTTGTGATTGTTCAGCACTTCAGTGTGTTTCAACCAGCCGCTAGCTGTATAATATTCACATATATGTATATTCACACTTGTATTGCTTGATGACGATATATGACTTTTTATGCTTTCTAACAGGCCTATGAATGTCAGAAAGCAATAGACGACATTAATGACTGATCTTACTGCCAAATTGCTTTGTAAAACAAGAGCGACACGCCAATCGTCTCCGAAAGATTTGTTTTTCCCACAGCGAATCCACGATGGATCGGCCGTTCCTTGGCATATGAGGCTCATGAAGGATGAACCCATGGTTTGATTATGCTGAACTCTTGCCTTCTCACAAGATATAGATCAAATTTGATACAAGCAGAAGATCAATTTCTGCAGAAGCTCGCTTCTGCAGAGCTTTGCTGTTGTAGGCAAGTTTTATTTAAGAAAGGTGTCACGGAATGGCCATCATACTGTCTCATCCTTTGTCAAAGTTGGAACCTCGCCATTCTACTTGTATGAAAATCCAAACGCAAGAATGATGAAGATCACACACAGATACAGCAATTATGATTAATTATATTAAGTGTTTTTAGGTGTTCTAGCAGATGAGCGGAGATATCAACCTGCCAGTGTGCCAACTGACTGGACTCCTTGACAACTTGAACATCAAATGCCAGCAACGGTCCTAGGCTGTCAGAGCAATATAGGCTACACAGGTCCCCTCAGCATCCTGGCGTTGATTGATTTGGGATGTTTTGGTGTCAAAACGTGTGTGTCAAAGCAAAAAAAAAAGAAAATCGACACCTGGAAGAGTTGAAACCCAATCTTTTTATATCTTTTTAAGCTCATCCCAATTTTTGCCGGTTGAGAAGTTCAACAAAAACTCCCTAAGACTTCAGGACTGTTGTCGTGGCAGTGTTGCTTTGGGCGTTGATCTTTTCCCTCTACGCCCTGGCCTTGAAATTCGTCCTGCTGCGCCGGGCAGTGCCTATGAGTGAAGCTGCGAAAAGCAGAGGTGGCCTTGCACCATCAATCCCTATGTGATGTGACGAAACATGTGTGGCTAAGTTGTGTTGATATGCTCATGTATGCTTGAAGTACACGAAAAATGAGACCGCCTGAAAAGATGCTGGGCCCTCAAAAGGAATGTTTTTTTCCCAAGCTTTTTTTGCAAAAGCTTCCAGGTGTTCAATAAATGATAGATACTTTCACGGCCTGTCAATGCGGAGGTAGGGTTGATAATCATTGAATCATTGACGTTATCACTTGAAAGAAGGCACCGACATTCTCCAGGCACTTCGAGAGTTGAGTTTGCTGAAAACGTGGCGTCCTGTATCGTTGCCATTTCGAGCCTTGGCAGTCTGAAACTCTCAGCTGAAACATTCCTATGAAATCCTATGATAGCCGTTGCTGAAGGGTGTTTTTAGACGAAGCTAGTCCAAATGATGCAACATGTTTTAATCATATTGTCACTTGTGACCTACCATGATGGGGGTAGTCTGCTTGTGGTCTCAAACAGACATTTTGCTTGATTTATATGCAATGGTGTCTTGCCAACAAAAACTCTACTCAAGTGCATCTGCAAGTCCGGAAGTAAGTTCTGCAGTCATGCCTCCGAGGACACACATCTATTTGGGACCAACTGCTTTGATGTTGTCCTTCCACTACCAATTTGAAGGTGCCTCGTCAATTCTTAAAATCGGGAAGTGAGGGGACAAATTGTTGGTGATGTGTAGTTGGTCCAGTCTAATACCCGGCATGGCTGGAATGAATTTGGTGCCATGAAAAGTATTCTCAGTTGATTCTCAGTTCATTTCTGAAAAAAAGTATTTGGTGCTTGAATTCAACTTGGAAATGTTCAATACATTCTATATTTATATATGTACATAATTTGATGTGTTCCCCCTCCCAGTAGCACTGGTAAATGAAACTTTACATTGGGTCGATCCTTTGCACTCAGGTTATCCTGCAGCCTTCTCAGCCTTCGTGACACAACCACCAAAGCAGAGTGATATTTTGCAGGATCTTTTTTGTGGCCAACTTGGTGAGATGTTTACTGGAAATATTCTCTATCAGCACCTTGTCATGGACCCTAAGAGATGTTGACAGCGTTTCACCCTTGGGTCCAGGTTGCTGTCGACTCACGGACAAGGTTTCAGTTTTGCGCCAAAGTCCAAAACCGAGGATCATTTTCTGGTTTCTGAAGTGGGAGACTGGCATAGATACACTACTTCACCACATAGGCTGGATCAAATGTCCATCAGCCCATCCCCATTGAGTGGAAACAAGAGAGCTGCCGATCGTCGAGTAAGTGGAGTGTCGTAGGAAAAATCTCACTTGTGATCTTGGAATGTGTGGTTTTGGTCCACCCTCAGCCGGCCATCTTGTCAAGTGTGTTGGCATCCATTGCCACTGATGAATTCAAATTTTACCGTGAGTTTATGTTTCAGGCTTCTTCCTTGCTGGTGTGTCCGTCCTGAACCTGTGCATATATCCGAAGCTGGCTAGTGGTGCCATGTGCATGGAGGTCTCAAGTGTCTTTTTAAGCACGTACCTTGGTGATATGGAAAATCCCAGAAAATCCCATGAGTTCTAAAGGAAATGTATGGGACTCGTTCTTCATCTCAGGTTGAGATCTGCTCATTTTTACCTTTACATGAAACTCATGGGTGGGCTTTGCAAGGCACCTGATGTTTCGTCAGATCGACGGCAAACTTTGCGCCATCCTCTCTGACGTGGCGGCAGCTTTTTTTGTTCCAGGGCTGCAGATACGGCAGCCTTTTTATGAAGTTCAAGATGGAGTCATCAGAAGACACAACTGCCGATACCGCAGCTTAGTGGGGTCACCTTTTTACTGTAGTTGGTTTATGAATTGTTTTGCATCTTGTTGCTATCAATTGCCAAACTTCAGGCATTGAGCTTCCTGACGATTCGCATTTGTTGGTTCGGCTTTATTGTAGTGGATGCTGGCCAGAAACGTTTTGTGACTTTCGGGGGACGTTGTGAAAACCAACTTTTTGTAATGTGTGTTTGTTGTTGTTGTTGTTGTTGTTGTTGTTGTTGTTGATCCTGAAAGATTTCACAATCCATTTTGTGGCAAGTGTACTGCACTGAAAATATCTACAGATATGCATGGGAAATCGATGAGAGGTATGAATGCCTTGATATGCCTTCTGTAGATGCAAACATTAGCATACGTGATTCAGCATTTAGCCGCATGCAACATTCCTTGAACATGGCTTGTTTGTACTCCACATATGATTGGATGCCAATGCAGTGATGTAGCAATGTAGCAATGCGACAGGGGATGGTACCATCCCAAGAATGCCAGGATTTTTCTCCTTCCAGGGTGCCTGTTCAAACAAGTTCAAGATGGACAATCTGAGGATTTCATATATCACGCGTGGAAGCAGCCAGAAATCCCGCAAAATGTGGGTGTGACCAAATCCATCATAGCAGCTTGGCACAACAATGTGTCGCGTGTAAGTATGACAAGGCTTATCCATAATCATTGCCATAGGTACTTACCATTACTGTACATACTTATCATATTCGTATTCTACTTCTACCCGTATTGCGGTTTTGTTTTGTTTTAATTCAACTTCTCAGGTTTGCATCAGAAAATTATCCACAATCAGCAGATGCGAAAGGTATGTGGGACTGGCACACAGTCACACCACCTTTCCGGGCTTGACCTCACTTTCAACTTATGAGGTCCCAGTCCAATTCCTACCGAGGCGGGGAGCGTTTTCTCATTGGGATGGATCTTACAACTCTATTGGTCACAGCTTGTGACTGGGTTTTTGAAGTTTTCATAACCTGTGGGTGGAGTGGATGGAAGAAATCCTGCGACAAATTGGGATGATAATTGAAGTTACAGCTATGGCATTCTTATAATGTATATATTTATATATAGACATCCGAATTATGATATATGATATATTTTACTACTTATAATTAGAATATCGATATGTTATATGATATGTTTTGCACTCGCTTCACTCATTGTGGTGTGGTGTAGGTTTCTCTTTTCTGCGTCGGGGAAGTGATTTGGAGCTGGTAATGGTGTGTTTCCGCAATTCGATTGGGAAATTTCTCAGAACTACAAGCCTTACAATCCTCGAATCACTAGCTAGTGGCCATGTTTGCCATGTCTTTGCAACGGTCGATATTTATAACATATCAAATATCTATACTGTATAATCCAAACGAAGATCTCGATGCAAACATCACTTTTCCGTGCTCGATGTGAAGGTTGAGGATTGGTAGAAAGGCATTCCAAAGGTTGTTTGATGATATGTCCAGTCAACCCTTTTTGTGGGAGAAAAAACTCACCGTTCAACAGACCCCAACATCCCTCAGCAGATTGATCTGCTCATGCTTTTGCAACAGCTAAGCAGATCTTTTTACATTGACATGTTTTTCCTTTTTTTTCATAAAGCACCCGACCTGGATCATGAGACTACCGATGTCCACTGAGGTGGTATCAAAAGCTAGTAAAGCGGCCAAAGCGATGTTGGGAATGAGCTGATTAGCTGACAAATCTCCAAGGGGCCGAGGTCGTGCAAGCAAACGAAGAGATATCTAGATGACTTGGATGGCAGCAATGCACCTTGAAAAAAAATTATATCAAAAGGTACCTGAGGTGCATTGATTGGCAGATCTATTTAAGGTGGAATGAACATGAACATGTTCACACCATAGCATCAAACAGACACACAAGCTATTTCAAACAATCACAAAACAAGGTTGGATGAACATGAATATGTTGTTGAGCTGCCAGTGACAAAAATATCGAACAAATGCGTTAGTGAACACCCTGGACCGTTGCAGAGGGCTCTTTGGCAAAAAAGACGTCGATTGCAAAAATGCCAGGATCAAGGTGTCAAGGCTGTTTCAACCGCAGTTTGCAGCACTATTTTATCCCTGGTACCGTTGCTGTACACGTAAGTTTACTAAGAATTTCCATTTTTTGAGAAGAAGCCATCAAATGTTGGATATCGCCTTTTGTTTTGCATCAAGTGTTCCGATTCAAAAAACAATCGAGCCCCAACATGTAAACGTTTGCAGGACTTTGGTCTTCCAAGGTTTCTATTCCTCTTCGCTCCTTGGTGCACAAAAAAGTGACTAAGAAATACACTATAATGCTTGGGTTTCAGGATGCCTTAAAACAGGCTCCAGCTGATTGAATCTGGTATGACCAGCAAGAAGGTGTTTGGGATCCAATAAATCCAAATATGACTTTGTGAATGGCTGGCAACGCGATGCCGAACCCTGAGGCCATTTTGATCTGGCAAGTAAACGCGCAGGCTGGGAGATGCAGCAGATCACTACACCAAAAATCTCTTGGATTCAAACATGTGTTCACGGCTAGGGTATGAATCGGTATGAAGTAGGTAGGGTATCCCTCTCACGAACCCTTGGACACCAAGAAAGAAGCTCTTCCGAAATTTGGCCACTTCTTGCATCGATTTTACATGTATCCTAATCACATCATATCCCAAAAGATTACAGGGTTTCCTAAGGGCTAAGTTTACCAGCTGGTTTATTTGTGGTTTCCCAATGCAACTATGATTCAAAACACAGATCTAATCACAGCCCCCTGATCTGTTGAAGGTCAACCTTGAGGCAGATTTGTTGGGAACCTCAGTGGATTTGCCTGAATATATACCCCGGTGAAGAGGTTAGTTGGGTTCTGGCTAGAGGTTTTTTTATGTGTTTGTGTGTTCCTTTTGTTTTTTGCTTGTTTTCGGAAGTTGCATCTGCCTAATGATGTATGTGTTGTACATGATATATGATTTGCATGATGTGATTTTCAAAGATTGGCATTCAGATGCATTTCTAGTCATGTATGCTGTATGTAGGTTGCTGTTTTCATTTGTTTTTTGTTCGTTGATCTCTTCTGGAAGTTGAAACAGTGCCACCTGCCTTGATCTAGTACGCTGTGGTTGCAGGAGACCCCCAGAAGCACAGGACACTTCTGGCGGTGGTGTTGGCATCTTGTGAATAAGTGAAGATACAAACCAAGGGTGCCTTATATTGATGGCTGAAATCCAGGTAACCACCTGGAATGTTCAAAAACCCATCATAGGTATTGAGTCAATGAGATAGGATTTTCAACCATCAGTCAAATCATCCTTCGGTTCTTCAGGAGCCTGAAGCAGCTGAAGCTTGCGATCCTACTGATGCAGAATTGAGGCGAGCGTTGTTTGAGACAGTCACACCGACGTGAGTCAGGGCAAAATAACTTGTTCTTGGTCTCAATTGTTCAATGAATTTGGGAGTGGGTGAACGATTTGTACATTTTTCAGATACAAGAGATGGGGTGCGACACGCACACACACACACACACTTTAGGATAAACATATCTAGTTTGATACTTTCATAATATACATAGCGTGTATATCTGCCCTCCATTGTCCCCAAGCAGCGTTCTGCCTCAATTCATTTGCAGGAAGCGGATCTCCATCAAACGCCATGCTGCAGCGGTGGTTGCTGGCTTTGCAGATGGAGCCATGGCACAGTTGCCGATGGCGACGGCAGTGGTGCCCATGATCCAGGTGGTCGTAGGGGATGAACTGGCCATCCACAAGACTACCAGAATGTTACCCCAAAACAATGGATGGAAAGGTTTGAGGTGAAAAACGCTAGGTACTTCAATGTGTGGTTTTCAACAGACGTCATAACACTTTGTGGGGAAATTGTCAAATTTACCATGTGAGCAGATAGAAATTGGAAGGCTCGGTTTAAGATTTGAATTTCTTAAAGTTACCAAGTTGCCGATATGTCACACCAAACACGTCATGCTTTATGATCTCGTCAAATGACCAGCCACAATCTAGCAGATAGAATGTCGCCGAGTTGAAAGAGGGATATGTTTCTTCTCAACTTGCAACGGGGTCATGAGGCAGCCATGGTCTTTGCTATCGCTCAAGAATATGGTTGCTCCTTGGATGCATCCAATGGAAAAAGCAATGAACATCAAGAGTCCCGGATCGCAGGTCCAGGTTATGATGTGATGCTTCTGTTGCGACTTTCTGCTGATCTGATCCAGTTTGGAAATTGTCATCCTTTACACAGGCATTCTGAGGGGGTTTGAGCAGCCGAGTTTTATTGGACTTTCTCCCATGATGAGGGTGCCCTTTCCCAATCCCAAAACCAGAATATGGAGGGGGTTTTCGAAGGAAGTTGTGGCTTTTCCACACCAATCATGGATGCCATTACTTTCAGTGGCATTTCAACCAGGCTATCTGGATTTGGGAACAGCAGTGGCTGTAGTCACAATGCTTTCAAGCGACTATGTGTCTTGGTGAAATGGCGGGGGTGCTATCACTCAACACCGCTGTAGAGGACTTCTTGGTATCCACCACTTGGCAACAGCACGGATGAGCATCATCAAAAACTGGATAGCTTTCATTGGTTTTATATCTGTATGGATGGTTTGTCTTACAGAATTTTCAGCATCCAAAAAAAAGTTCCTTTTGGTGTTTGATCATGTTTGTGAATTGCTCACGTTGAGGGCGTATCATTCGTACATGACTTCTGTTGGCATTCGTCTCAGCGCCAAGACGCTGAGGTCAAGATGTCTTTGGTCAGCCATGCTGTCGGATGGATCCCATTTGCTGGAAATATGGTGAAGAAGCTTGGCGGCACAGGCCCAAAAATTGATAAACTATGATAAATATGGGCAAATATGGAAACACGACGAAAAATGATGAAAAATGATAGTCTCAGAAGCTGAAGGGTTTTGTACCATCATTTCCGGCTAAGCCGCTAGGACTCGTCATGTGGCAAGTAACCGGTTTCCAGTTTCATTGGTCAAAGGGTCAGTGCTCACCCCGGATTCTGGTCCGCCTTGAGACTTGAGGATGGGTCTCTCTGTGGTGATGACTGAAGGCATTGGACTTGCTGCAGTTTCCTGGTTCAAGGATGTTGAATGTTTGGGGAGGTACAACAGATCTTTTCCACAAGTTGTGATCGTTGTTTTTTGAGTCGCGGATGTTTGCTGCACTGGTCATGCTGTGATTGGTCATCTCTCAGGAAAACCTGTTGGGTTGTCCAACCTCTCGGCAAAACTTGCTGGAACAGGCCAAGGGGGTCCACAGGTGCTAACGAACGATGAAAGCCCTCCACCTTTGGGCACTGGCAGCTGTCAAATGGAGAAAATGGATATGGGGTGTATGCTACTTGGAAGATTGGTGATATATCCAGAATACACGTTCTGTAAATTATATAACTGATATGTTCATGAATGTATTAGTTATTATTAATTCTCAAGATTATCGATTTTCTCTTTTCATTGTTGAATATCTCTAAGTTGGGGAGTTGTTTCGGGGATACCACCACCGTTCATGGAACGATTTCGACCGGGAGGCCGCGAGGGAGGAGCAGAACGAGAATCTCAGTGACGAGAAAAAGGCATTCTCAAGTCTCAAGGGGACAGGCTTAAGGATGGCATATATTATTGCAAAGAATGTCACAGACTATGTATATTTAGAATTTACACAACTTTGCATAGTTGCACTTGATATTTACAAGCACTTGGAAATAGGCTGCAGTATTGCATTTATACACGAAAGTGGGTTGACTCGGATAATTTTTTTAATTCCTGAGTTCAAAACCGAAAGGGTAAAAGGCTCCTGAGGCTTTGAAAACTTGAAGAGAAGTCTCAGCCAATGTCATGTGCTTGCAAGTGCTTTGCAGGCTGGTGTCTTCAGAGAGCACTTTCATGCCATCGCAGATTTTTTGAGTGCCTTGGCAGTGAGATCTTACTTCCTGAGTCATGATGTACATTGATAGACGTCAGCGAAAGAAATGTATGGACTCCCTCCGCTGAAACGAAGTGTTGATGTACAACGTACAGCATGATGTCCGAATTGGAAGTTGGAAATAAATCGACGAAAGACATTTGTTGAAGATGCATGAGGCCGCTTTTGATTTTCTTCAAATCCCAGGCAACACAACTTTGAGCGACACATCGGAAGCAGCACGTGAGGCAGTCCTTCCATGTTCATGGCCTGGTTTCCGGATGTTGGGGGGTACCTGTATTGGATTGTATTGGGCCACCTGCATTTCCAGAAAACGTCCCCCTTACAGTCTCTTCAAATTGCATCATTCCCAACGAAATGTTGGTCTATGTCGTCGTTCGATTTTTTACACATATCTTTGACTCTGTGCCAGTAAGATGTCACGATTGGAACCTGAAGGTATGAAGTTTCATATTGTAAAGCATATACCTAAAACATGTGACTCGGTGGGCTGTATACTACTGTATACTTCTAGATGTTCAAACAAGAACTCCACCCCAAAAGTACCGCTCCACACACCTCTTTTGTTTCCCCTATCGTTCATGATCAAGTCTGAAAGGCTTCAAGTGAGACACAATAGGCCAGATGGTTTGTTTTGTGATAAAGATACGTAACCGTAGCTGCCAGGATTTTAATTCTTGTTGTTTCATTCTAAGTACTTGGTGATTCACACAACTGCATAGGAGTTCCTATGGTTTTACATGGGCCATCAGGGGTCGCAGCCAGGCTTGGCGTCGAGTGGAGTCCTTGTTCCGCCAGGAGGATCAGGTCACCCTTGGGCACTGCCAAGGGCGAATTTGTCAGCGGGAAAACATGCCACACACAATCTTTCCCAATTCATTTTCCGGAAAAACAAGTACCACATGTTGTAAAATCTCACTTAGATACCAAGTTATGTTCTCAATCATATGGTTGGATTATTGCAGTTTGTTGCTAAGGTGGCACTGCTGGGCAAAGTGCATGAGGCACGAAGTCCTCAAGAGCTCTTGAGTTTGGTACAAACGAAACTTGGATTCATCGGTTTTTTTTTCAGCCTGCAACGAGATGTTGGAGTTTCACACCTACTTGGAGGGGAAATCTTCTCATTTTGACTCATGTTTTTTTTGTCAAAACCACCACTTGGAGTTTAGAAATGATCACATACAATTGTGTTCATTCTACTGTATTCTAAAACTCTTCAGAGACATTTAACCCGCTGAGGTACAAATGGAACCTGAAAGTTGTCGAGGTCCCGAAGTTGACAGCTTTTGCATAGCAATGTCCTCCTGTTTGTTGGTTGGGAGAGGGCAAGAATTGATATAGAACTGATAAATTTCATCTTGGATGGATGGGGTAGAGCAAAATCAAGCATTTGATTCTAGGTGCATTGTTCCAGTCCCTAGTATTCCTCATCACTCATCACTATGGTTCTCGTCCTTATCTCTAGTGTGGAAACAGCTTTCATCCACGAACTCGATGCAGGCTTCATTGGAAGCCCTGCGTGACCGCTATCCTGTGCGACGTCTTGCGTGCACTGACATTGCCACTGGATCCAAGAAATAACGTGAACATTTGGAATGGAATGCTTTAATGATGTGATTGTTGAGTGATATGAATTTATGATTTATGACAGTGAAATTACTGCATATGCAAAGATGGACTTGCTGTACATTATTTTGCAATGGCAGGAGTAAAAACACTCCGGGACTCTTTGTGGAAAAAGCACTGTGCACAAAGTCTGAAAGTTCCGAGACAATTCATGAACTCCGACATGTTGCAATACTGCCGGCCTACTACAGTATGTGAATCTACAGTTTCTTTATATACAGCACCGTATATTGTGTTGAATATTTCCATATCATTCATGCATTATTAGACTGACATCTTTGGAATGACTATCTCTATTCAGCAGTTGTTGATATGGCACTCTAAGGATGTGGTAGCCACAAAGCTGTGGGCCTCCAAAGCGGCAGATGGAGAAGTGAAAGCAGCAGCTCGGAGAAAGCAAAACGGAATAGGCTATGGAAAGCCTGCCTGAGTCTTCAGCTGATATCCCCCCCCCCCAAAAAAAAAGACAAATAATCCACTCGCATGATAAGAATTGCCAGATGCAACTCAAAACTTGATCACTGAAACTAAGTGTTACTAATTTGGAGATCGATCCCAGCCACAGTGGATTCCGGCCAGCTCAAGAGATCTGAATTTCCAACGGACGCACGGCTGAGGTTGTTGGACCACACCTCTTGCATTGCTGGCATCTTTTGTCCAAGGATCTGCAGGAAGATGCGGCGCAAGTCGCACAAGAACTGGCCATTGAAGCTACACGACTGGGCGCAGGTAAGGAAGGGCCTTTAAAAGGCCAACAGTCAGTTGGAGAATTTGGGAGAAACTCAAATCATTGCATGATCATCTCATGATATCTCATGTAGGTAACACAACTTTCTCAAATAAGATTTAAGCAAAAACACACATCAATGATTATCAATGGTAATTTTCTATCAAAAACTTGGTTGTGTGTGGTGACAGCTGTGACCCTGTCAGGCAAAGGTAGCGCTGCTGTACTTCCAGGGTCTTTGGCTTTGCTGCTTGTAGCTTTGCAGAAGGGCGGCAACTTGGAGCAAATGAGACACCCCTTTGGAGGAAGAATCTGGTGATGTTTATGTATATAATTTATATATATATATTTTTTTTTCCTTTGATTCAGACTGGTTGGAATTTTGAGATATTTCTGACAACTATAAATGTTTCTGGCTTAGAATTATTTTTTGGGGGGTGGAATGCCGCTCCTGAAATCATGTTCATTGAAGTGTGCAATTGGGAAAGCTCACCTGACTGGTTCGTTGGCTTTGACAGATTTTAGTTGGTTCCTCTGCGGTTCCATTCTCCAGACCTCTCAATGGCTGGTTGCAGAACTGTTCATGTTTTCTTTTCCTGGCCAAAAAAGTTGAAGCATGCAAGTGATACGCAAGTTGTCCTCAGTTTTTTTGGTGTTTTGGATGTGAGGTGTTGGAAATTTTACTCCCAGATTGCCATTGCTGGATGGTTTGATGAAAGCAACTCAGAAGGAGGTGGTCAATGTTGGGCATGGGGGCAGACCGGTTGACAGGGAGGTTGCACCTCACGACTTTTGAATGATGTAAGAGCCTTGCATGATGCCACAGCATTTTTTTCCAGCATGTCAACTCAAACCAATGAAACTTTACATGCTGGTTTTTGTTAGTTTAAGATCTCTTCTGGCAACATCAGGCATTTTTGAGCAATCCAACATTCAGCACTTGAGACTCGTGAGACTGGCAACATTTCACCGTAAAACAGGTGGATGCATGCCATGTGCTGCGTGAAGTCTTCCGTCGAGAGGTGGCTGATGTGTGTTTTGCTGAGAGGACAGCATTGTATTGATCGAGATGCGTGCAAAATATATGTTATTAATACTGGAATCATGGTGGATCCATTTTGACATCCATACATGTCCACCTGCCGCTCTTTGTGGGCAAAACCTTCTGGATGACCTGGCAAAAAATGACATCTATACTATATGATCTGTAAGACCATGTAAGACCTATAGCGTTTCTTGCCACAGCTGAACCTACCTACTCCTCCCAAGACAACGACCCAGGCCTTTGCTGAACTGGTGGGTTCCTGGGTGCAAGTGCGTCATGTACAGCAGCTCGATGCAGGAGGTTGTTGTGGAACCGATGAAATACGGTGAATCGGAAGGTCCAAATTATGTCCAATGGTTGGTAACAGTAATGGTTGATGATTGTTGGTGGGGAGGAAAAGTCGGTCAATTTCGGTGATACGCCTTTTTTTGTGTTCAATGTTGTGGTTATTACATGTATATACTTACCTCTTTGATGTCGTTTGCTTGCTGAAAAGACCTGTCTGACTTAGCAACGCAGAAACCATGGCTGAACCCAGCTGTTCTGGCTCACAGTTTCCTGTTGAACTTTCATCAAAATGAAGATTCACAACGTGTTTTCCCAATTTGATTTCAATATGATCGATTTTGGCAGCTCGAACATGACCAAACATTGAGGTCACACACACACACAGACATTGAACTATGATGAACTTGATACCTTGTACCTTGTCCCTTCCAATCAGATACAATCATCTCATATGATCATACCTTCATGGCGCCGCCATGTACCTCTAAAAACGTGTAAGTTATGGCCATGCATTGTTTGACATTTGTGACTCTACAACTGGCTCAATTGGTCTTCTCACGTGACGTTCACGTCTTTTTTGCCGAGACCTTTGACAACTCGAGTTGGGAATCTCGTTGGGTTCAGGTGGATCTACCAGGGATCAATGGTCCCGCAGCACGCTTCGAATGGAGTGCAGGTGACTGGTTTGTCAATGACTCGATCCAACGAGGCCTACGAACTTCCACACCATTGAGACATTATGCCGCATCAGCTCGCTTCCAGAAATTCTCAAATCGTGGGAAAGATTTAGTGCTACAATTTAGTGTGAAACATGAAAATGAAGACTTATCTCTTTGTGCCGGCGGCTATGTGAAACTTCTCCATCATGATTTCGATCAATCCACTTTTGGTGGAACAGCACCTTACCAAATCATGTTTGGTCCAGATATTTGCGGATACGACGTCTCTGTGATCCACCTGATCTTCAATTGGAAAGGTCGACTTTTACATCGCAATCCTGAGATTTCATTAGACTTTGATGAACGTGACTCCAAGTCACACATTTACACCTTGTTACTCTCTCCTGACAATACCTATAAGATTTACATCGATTTGCGTGAAAAATCCTCGGGAAAGTTACATGACTTCTGGGATTTTCCCAAGATGACGATTGATGATCCTACAGATCGGAAGCCCAAGGATTGGATCGAACACAGGAGAATTGTTGATCCAGAAGTCAAGAAACCAGAGCCTTGTATGGTATGATGATTGTTTTATTATCTATATGTACGTATGCGTATTTATCATTATTTTGATTGATGTTGATGCATTATGCTTTCTTTGTGAATATTAATTATGTTTCTCTATATTTGGCTTGTATTATTGCTGTTCCTGGGAACTGTCCTTTTCAGAGCTCTTGAAATCGGGATTTTACATGCCCAAATCATCAGCCAATTTTGCAATTTCACATGGAAATCAATCATTATGAACTCCAAGTCCGAACCAAGGAGGATTGGGTGGAAGATCAGCTTGTTCCAGACCCCTTTGCTTCGAAACCTCTCGAGTGGGATGATGAGGAGGATGGTCCTTTTGTTGCCCCATTGGTGGAGAACCCTTTATACAAAGGTTCCTGGTTTCCTGCCAAAGTGGACAATCCCGAGTTTCGTGGTGAATGGAAACCACGGCAACGTGGAAATCCTGAGTATGAAGAAGAAGTTTATGCTTATTCGGATTTGGGAGCAATTGGATTGGAACTTTGGACAGTACATGAGGGTTCCATTTTCGACAACATTTTGATTTGTGATTCTTGGGAATATGCCAAAGGGGAAGCCATGAAATTGCAAGAGATTCTGGTGAAAGAGCCTGAAGCACGAAGAAAATGGAAGGAAGCACATGAGGTCAAGGAAACTTCAAATAACATTCGCTTTGAAGGAGCTTCCCACCTCGATTTATGATGGCAAGCCCAAAGAAGGCTGAGGCCAATGATCATGAAATGTGTACAAAACATCCGAAAGAAAGCAAAGATATGAGATGAAAAAGTTCAGGTCACACGTTTTCAGCCAAAGTTGAGTTCAACATGCCTCAGCTGGATGCAATTGGTGCAAAAAACTGATGAAAGTTTTGGAGTGGTTGAAAATTAAAAGACTTTCATATGGCAACCTCCGATGTCCTGGGTCTTTATTAAGCAGTTGCCAAGCATTCTTCTGGCCATCCCAAAATGTGGTTCCCGTAGACAAATACATTTGTTGCAACATATCAAAATCAAAGAGTATTGTCAGTAAGCCATCAACCATGGATTACATGTTTAATCTTCAGGTTTGATAGGGAAATGTCGAAAGCCAACTCCATGGAGTGGGCTGAGGCAGTTGGATCAGATGGAAGCACCGCAAGGTGCTGTGACTTGACTGCAAACAGCTGCAGGTTCGGACGGATGTTGATAGCTGTATGTTTCATGGGATCTTTTGCAGACGTGCACATGATACATTTAGATGGAGATTTAGATGGAGAGCTACGCATATAATTTGATATATTGATACATTCTGGATTGCATGGAGTTCATGTGACTTTATGTCATGAAGATGGGCAAGTTGTTTTGAACGGCCGTTTATGTAGATTATTGATTATTGATTGTAGATTTATAAATGCATGTATTCATATTGAATTTATATACATGTGTTTCTTGTGAACTTGAGAAACCGGACCTGCCACTATTTGTTAGACCCTTTTGGGGATAGAGAAGCCAGTGCCGAGGAGATGTGTTTGCCGGGCCTATTAGCTGACATCAAGCAACGCTTGACCCTTCCAACTTTGCCGCCAGGCGGGGCCAATGTAGTGCTTGGGTGCGTTTGGATGCTAGCCATGTTGGTTTGACTAGGGTTGGGTATTGGAAAGGCTGCATGTGTTTCTGACAGCAACTTATGTTCATTTCATTCATGTTTTTTCGCCTTTGACATGATTTGACACCTGAGATGTTCCCTGTAACTATTCAAAGTCAAGCTTACTTGAATTTCAACAATCAAATGTTTCTTGTAATTATGATTTTAATGATGCGGATTTCAATTTCGTGCCATCCTTTGTCCATATCAAATAAACAGACTTTTCAATGTGTAGTGGATCCGTCGAATCTCCATCCTCCAACCGACCTGAATCAGCGTGCCGTGCCCCCATGCGCCAGGCGTGGAACTCCCAAGTGTCACAGAGGTTTCGCCAAAGGCCTTCAACCATGCCTTTGCTGGCTTAGTTGGGCAGAATTGCGCTGTCAAGAGGTCCACGCAAATTCACCCGTTGGTTGGTGGTGTTGACCTGCTGTGATTCTTCAAGTAGTGGTTGTGTCTATGACACTGGTATTTTAAGATAGTTTGAGGAATGTTTGGATAGTTGCAAGAACCGGATTGGAAAAAATGCGGCATGTCATTGTCGTAATACGTTGACAAAGATCGTCAGAGCGAATGCAGTCAGTCCTGGTGATTTTGTGCTGGCATGTTCACATGCCTTGTGCAATCAGAAAAGGGGATACATACTGCCTTTGCACATGTGAATTTAAAGTGTACATATACATATATGCGCTGCCCTACCACGCCCATCCACTAGCCATTTTTTCCAGAGGGGATTTGGGGGAATCCCCCCAAGAAAACATCCAATCAATCTTCACATTCCACATGTTGGGTTTATTCATCAGGGTCAACGGAATGAAACGGGTAAACATGATCTCCATTCGTCACTTTGCAGGTTGGTGCAGTCACCAGGCAATGTGCGTTTGCGGAAGAAAGGCATCCAACGTTACTTGGTCTTTAACACTGGAAGTTGAGGAATTGCTTGCCATTTTCTAGAACGCCCCTTCCCCCCCCAAAAAAAAAAAAAAGTTGGCGTTGTTGGTGGTTATCCTGCTGGAATCCAAGTTGTTTCCTTCAAAGTTGTAAGGACCAGGAGTTCCACTGGTACTATTGATGACTGGTCCTTCCGGAACAGGCGCGATTGTTCCAAGTTGGATACGTGGAGTTAGTGATCAAAATCCATGTAGGGTTTTGGTACGTGAATTTGTTGCCAACAGATTTCTCCACATTTGTTGAAAGGTATCTATCTCTAAGATTCCCGGTTTATTCTTGCCTCATCTTGCCTCCCCTTAACCCCATCACAGGCAAAACTATGGCCGCACGGAAAATTGCAGAGTACATCCATGGGCGTCCCATCCAGGAGACACCTTTGATGTGAGATTCAGATGGCCCAGATTCCTGGAATGATCATAGGAAGCACATGAAGCCATTCTGGGTGTTGCTTACCAGGAGTTATTGGCAACAGGGCGATTCAAGCTCTTCCCAATGAATCTTGCCAGCAGTTGTTGATGTTTTTCTCATGTTTCTCCTTGTCATTCACCAAAAAGGCAGGCAACAAGCTGGTTTGCATAAGGGTGTTTCCATGTGCATCCGCAGTTGAACACGACCAGTTTTTGCTCAGGAACCAGTTTCGACCCTTGCATGCACTGATTGCCCGGAGCCTGCAAGAGTCACAAGGGGGTAGATCCGTACATGGCATATTATGCATGTATGCACTTTGTGTACTATTATATTTTTCTCTGATCATTTTTCAATATTTTTCATTACTTCCAACTTACAGCAGTTTTTACCCTGGAGTTGTTTAAAAACAACGTGCCGTTTGGCCTCGCAGCTTCTTTCAACTGGTGACTTTTTTGATTTTTTGTTGGTGTCTGGAACCGGCAAAGGAACCTGACAAATCCGCCATTAAAATCCTGCAGAAATTTGTAGGGTAGAAGTTTTAGCTTAAGGTTATTGAATCTCCTATGGTATAATTTTGGAAGGACTCAAGGGAAAGAAGTTTTCTAGTTTTCTAGTCATTGCGGCTAAGTGACCGAGGAATGGAAGAAGATTTGTATCCTGGTTGCATTTGTCAGTGCCTCTTTGTCTTTGAGCCACCAGGGCTTAAACGAAAGGATTCCCCAAATCAATCACTTCCGTTCATGAGTTGATGAATATAATCACCGAAACTGAAACATTAAGGGCCGCCATCAACTGTGGGTATCACCGGATTATTGTGGGGCAACCTACCACCACAGAAGCATACAATTGAAAGGGCTTTGCAACAACACGAGGATCACGAGGACAATAAAGATTTGAGGTCCAAGATGTGCAATCATGTAAAAGTAGTCTCCGAGTGATCATCCACAAGGATTGCACCACATCATGCAAATTGGCGTCGCTCAACGCCAGAAAACTAATTACAAAACCATGCAAAACGATACGTGTTTCACTAATTTTGCCAATGTCATTTCAGAGATCCACAAATCCAAGCCACACTTCATGAACAATTCTGAATTATGATGTAATCAGTTATCATATGACATATTCTTCGTATTGTGCCCTAGAACTACTTGACATAATTTTTGACAATCAGGAGGTAGGATGAATCCATCATTAACGAATCTTGATGTTGGAACATCTCTATCTCTAAGGAAGACGTTCTTTGGACCACCTCGAGGGATTCAGGGAAGTGGCGATTTACCCGATTTAGTGCGAGCCAATCCTGATGCTGTACCTTGGCCTATGATAGTTGTACAGTTAATTGGACAAAAAGAGCTCCAAGATGATGGAAACTAATGTGATCATTGAAGAAATGGATGACTTTAAGATGACTTAAGTCCTTTTTACAGGTTGTTCATCATCTTTGGCGAATTTCATTTTTGCTTGCGGTTTGTTTTATAGTGTTTTGATTCGCCAAGCAGATCGGTTGATGCAAGCATTTGCCACCGCTGTCAAAATTGATTGCTCGCCTGAAGCGATTCCATGTTTCACATCATTGGATATTGGGGTACTTTAATCTATTCGTTTGGTAATTTCCAGATGCCCATTGTTGGAACAGTTGTAGAGACAACCACTGCGTTTTGACAACCCCATTTATCATATGCCCCGTTTTGCCAATGACGTCGTGGAAGTGGATATTTGTGGGGGAAATGAATGGAAATGAGGTCATTGTCCTGGACGAGATCGAAAAAGCGCATCGAAGTTTTGCCAAAGCACTCCTGACGGTCTTCGGAGAATATGGCAACTCGACGGCCCAAGAGCAGGTAGATTTTGTTGGCGACCCTGTTGTTGCATGTGTTTTTTTGTTGTTGTTTTCGTAGGCTTATGTTTGTAACTTTTAACTCTACTACAAAAATAGCATGCAGTGGATGCATCTTGAAACAAACAAGTACCACGTGATAGTTTGATATATATATATATAGAACGAGAGAGAGAGAGAGAGTAGTTTGTAGATTGTAGGTNTTTGATATATATATATATAGAACGAGAGAGAGAGAGAGAGAGTTTGTAGATTGTAGTGGGACCCTTGCCTTTTGAATCTTTTGAAAACCAGATGTGGTTTCATGTTTGAGCCGCAATGTGGTGTCATCCCAGGTACGGTTTATGATCCTCGAAGTGGAAGAGATTATTCTGCCTCAAACGTTTCTCAGCCGAAGCTGCGAGTTGCTGAGAAGTTGGTGTTTAATGATTGGTTCGCAGATTTGATATGATATTTTGTAGCTTTACACATTCCCCTTTTTTGCATAAGATGATACATATATTTTTACATGTTACCTACATAATTGTGTTTGAAACAGACTGTGGCGCATCCCTGGATGAAAAATAATAAAAAAGACATGAAAGGGGAGGATGGTGACGTGCTAAGATCACCTTCGTGCTCACAAGCAATCTCGCCAAAGATGCTGTTCTCAAACATCCAGTCGCTGCTACCTGGCAAACATGTGGAAGTTGGACTGTTGATCAACTGGAATGAATGCCAAATGGGGTTTTCATGTCTTTCATTGTTCTTCAGTCCATGCTCTTGGACTAAGGCAAGTTTTTTCCCGGATGATAGAAATAGATCATATCATATCTCACCCTTTCCTAACTCCATTTTCATTGCTTCTAGTTCATCCCAGATCCTGGGGCGATATAGGAAGGTCGTATATTTTACCATTGCCCAATTTCGTCATCTTCCACCAAGGTGGCGAAACGATTGGGTCGATCACTGGAAAACAATCAACCATTGCCCAAGGGAATTGATGCAGATCCGGAATGCATGGCTTATGTAACCTGGCAACGAATGGTGAGATGGAGCCATACCTTATACCGAAAAAAGTGGCTGGAAAAAAGTATGATACTAAAAAAACAGTGGCCAGAGAACGTGGATGATGTAAAATTACGCATTTATTTCTTGTGGAACTATGTAGAATATCTCTTTTTGGTAAATTTCAGAGGTGCTTTTTGGTGGCATATGTTTAGCATATGGAAGCAACCTCAGACAAACCGTGGCTTCGTAAGGGAAGCATTTGTTTCATCTCGATCCAGGCAGAGCTTCGCGAAATGGTGGAAGAAGAGATTAGCAAATCCCAGGTGGAACGGATTTTTATGACCTGAAATCGGAAAGATGTGACAATGCATATGGTGCCATGTAAATGACCTTGAATAAAATGCGGAGAAGTCACAACGTTATGTGGTATGCAGTTTGGCCCATCAGTGATGTTGTGATGATGTTGTGGGAGCGATTGGGTTGTCATATGCTCGCAGTTCAGATTTTCAATCACACCTGTTGTGCCAAGAGGACAATTTCTTCTTCAGGGAGAGTGAGATCCGTGGCCGATTGACAGACCCTGGGTACTGCAAAAGTTTGCGTTTCAATCTACCTTGAGGCGAGCATTCTCGCTTAGAAGGAGGTTTGAGGTTCCATACTCCAGGACCATAGGCCAAGTCTTTTCAGGATTCTATACTTCTAGCACTTCTGGAGTCTATTTGATTTGTCATGATTTGTCATTAGCTCAAAATTGCTTCCGCATTGGGAGTTTTCAACTTTGGCCTGTTTGATATGATCTGATGTATGTGATTTGATGTGATTTAATATGCCTCCACATCCCTCCAGCGTCCAAGGACACGTTACCCTTCTTACCCTTTGGGCCATATGAAGTTCAAGAAGCTGTACGAAGCTTCTTGACTTCCGAAGCACAGGCCCCGGTAGTGATGAAGCAGGGATGATGTACCCAACTGGATGGGGAGCTTGAAGAGGTCCAGACTATCCTAGGATCCTTAAAATCAGGAGGGACGGAGAGCGTATTATTTTTGATGATATATCAGAAGGTTTCATTTGCAATCATCCACCCCTCACAGATCACCTTCAGCATCCTGCAGCTGAAAAGCTGCTGCCAAATGATCATTTTTCATATGTGTTTCATCACCTAGGGTGCTTCGACGCTGCTTCGACAGGTCTTCGCGGAATCACGGCATTTTGCCAACTTGGAGCTTGCTTGGACGGAGGTGCAAACTTAAATCGGGATGAAGGGATGCATGTTCCAATGATAGTAGTGGGTTCATCACCTACTGCTAACTATGATTAGTGATGTGATGTGAAATGAGGGTTGGAACTTATCACAGCACGTAAATAAAAGCAACTTGAACATGTCTCCGGGATACCTGGTGATTCCAACAGTGATGTTAGCAACAATCTTTGCATGATGAACAATTTAGTGACTTTAGTGTAGCAACTTGCACCACTGCACGAGGATGTGGTTGTCTTCTTTGCGAATCTCTATGTACGCAAGCCCGATGAAGGCACAACAGGGTCTGGGTCTACTGCGTTGATCTCACAAACCATTGGGATTGCGAAGCACGTTTACCTCAACCCTGGTGATAGTTTGCTGTTTCGTCAAGCATGTGGCCGAATCTGGTCCTTTTTGGTGAAAGATGTGGAAGACTTGGTCTCAGGCACATTTTTCAATTCTTCAAACCTTCCAATAGCGTCCATCCAACGTCGGTGGCAGATATTGTCCCTAAGACCTGGGTGTTTGAGGCCTACGCGCAGTGAATAAGCAACTCCAGTCGCAGGCCTTTTCTGTTATCGGATATGGGAAGATTGCTGGTAGGGTATTTTCCGTCATCACCAGGCCACAATTTTGTTTTGGAAGGTGGATTTTCAACATGATGCGACCTGACCAGTAACTCCTGGTACTCCTAGTGATAGTTCTTGGATGTTCTTGGTGAATAAGCAGGATAGTAACAAGGCACGTTTCAAAGACTAGCCTAACATTCTCCTTCACAGCAGGTTGCAAGGTTGGTACTGAGGTACTTTTTGGGTCTTCAACCCAAAATCATAGTGCTACAAACAAGTGTAACAAACAAAAACATCCAAAAACCTTAGCCTAGTGACCTAGTGGTGAGTTTCTCTACTGGTGGTGCAGGTCCGAGACCTCTTGGAGCGTGCTGTGGACGTGGGTTTGGTACAACCTTCAGCCACCGTGGTGCTGCGTATGGTCACTCCCACTGGCGGTGCTACAGCGATGGACTTGCGTGTTGTGCCCAAGGTGCCGTAGTTTATACGTTCAGAAAATCCCAGCTCTAACATCTTCAACTGGGAAATTCCAAGACATCCCTGGCATGTTTGGTCAGGAGCCACAGGCCCCCAAACTACAGAGCAGTTCCATTGAAGCTGAGCCTTTGGATACACCAAAGGTTGCAGCTGAACAGGACCTTGGGCAGACAAGGGTGCAATCTAAATAGGTCTATGGATGGTTACGTATTGTATGGTGGTTTTCGGGTGTTTCTACATTAGTGGATGTTTACCTCATTTCACAAGTTTCGTTTGTTGGTGTTGCATCTAAGTGGAAGTCAAGATGTAGGGCCTGCAGGGAGGATTCCACCCAAAAAACAGTTGGTAGATTTGAGTTGCAACCTCGTGAGCTTGTGATTTGCATTGGTGTTGGCTTGCACTTCAACAACCGCTGGATTTTTTTCGACCAGATGTATACCTTTCTCCATCATAAGTTATTCTCCAAAAAAACATGGAGGTAAACAATTCTTGGCAGAAACTCCATGTTTTTTGAGGTGAACTTTGAAGGTTGCCGATGTTTTCTTCCCAGGATGTGCCGATGTTCTTTCCATCACTTGCCACGGCGTTCGCAAATCTGGGGTCAACCTTTGAGACACCGAGAGAGTCACTTGCTGACGGCATATAAACTGGATCTTTTTGGGAAGAGTTCTGGTAATGAAATGGAATGAAAACAAGTTTGATGGATTTTGCATCGTTGTAGGCCACGCACATGTACATCATGCATATGTTTCAAATACTGAAATACATTGAGATACTAGTAACAGTGTGCACTGGATGGAAGGATTTTCACACTAGACTCACTAGTCTTCACAGAAAGCCGGGTAGCTGTACAGTTACAAGCATGCCCTCAAGAAACGATTTTGCCGATCATGTCCCAGTGTCCCACCAGCAGGTCCAGTGTCTCTTCTGGAGAATGGGAATGGCAAGCGGATTGGGAGTGGCAGAGTGACTTGGAATGGTTGCACAACTGGGATTGGCAACAACTCTGGGAACATATGCTCCTGTTCCTTGGCAGCCAATTGATATTTGTTGATGTTCATGTTTGATCGTAAAATGATCACCAGTCAACACATTGTGATCAATCAACGACAACATCCAAACCAAAAGGGCTTGAGCCGTTCTTTGAGTTGTTCTTTCAATCCTGCAATACCAAGGTTCTTATACAAATGGCGCTTCCCACTGGCCGTCACAGGCTTTTGTTTATTTGCTGTAATGACTGCCGGTGCCGCCACCCCAGTGGCCGCACCCATGGCTGCTGCTGCCGCCGTTCCCGCAGCGGCACCGACGATTACTGCTGGTACTACCGCAATGGCAGTGGTGTCCTGGGCAATGGCTTTGGTGCAGGCCTGATATTTGAGGGAAGCTAGGGGGGAGATGGAGTGTTGATTGATTCTTGCGTTTTTTCAAGATCTATTGAAAGAAGCACTATACAGTACAGTATTTGCTGTATTACTGGTGAGTTTGGCATGATGCATTCTGCTACGGTAACTGGCCTTTTGTTATTTTGCTTCCATGATTCTGTTAGAAAAATATGTTCAAAAGTGTGCCGTACATACCGGTATTCTGTTCTGTGTTTGTATGATGGTATTTGGATTAGTTCTGTTCAATTCACTTGTGGGAGAAGCATCCCTTTTGGGGCTTGTTTTTGCTTGATTCATAAGCGTCACTTTTACAGCTGGAAGTGCTGGCACTCCAATTCAGAGCGTTTAAGTTTGGCTTTTGATGATCCTGGTCACCAAACGTGTTTGATGTACTCCTGAGCTGAAAGAAATGCCAGCTGAAAGCATGCCTGCGACTCTTAATGACAGCTCACCAATTGTTCCAAAGTGTTATTTCCAACATGCATTTATTTTTTGCGCCTCTTTGTAATAGGCGACTTATCCTCGAAGTAGCTTGCAATGTTTCGAAATGATTGCCTAATTGCCTACTAATTGTAGTTGTGTTTGCTGTTACTTTGGCCCCTTCTTTGCAAAGGTGGCTGGTGGTTCAGCTTCTGTGGCTGTTCCTGCCATGACCTTTTTCTGGGCGTGGAAGAAGCTTGGACATCTTAGCATGGTTTTCATGAAGATTATGTGAATAAATCATCCACAATAAATCATTGAAGATACAAGTCTCTTCAGATTGGCAGTTGAGTGATTCATCCAAGGAACAAGGTCTACATTGAAGCAGCGTCTTGGCCAAAAGGCGCCAAAAATGTCAATCTTCAGTTTTAAGTCTAGCTGTGTTGTCATTTCTTTGTCAATTGAGTTCATCTATGCGCAAGACTCTATCGGTGCATGATATTGAAGTGAATAGGTATGCCGCACTTGCGTCACGAACTTGATACTACTGCAATGCTTAGGGAGTCGAAAATCAAAACACTGCTTGGCAGCTCCTCCTTATGAGCTTTCATGCGCACCAAATGCTTAGGCTATCTTTGCTGCAATTTCTCTTGCGCTAGTACCCTGGGCATTGCGGATCTATCGAACGACCTATTCACTCCTTTATTCCACTACAGGCGGGAGAACGTATGTTCATACTTTGAAATTTCTTGGGATGGGCATCTGCGGGCATATTCTGGACAAGTGCCCTGCAACTTTTCAAAGCAATACGCATCTCCTGTACACTGTAAGCATATCCTCTTGTAAACATGGTGTGTGTCACGAGACTTGTTAAAACTACGCCACCAACCTTTCGGTATCTTTCATCCTCCCCACCCGCCTTGACCACCGGCAGGTTTTACATCCTGGAAATCGTCCAAGAAAACGCGACATATGGCATTGAAGACGAAGGCACAGGCAAGCCATGGATTTTTGATGCTTTTCAGGGGGGCAAAATTGTACAAAATGGCAGACCTTGATCCAGTTGATGATGTCCGAAGCAGTCACCTTGGGGTTCTTCCATGTGTGCCATGTTTAATAAAGTCTTATTTCCTTAGCATCAGAAAAGGATGATCATACTGCCACTGGCACATCGAGTTATAGACATTACAGACCCTGCCTGAAAAGACAAGAACCCAGATGTTTTTTCCAAAACTAGAGGTTGGAACATTAGCTAGAAAGTTCTCTCTTGAAATGGTATGGGTGCTATGTTACTTTCAGGGAGTGTTTACTTTGAAGAATGTATGATTTCCAATTTGTCTTGCGTTCGGGGAATGGTCGGGTGTAACATGGCAAAACCATCCCCGGACAACGTTGGTTGTTTGATATTCCTCTGATGCATCGACCATGCAGGTGCCGCGGACCCCACAACGGGCACTCCAGACACGAGAACTCCCAGGCACTGTAGAAACAGAGTGCGCATCATTTTTTCAAACTCATTCATATTTGGTCCAATCCCAAGTTTGACTAAAGAACTCTGGTATACTTTTCTGATTTGATAGTGACATTTCTGTATTCTTTATATATATATATACATATATTTGCAAAGATGTGGCAGCAGCAGACAGGTATCTATCAAAACACCACGAATAAAATTAGCAAATTTCCAATATCAACGCCATGGGCAATGTAGGAACATCATCCATGGCAAAGGTCCAAACCCGGAGACTCCAGAGAAGAATCCAGATGAGGAGAACCGCCCTTTTTTTGTCTGGTGACCATTGACCATGACGAAAAAGATGAGGATGGTGATGTTGATTAGGATTATTGTATGGTTATGATTTTTTTTGATATAAAGATATGTATTACTTTTGACCCTGTCATTGTGTTTGGGTTTTTTAAACAGCGACAATGAGCACTACCAGAACCATGTATTATTTTAAAGGGAGGATTAGTATAGCCTTCATTAGGGAAATCAGCCTGGGGATGATTGGAATCCCTACTACCTGTTGTCGCATCAGTTTTTCAATTCGGCATTTGTTGAAGCTGTGCAGGAAGCTTCGATGGTGGATTGACTTCGGCATGTTTCTTAAAAGAGGGGTGATTCTGACACTGCCGTACCCTGAACAGCAAAGCAAACTGCTCAAGTAGACCTTAGAAGAGCATACAAAGACTAATATACAGTTAGGAATCACTTATTCGCTGTAGTTCAAACTGTTATAGACCTTCAATCCATATGTCCTCTACAGGTTTTGACCCTCCAAAAAGGAGATTTTCACCATGCTCTTGGAGTTTCATACCAACCCTGTGTCAAAGGCTGCAATTTGTGGATGAAAAACAACTGCCTTCCCTGCAGGAGTTCATGGAGCTATCACCCATGGAAGTCACACCTGCAGAGCCTTCTAGACCACATACCCCCAGTAGTGTCTCTGGTGATGGTGCCTTGGTAAAATGGAAGCGATTCGGGCGCCTTTGGGCCTTTGCGGGTGTGATTTGATAGGATCATTTATTGCATAAATGATAGATGAGGACCTACAATCATTCTGCATTTGATGATACATGATGGATTTACATATGTGTTGCATGTGCATGTGGAATGATACATGAATTTGGACATGAGATGACATCAGTAGATGTATATTTATGATTTATTCACATTTTTTCAGCCTGAAGATGTGGGCAGCTTTGAGCCTGCCAGGTGCGAGGGAAGCTTCGGCATCTCCCAGGAGTTCTGAGCGAGCGCAAGGAATGGATGAAGACGAGCCCCTGGCCATAGAGTCACTTGGTCATTGCAGTGGTTTGATGACAGGGAAGCATTCTAGAATTTCTAGATCCAGTATCATGAAACAAAAAGGTGAAAAGTAGGTATAGATATGCCATGACATGCCATACATGAAGCGAGTGAGATGGTAAAGTTTCGGTGTTTCCTAATTCAGTGTCAGATATAGATACGGAGAAAGGATTGCATTGCAAAAACTGTTTTTTTTCGTCGTCGCCCAAAGCTTACAAGTGCGTCCAAGGCAATAGCATGGTCGCACGGCATTGCATGGTAGCAGCCGTCGGCTGCAACATGCTTCTTTAGGTACGACGCGTTGTACCAGTCTTAGGCAAGTTACCTTATTTCCATTCATTTCCGATTGGTCCCTGGCTGGTGAAATGCCATTAATTGATCAAATGGAAGTGATTCTAGTTTCACTACCTGGTTACCTCGGGAATGAGTTTCCTTCCTTTGAAGCTTGGACGGCAAGGAGCTGGAAGGAGCCAACATGTACAGGCTTCAAAGGGGGGTCCAGGATGCAAGGAGAGTGGTTTGTTGGCCTGTTTCTCAGGTAGGCCATGGGTATAGATTTTTATCATGGGATTTGATGTTGCATTGGGGTCCTGTTCCGGGAGATCTTACATAAAACTAGTGACCTAGTGTTCGAGAACGGTTGTAATCCACCCCTTGCCACTGAAGGAAGGGAAACCTAACGAAGTCATCGTTTCTGATGTGTACAACGTACCTAAAGTTACAGGATCGCCAAGGGCACTGGTTCTGTCCCCATGAGTTGTTTGAGTATGGATAATCCATGATTCTATGGCGTTTAGTCCCCTGCTGATGGTTTCATTCATGCCCAACTGTGAAATTGCAGGGTGGACCTCCAACAATTCGCGAAGATTTCGCGCTTAGAAAGGCCGGGATTGTGTCAAACTGGTTGGGTTGGAAAACCCACAGCAAGAGGAGAATCATTTGGAAATCATGAAGTTGAATCATATTCATATTCCAGTCGTTGATTATTTTTTGATGTGTGATGTGGACAAACTATTGCCTCACACCACCTGAAGATGAGACTTTATGCTCACCTGAAATTTCGGTTTGTTGAATTATTTAAGTTTACATTTCTAGGATCATGTATGCTCCTTATTGGCCCAGCTAGAGCTCACGAAGTCTTATGAAAACCTTCTGCCATCACGGTCCGATGCCAGGATTGACCCTGCTGCAGTGTGCAGCATGAGCGGTGCAGGTTTTGTTGTCCAGTTGGGTGTTGCTCCTGAAGCCTGCGTGGCGAAAGGGATAGACATGCAGACAGCAAATCAATCCAAATCATTGGTGCGCATTGTTCTGCCTGTGTTTGTATTGTATTTGTTGTTTCCAAGCATTTGATATGTATTTGCTTTTTTGCAAGACTAACATGTATTAGATTCATGGTTTCGGCCTTTTAGAATTTGTTTTGACTTGTGCATTGGATGGACAGGCGATCGGACGGATAGGTACAAACAAAGACTTGTTGATATGCTGATCTGTTTTACCTCCACTGACACTTGTTTGATAATTAGAGCTGGGCATCCTTCAGTATCTACTTACTATCATAGAATATCATGGATTTTTGGATATCACTGCTTCAACCTGTTGACCATGCATGGCATTATCAGTATATGATGTCAGTTCCTCAGTTCCTGGTGGCAACATCCAACACCCCGCCGCGTGGCCAGCACGAAAAAAATGCAACGGTTTCGACTTGCCATTTTTCCCTTGGCAAAGTTGTTGGGCCTGTTTAGCAGCAAGTCGCTTACCTTCCACGTGGGCAGAAGGAAAAATGTCGGGGGAACGGAAGCAGCTGTGTTTCAAAAAGCTGGGCAAGTCTGAATTTCAGTGGATTGGATTGGTGTAGATGACATGGACATGTATCAAAGATATGTTCAGATGTTGATATCGATGATATCGAACCCAGGGATGCTTTCCAGGATTTATCCAACGTTTCAAGCAAACTGTGACGACAGATGACCATTAAAAAACTTTACAATTGGCAATCAGTCCTTTGAAAGTGAAATTTATGCATGAACCACTTTGAAACATGGGAAATAGCAGCCAAGGCTTCGCATCATCGAATGTGCGTTGCGGCAGGAAGTTCTTTCAAGGTGCCTTTTTGAAATAGACACGGTGGAGAATACCACATCATCTTGAGCTGTGTTTTATTGTATTTGATCTTCTTGACACCTATATTGCCTGTATTACGATTTTAATTAATGTACTAATACCTTTTTTTGATTATTTGATTAAGTAAGGATCCTTTGGATATACTGTACTAATACCTTTTTTTGATTATTTGATTAAGTAAGGATCCTTTGGATGTATACAAGCAGTGGATGTTATTGCAGTGTCTTTGTGACACTTTGCTTCAGGTTAACCCTCCCTCAAACCGCTGAAACCAATTAGAATCAGACCATGAACATATTCGGTTGGAAGACAATCCTGTGCTTTGTTGGTGGGTTACCCTCATCTTTAGAGGGTGAACTTTGGGGAAGCAGCATCAATTGATCCAAATTCCAACCTGTTGCAGGTTTCTCAAGAGCAAACTGCTGAGTGCCAAGCTCGGATCATGAAAATGAACTTTTCGGGGCGTCCTCTGAAATGGGAAAACAAATGTTTAACAAAATCTTGTCAGTCACTGGTAGTATCCAGTGATTTTGATACACCTATGGTATCACTGGTGTTGCCCATCAAATATCCTCTTTTGGTATCTCTCTCAAACACCATATCTATCCAGTTGCACGCATGGCAGTCGAGGTCCGAATCGCGAGATCCTCATCAGGTGTGATTTTGTTGAACGTTGGATGGTTGGATTGGGTTCTTTACATTTTGTTGAATTTTGGAGGAATGGATGTTAAGACCCGAAATAGTTAGAACATGTTGGAAAGTAATGGATGGTTTGAAAATACATGGGAAATGATGGAAACAGGTACTAAATGTATGATTCACTTAAAGAATTTTTCCCCTGAACAATGTGTGTTTCGCCGCTTTTAGGACGGTACGTTCTTAAAGTAACGTGGCTGTGGTGCAGGTATTTCGGGTCTTTTATGACTCCGCCTGTGACAAGAAGAGCTTAGTTTGGAACTTGGTGGCCTCCCTGGGATTTGAGGTCAGGCGTTTTTGCCTTGTTCGCAGAGTTTCAGCCAACAATATCATATGAGGTTAGGATTAGTTACCAAGTGAATTCAACTTGTATCTACCCTTATTTAGATGAATGAATTTATGTACTATGTAGGTTATATCATATGTGTTCCCTAATACGTTTTCGATAGTATTCAATGATGATTTACAGTTGGCCATGCATGCGGACGAGTTGGCGGATTGAAATCAGGTCACGTTTGAAGGTGAGTCGGGCTCTCAGAGAGGACTGGGATTTGATTCCCTGCCAGAAAAAAAATACTGTGGCACTGGGATAGGGGATGTGAAAGAAACAATATCTAACTACACTTCACTAGAAATCCATTCACCTGACCTTATTTCTGCCACAGCCATGTGGAGCCTGAATCCTGTACTATTGTACCTTCTGTTTGAAGTGTTTTTGCTGGTCAATTCCTGCACCTTTTTTTCCCAAGCAGCTTTGCTTGAGATTCCCAACAGCCAACTTTGAGGCGAAAGTTCTTCTGGGACATCAGCACGGAGAACCTCTTCCTGCCGCAGACTGCGTTGGGGACTTTTGGAACTTGAAGATATCAACTTGGACTTATTAGTTGCTTCATGAGTTCATCAGCCATCCCGCTGGACCTGCGGGATGGTGATAGGATCCATGGGCATCCATGGGTATTGCCGGACCTAGGACTGGAGTTCACCTTTGCCTTTGCCATGTGGTGATATCCAAGTTGGAGACGCCACAGGACAGTTGAGATGCACAGAAAATCATTGAAGTGAAAGCGTGACCATATATAGACACCAACTACCAGGTGAGGTGTTTTCACGAACAACCCCTCAAGTGTCTCTGTTTTTTTTCTTCGTGTTACCAGGAAGCTGTGACAAAAAAGCTGGGATCCCCAAGTGCAGTTATTGCCGTTGCACCGGTAGCTTCCCTGTTTAATGTCCTCTTGGCTGAGGGACTTGCCATTCTACACCTGGGCGGAGTCCAAATGCCCCAAGGGTGCAAAGAAGGACGTGGCATTGTGGGTTTGCGTTTGACCAGTGTGCAATTTCTCATGGTATTGTGGACCCAAGAGAACACCACATAATTTTTCATATGACATTTGCAGAGTCATTCCTTGATGTACTTGTATTGAAAGTGTATATGCACCTGGATGTCAACGGCATGTTTGTGTGTGTGTGACATGTGTGACATATGAGGAGCTTTGCTTCAACACCCTGGGCCCAGCAGATGTGCTCAACGCAGTGCATTTGGTGGATGAAGTTGTTTGAGAGTAGCAATCCATGTAGCAAACCATGCTGTGGGGAAAAACCAGAGAGAACCTGCGGAGATTGGGGCAGTGCTTAGAGGGTTCAACAATTTTGAGGACACCAATACGCAGTTCAATCTCACAGCCAAAGTGAAATCAACCTGCTATATTCATTGTATGCAAGCTTGTGTGGACTGGTTTGGGGAAAGGAGATTCATGGAATTTCTACCTTAAACTAATGTTAATATTCAGGGTGGATGGGGACAACGGAATTGAAATTGAGCGTGGTTTTCAGATCTAAGAAAGATTTGGGTGCTGTATAAATATCAAATATCCTAGATGCCTGGTCAGTTTTCTTTTCATAGAACCTCTTGAAGGTCATTACTATGATTATTCCACTACTAGGCCTACTAGGTGCTTGTTGTCATATTCAGCTTAGTGCAATTGAGTCAATGCTCCCAACTCCATGACATATAGTACATATGTTAGGTGTGTATCTAAGTCATTGAAACAATGTGGCATGCAGATGTAGCATGATGTGAGCACAACCTTTTATTTCCAGCTTATTGGCTTCATTGGCAGAAGTTTGGCCACTCGACAATCAGCTGCAACATTGGTATTTTGGTAATGATTAAACTCCTAAACCTGAGCTTTACCTAAAAAGTAGCATGATTTCCAGGCGGTGAAGATTCATGGTAGGATATCAGCAAAGCAATAGCATGAAAAACTAGATTCACTAGATGCTTGTTTCTTCGACGTGATTGTGAGCAAGGTTTCAACTTGTATCAATTGTCAGCTAGAAAATAATTTGAAGGTCCGATTAATTTCCTGATTTCATGGAGTCACCCTGAGTCAAAACCAACAATGACAACCTGAACCACCCTTAACGATTTCATCCCTGGGATGTTCTCCGAGCCAATTGCCATAATGCCTTGCCACCCTGGTGTTTGGCACTGGCAGTGTTGATGAGTTGTGGGCGTTGTGGTCGCCTCGAGGAGGAGTTGGATGGAGAATGCAGAGAGCCAGGCTCCTACGAATTGATTACCTCCTTGTAAATGGTGCATTTGCACGAAAAAATGGAAGAACAGATTGGGAACACAAGAAATCATCCACTGGGCCAGTTGGCAGACTATGAGGTTGGTATGCTTGATTCATATTTGCAGTGATGCCTACGATGCTCGTACATGACTTCAGAAAAGCAGAATCACTCGTATTTCATGGTCGGTATATGTCCGTATGAGTATCAACTATCAACTGATCTTTCACCATTACTTTTGGTGGCTACAGTGTTGTAGGAAAATGCCACATCTCTAGGAATTCTGCGTCAAAGGAGATCTTTTCATTTGTTTGAGCCTGCCCACTGGCAGGGCCAGAAAGACGGTGGAGGCCTCATCAGCGATAAATTGATAGTGAAAGAAACGCCCATTATAGGGATGCACATCTTGCACACGTGTGCGGGCATATTTGATTTACAAAACTTCGAGCATCGGCATGTACTTTTGACAATAGATCTGCGGGCGTGTTTGTATGCCATGAGTTCGCAAATTCTATGGGTTGGGATGATTGTCGTGTCGTTCTCAACCTGCCTGTTTTTGCAAGGTTCCTTGCCGCAAGCTTGTCAGATCGACAGCAGCTGGGAACCCAAAAAAAAACGCAATGCAAGGAAACACATGGCCAAATTTGAATTTGACTTAGAATGGCATGTTGACACTGTGGATTTTGCAGTAGCCCTCGAGCACATATCAATTGAATATGCCTGGCACCTCCAAGAATTGAATTTGGAACCTATTTTTTCTCAATGAGGACAAGGTCCGGGCCGGGTCATGTTGGTCCTTCTCATTTGTCAGGTGATGCCGAAAGTCTTGAGGCACGAGGGATACTAGTTCAAATGTCCAAGGAGTTTGGAAGTAACTTGATTTTGGCATATTGATATCATTGGAAGCTCAACAACATGTGGTGCACTGTTGTTCAATGAATGTTTATTAGGATCAGTGCCACGGATAAAGTTGCATTTTATTGTGCCAGTGATGTTGTCATTGAGGTGATCAAAGGTGGCAAAGCAAAACTAGACAAGGCCCTTGAGGGAAATGGTGTCGAGTTTGGCTCAGTCGATAGAGAGTTTCTTGGAGATGAATTCGATAATATTTGCTGATGACGCAGTTAGAAGGGCAACACAATGGCTTCAATGTCACAGAAGGATCCGATTGCTGAGGTGAAGAAAAAGAAGGAGAAGAAGAAGAAAAAGAAAAAGAAGAAAGAGAAAAAGAAGGACAAAAAAAACAAGGCTGGGTAGCTAGATGGTTTGATTACAACCTGACATGTAGGTTTGCTCCGTTTTGCAGTTTTTTGACTGTGTTTTGGGTGGTTTATAGCCGAAGTTTGCCCAAATGCAGTGATTGTTAGGGGCGGAAGACCGCTTGAGACACTGCCAATGATGTAAAGTCAGTCCAGGCCAAAGGAAAGCGAAAACGAAAAGTTGAAGGCATCGTGGAACATTTGCTACGAGACCTACGCGATGCCAATATAGTGATGCAGACAAGAATGCATAGATAAGCAGTTGTGTTACGTATATTACATGGGTAATAAGATATAACAGTTAACAGGTGTATTTGCTCTAAGTTTTGAGATGTCAGTCATGTATTTACGATAATGACTCCAACTGGTCCAACTGAACCGGTCCTTTGAGTTTTAAACCTTTCGAAACACCACGACAGGAGATGGTGAATTTATCACTTGCTGTTATTTTTTATGGAAGTTTGTGTCCCCTGAACTTGTGGAACGTTAGTTATTTTTGGGTGGTATATCCTCAGTTGTTGGAGTTGGATGTGAGGTAAATATTCAACTAGATGGACACTTGGGCCCCAAGCACTCAATACTCTACATTCTTCCAGCCAAGGGATTTATACCAATGATAGTACATGAATTCAGTTGATTACAACTATATACAGTACATAACTTACATATTAACATATTATATATATATAGGCTCCATCATTTGTTTCAAAAGGGGGGATATTCCTAAGAGGTGAAATCACTTCAGTGGAGTTTTGACAGCAACTTTTGTGGTTTCAGGACCTCAATTGCCATCATCGTAGGGACCTGAGTTTTGATGTGGTAGATTTTGTGATTGGAAGGTCAGGATGGGCCAGGGTCAGACAGGGGCTGCTGGGCAGTGTGTTTTTTCACAAGGATTCGTTTCATCTCATGATATTTCTGGAAGCCTTACATTTCAACCACCGCGGCACCAAGATGCCACGCCGTGTCAAGCCATATGCCTTTGAAAACTGTTTGGAGGAACAGTTTGTCTCCACCATTTCGAAAAGTCAGACGACATTTCACGGACACAATGAGGCTGAGTAGGGATGGTTAAAGTTAAAGAACTGTTATCCATGATGTTGACTAAGTTTACTAATTTTGTTATCTCATTTTTTCTCTGGATTTTGTCCATAAGCAGCATCACAGCACCTGGCATCCCTAGGTCAAGTGATACGTCGGAGAGCTCAGGGAATGAAAAACGCTGATGTCCCCCACATCAAAGGTGTTTGTCAGGTATGCACACATATACAGGTCGCCGAACGAATCCCAATGACTCAACAAATTTTCCTCCAACAAGAAACGACATCGACGTTTTTTCGGACCGAGGTCCTCCATTTCGTCCACTTCATTGGCCCAACGTTTTGCAGACTTTGCCCAAGCCAGAAACTTCATCATCGATCGAAATCACTCAAAAACAGTTGATTTTTGGTTGGGTTCCATGTCAGATCCACCTGCATGGAGACTGTGACATCATATGCAAAACTGTATAACATGTTGATATTATATTACAGTAACCTTATGTCATATATTTACATATATATATATATATTATACATTTATATTTACAGTTTATACAGATGTACATATATACACACGTGCTGTATGTCTGCAATGATGATGTTATTTGAAGTCAACGGCTGATTTTGGTTCAAGTCTCCACTCCTGTGAGTTGAGACGCCATTTCGGCCGGTAGCCACCGGCTGCAGAGGGTGCGGGCCAAGCAGTAGAGATGTTGGGAGGAGGAAGTCTCATCAAACAGGTGGGTCAAGATGTTGTTCTTTTTCTGTGAGACAAATTCTATAGCTTTTTTTGGGGCGGGGCCAAGATTGGCAAGATGTTTTCTTTGTGGATGGAAATGTCTAACAACTGTCCTATTTGTCTATCATGCATCTAGTGACTAGTTTTTGCAGCCAAAGTTTGGGAACTCATTCACAAAACAGTCCATAAATCCGTTGCATCATCCTCCGCTTTTATGGGAGGCCGGGCTTTTTGGCTTTGGCTACAACCAAGTGAACTACAAGTTCGATCAGGGCCAACGATGGGCTCGTTTCACAGCAGGACGGGCCAATGAGCTCAAGAGGTTTGCAATGTTTCGGGAAGATGTATCCGACCTTGCTGCTGTGCCACTGGGCCAAAAAATTGCAGAGGTTCATATTCCTGGTGACATCGTGTCATTGATAGTAAGTACACGAGTATTTAAATTTTGAAGCAACCGGCTATGTTGGATCCTTTGGAGGGAAACATGTTCACAATGCACCAAAGGGATGTGAAACATCATAGCCTAACAGCTGCAACCCAACACCTCAATTGAGAGATTTGCCTGGCAATCTTGAAATGTTTCATGTTGAAAACCTTGATACCTTGATGAGGTCTGTAAGCAAGCTCAAGGTGTATGTACCCGTGCTCACAATGAGCTTGGGCTATGTGCTTACCGTTTTGGTGGAAGCTCGAAGTGGATTGAAATTTCCCGGGCCACCTACCTTTGCTTCTGGCTTGTGCCTTTCTTGCAGGGTCATCATGGGTTGATGAGTTGAGAATGCAAAAGTTGTAAAAAAGTTCAAGGATAAAAGCTTGGCTTTTTGGAAGCACCATTGAAATCATTGAAAAAGATATCAAACATTGAGAGCAAGTGTGCTGAATTTGTTGTCAATGAAACGAATCACACAGAAAGCTAGAAAAGGTTCTGAATTCCGAATGTCAGGCAGTTGCGTGATATTCTTCAATGGCTTGCTATCCCAGACAATCCATGTACTCTATACATATCACATCATATCACACACACAATATATATATATATAATTATATATATATTACCTTTATGCCTGCATTTGTGAAAATATGCAATTGATTGGAAGCACATCCATCAGCTATCCATGGCGAATATATGAGGTACTTGAATTGCTTGGCTGTTTCTTTTGCCTTCATGACGCTCTCCATTTGGCTTTGTTGGCATGCAGCTATGCGGGCACAGATTGCCATGGTACAACTTCGCACACGGAAGGCCGACCGAATAACGCGGCTGTTTTTTTTTGGGGTCGGAGTTTGGAATGGAAAGTGGAATTGAAATCGATTGTTGTTGAAGAGGATGAGGATGATAGATGATATAATATCGATATATCATTCCAAGACATGATTTCTTAAGATAGCAATTTGTATGTTACACCCTTACACGTTTAAGATGTATTGTTGCATGTTTTTAGACGTCGCAGGTTCGTTTGCCAGTGCCTTCGCAGCGGCAACTGGACAGTGCGCGAAAGATCTTGTCCACCTACGAGGAGCAAGGCGTCTACGATTTGTTTCGCTTACCTTTCGCCATGCCTAACACTGGCAACACTCCACCAGTTCTTTGGTAGCAAAGGGGTTGAGAGTTGACGACTTCATGCGTTTTAAAGGTTTCTTTGCTGTAATACACCAAGGCTTCTGATGATGAAGTGAAGGACAGCAAGGGAAAAAAGGATTCCAAGACAGGCTATGCCAAAGCAGGTCTGCCAGGAATTGGAGCCAAGATGAAAGAGAAGGTGAAAGAACTAGCTGAGGAGCAAGGGTTGGTGTTTGATGGTGTTTGGGTGTTCACGGCACATGCTTTACTGAAGCCTCATCACCAATCTTGCTTTGTGACATCAACCCTTCCATTCCACAAAATTTTCAACTTCACCCAGGAGACGGGTGGTTCCACCAAAGAAGTGGCACATGCAGCGCGTATGCCAGGGATGACCTCTGGTGTACCCTCATGGATTGAAAAGGAAGTGGCTGCACCTTGGATTTGTTGGGTCGGTGAAGGCAACCAGATGCAACCAGGTGGAGGTTGGTGAAGCATGTCCAACCTCAGGAAAGAAAAGGTCGTAGGGAATATTAGCCACCATGATGCCTTAGTATGGCCTTATGGCATTGTATAGGGGAACCTTGTACATTTCCAGGAAATACACAGATGAAGTTCTTTGCAAAAAATTGTTCAGCAAATTAAGGCTTCTGAGGCACTTGCGAAAAGCCGGGTGTGAAGTGTTGATTGGTTTTGCGTCAAAGTCGGATTTTGCTTGTAACATGACCGACCCATTCATCGTCCCAAATCATTTTGAGATCATGTTTGTGTTTCACAAAACCTCAACTAGCAGCTACCAGACTGTGTTTTGAAGAAGTTTCTCCAGGTTCAGGAAGGATTCAACCAGGTGTTGTTGTGAAATTGTGAAACTCCATTATCTCCTGAAAGTTCCTTTCAAAAACCTTGATTTCTGGGTGGAGCCAGTTGGTATGGCCATGATTTGGGGAAAGTTGGGGGGTGTCTCATAGCTGCCATCACAAGGTGTGGATAGTTCCACACTCATCCAAGGCACGTGAAGATCTTCCCAAGGCATCCCCAAGTGCATTTGGCAGCTCAGTTAATTTCAATGGGAATGGCGGGCCGATTCTGGATGCATCTTGGGTTTTTGGGGCCTCAGGAATCTTTGGGAGCATCCAATGTGCCAAGTGTGAAGCTTTCGAAAGAATCTGGCAAGGATGCGCACACCCAGGTAATATATACCTTTATGTAGATTTTGATTTGAAACGTTTTTCAGGTGTACACATTCACACAGCGAGAGGGGGAACAGATACGTAAGGAACTATACAGTTGTCATTGTAGAATATACATGAAACACAGCAAGTCATATGCAGATGTGCACGTTTATCGAATTGTCACACGTGCTCACGTGTGCGGTGTACATTCAATGGGTGCATGAAAAGGACTGCAGCACATTTGAATGAACAATGATCACTGTGGTGGCGATGTCGTCAAATAGACAAATCAATCTCAAGTATGAGTCAACAATGGGTATATAATGACTCAAATTAATTAAACGTCTGGATCCACAGTACATGACAATCAAACGAACTATGCGTATCAAATGGGAAGGTTGGTGGTTTGTCACGTTTACCAGGCAATGAAGCTCCGCCAGAGCCTTATGAGCATTTTGAGCTGATTCGCCAAGCACAGCACCTTGGCGCATCACAGGATGAATGGTGTCAACTTGGAGAGTGTTCAAGATGAATCAACTCTTAGTGGATTGATTGCCTTGAAGATCTTGAAGATCTTGGAAGGGTCCGTGTTTCTTTGAAAAAATCCTGAATCCAGGGAACGGGCAAAACATTTTGTAGACAACAACCTGATAAAGTGCCATACTGTAGGAAAGACTATTGGTGTGCTGAAGCCTATGCACGAGTGACCTTTTTGATTGGCATGATGCACTTGATCCAATCCTTTGCCTATTGGCTCCCCATTCACAACATCGGAGAGCTGGGCCTGGTATGGGGTGCTGTGGTATGTGCATCCTCCTTGTCCGCCGCAGTGTGGATCATGTTTCGCATGGATGTGTTGCCATCCCATGGAGGTGTTTTCCCAATTGAGATTGGAGGCCCCATCATTGAAGCGATTAGCTTGGCTTTGGCGTACACGCATCATCCCACAGCAGGGGTTCTTGATATCTCTCGCACCTTGGTTTAGCAATTTTGCTGCAAAACTGCTGGGTAGTGAACCAAGACAATTTATGGTACCAAAGATATTCGATGATCTACATGTATGCAGCATGGTCTGAATGTTTCAGCTTTAAAAATGAGTGTCCCCAACTATACTTCCTCAAACAAACATGGCCCCATCCCAGGACATGTTCAACATAGTAGACAACCTTCCAGCAACCCTTATCTTTCTGGGAGGCAACTGTTGATTTGAGGGGCACTATACATTCCCGTTGATGGCAACAATGATTTCAGTGATGTCTGAAAGTTTGTGTGGAGGAAATCCTGCCCAATTAAAACCGAACAATTCAATTGAATTAGCCCACCTAATAAGAACAACTGGAAATTATGGAAAATCATTTTCCCAGATCTTGGAAGAAGCGGAGTTTTGTTTGTAGCTTTGACTTGGGGATGTTCCAGATTTATCCCCCACGAATCTGAGGTGCCGTCGCTATCCTAGCTCTCTTGATGCAGCTTTGCCTTACGATTCGTCTCTATGTGGTATCACAACCTGCCAATTCCTCGGCAGGTGCTACTCATACAGCAAGGGAAACTGGAGAACGAATGTTCAACCAGAGTGCTTCTTGTGAAAGTATCTTGGATTGATAATTTATGATAAGGATTTCTTTTGTTTAGTCATTTTAAATGTAAAATATCCAAATGTGTTTTGTTGTTTTTGGAGCAAAGGTTCCAGTTTCATTTGTGTATTTTCCCATCGGGTCACCAAGGTCCAGCATGGCTTCCTGCCGCTTTCCAACATGTGTCTTACTTGGTGGCCCCACCAAAGACCAAGGCGCAGTTGGAACAAGAACAAGCTGATCGAGATTTCAATGGCATTCGCGAGGATCCCATGGTAAATGTGGATATGACTCCATGGTATCTCGCAAAAAAAAGCCAAAAAAAAACATAAAACAGATTCGTTGTTTTTCCCAACGGATGGGTTGAAGAATTGCAGATTTGACCCAAATCTATATGCATTGAAGTGTGAAACAATATACTCAGCAGTGCTTAGTAGGGCAAGTAGACCAAGTCCATGGTGTTTGATACATGTTTGATATCAAAAAACTGTATCCCTAAAACGAGACACTTCAGGTGGGTGAATCATATAAGATCATATAAGTCTCACATGCCACCCAATGTCCAGGTACTATGTTCGTTTCCTGTTGTTTGTGACAGCGCTCAGTTGGTCAGTCCTAATCACTGGCCGCATTGTGGAGTGCATCATGGGTGAGCGTTCCTTGGGTTTTTTTATGTGCCATTCAGATAATTTTGGATGCAATTTGTTCAGTGAATCTTTGCTGACGATTCGTTCACTAATGACTTTACATACACAAAGAGAGAGAGAGAGAGTGTGTGTGTGAATCAATTTGAACAGAGAAATCCCAGCAGAAAAATGATGCATCCAAGAAATGCAGGGTCTTGCAATGCCAATGAAACATAATTAACGCCTATAACATGTGATTTCCATTTGAGATTCGTTGCAAATTCATCGCTATGGAATTTCCTTCTGCCAGGTATGTTGGTGACGAATCCGGGAACACCACCTTGGTCACGTATTGGTCGTTGGTATGGTTGGGAGAGTGGTCCAATTACCTCAAAACACTATGCGCATGTCACACCCATGAGGGGACACTTTGCTTGGCAAAAAGGATGGGGACCTCAAGGGCAACAAGAACTTTGGGCAAGTGATATGTTTGGCTTTCATCCAGAAGCTGATATGCATTGGTCTGAGGAGGAAGGACCTCAACCACATGTTGGAGTAGCAGGAGACGGGAAAAACACTTGGTTCACAGGTGTCATTAAATATGCCCGGGTCTATGAAGGTGGTGATCATGATTGGCTTGACAGTGGAGGTCATCGTCGTTTAAGTCTGTCACCTTCAGCTCCTGCCATTCTACGACCTTTGGTTCCTGCTGCAGTGCAGTGGCCACCTTTGTTGGAACCTGAATTGTTAGCTTGCGGCTCCCATGGTGTCATTGCAATGGCTCCAGGAGGAACAGGTGCAATTCTTCCAGCTGCAGCTGCATCTCAAGGTTTTGGACATCCAATTCCTTTGAATTTGAGGATGGAAAGTGGCATTGGAAATATGGAAATGGCACGAGCACAGGCTATCAGTTGGGCACCTCAAGGTTCGCCAAGTTCTGAAGGGGTTGAAATTTGGATGTTGATAACACACAAAGAACTCCTTTAAAACAGACCTTGGTATAAATGAGTTTTCCAATGGTGATTTGTTGATTGTGTAATTTTTTCATTTTGTTGTTTCATTTGTTTAGTTGATATCCAAATCGAAGCAATCAAAGCGGCCAGGTGATCTTCTTCTTCATACCAGCTCTGGTGCAATTGCTTCCTGTCCCGTGACGGCTACAGGAGGCTCCATCCCGTGCAAGACTTTGGAACTTCCTCCAGTTCCAATGGGTCAAATCTCAGTAGTCACACATGCAGGTCATCCACATCCCTTCCGTGCTGCAGTACTCGCAAACGGTAAAGTCATGCTTCATGAATTGAAGACATCAGGATTGACACAGCAATGGCATCCAACAATTGAAGCTTGCCTCGATTCTTATTGTTCTTGTTGTTGTTTAGTTTTTGTTTTTTCTCGGTCCTGTTTTTGTTCGTGTCGCCATTGGAACTCCAGAAAGAAGTCTTGGATGATGCTTGCGTTTGCTATGTCGCTATCGTCAGACTCAACGCTGGGATCCTAGGACTTGCCAGTCCCACAGATGTCCAGCAAGCCTGTGTCACTGACTGGCGATCACGAACGCCTCGTCATGGCAATGGATGATGGTTCAGTTGTTCATTGGTTGTTGGATGGCCAACGGGCAGGCTGGAAAGTCGCCAATCCCAAAGATATCCAAAGTGTATGGTATAAGTCTGCGAGATAAACATGTATTGAAAGCCATAAAAAGAACTGTTCCTATACATTCCTTAGAATAAATTCACTTGTTAGTAATTCACCGCATTTCCGAATCAAACATTGGAATGTTCATTTTTCCAAGGTATCACCTATTAATATTCCTTCAAAAGGTGGCCCTGGTCCCCTGACATCCATAAACAACTCAACCAGGTGAAGCTGTTCGTGAACTCCCCACGGCTGGTCCACGTCGCAGCTATACCTGCGCATGTGCTTCGCCCACGGGGAAGTTGATGCGTTTGGCTTCCAAGTGGCGTCGACATCCAACTTTGAGTCACGTGGAGTGGACCTCAGAACTGCTCTTGTGACATGGATGCACAGTTGGAGTGTTCCAATTGGATGGGATCCTCAATGGGTGGAAGATTATGGATTCATAATCAGTTTATAGTTTATTTTGAACAACTTTTTGGTGAGCCTGGGGTCCATGTTGGCTGGCCACTTGGATGGCAGAAACATGGTACACCTTTTAAAAATTCGACCTTTTATGCGGAGATGTTCGCCAGAGAGAATGTTCCCTTCAAGTCAGTGATGGAGGTGTAGGTGTTACATTGACACGTTCTTATTGTGGGACTCCCCAAGGGAATTTCCAACCTCAAGCACTGCCTACCATTCTAATTTATACATTGCTCCAAGTGAACTATTCTCAGTGACATGACATCACCCTGAATGGCGGAGAGAACTTCCAGAAGTCTCCCAAAACGACCTGACAATTTCAGAACATCGGAGTTCGGGGTTCGTGAATTACTCATTGCTGGACTGCAGGTGACCCAGGTGACCCAGCTCACGATGCCACATGCCATCAGCTGTACGGCCAGTACAGATCCAGCCGTTTCAAGTGGGTCGACTTATCGTCTTGACCTGCGATTGCTTGGAACTGTCGGCATCTGACAGATGCCTCCTGTGAGAAAATAAGGGTTCGTTTGCCGAGAGCTTATCCACTTATCCATTACCATTGGTGAGGACTTTCTGAACGGATTAGTCTTGTTCCAACCCGGAAAGGTAGGGATTCCTGAGGACAACATAGATGCAATGCTATAGAATAGCTACAATTTACCACTTACCAGTTATGATATTGATGTGAGTGGAAACCCATCACTTGCAACAGGGAAATCATAGGAAATATACCAGGAGAGTAGATCATACTGTATATCATTACATATATAAAACATAGCCATGTTGGTGATTGAAATCACTTCCAGTTCTGTTTCAGCACAAGTCAGGGATCTGACCTTAGGCTGGCGATGCATTGATGGCACAATACTTAGTGAGGCCTATGATACCTGTTTTTGCATCCAGGGTTTGCAAGGTTGGTGCCGAAATTTGCATGGTGTGTTTGAAATGACCAGTTTTTTGCATGGGCCACCCCTCAACAGGTTTGTAGAGCATGTTGTATTCATCTTAGTTTGGCTGATGATTGAAGCAACAGCAAACAAAAAATCAATCATCCATGATTTTTTTTGTGACATGTACTAGGGCCCCAGGTGATTTTGTTGGGTGCAGGCGTCATGGCATTGCTTGGCAAAATGCTCGCGGTGAAGGAGCTTTGCACCTCACGGCTCGTTGGGAGCTTTAGAGGGTCTTGGCCGAACGCAGGGCATGGAGGATGGAAAAGGAGATGATGATGATGATGATGATGATGATGGATGNGATAATGACGATGATGATAATGCTGATGATGATTGATGATGATGGTTGATGTTGATGATGATGATGATGAGGATGATGGATGATGATGTTTGATGATGGATGATTGATGGATGATGATAATGATGAAGGTGATGATGATGATGTTTGATGATGGATGATGATGCATGATGATGGATGATGATGGATGATGATGGAGATCATGATGGAGATGATGATGGAGATGGTGGTGATGACGGTTGATGATGGATGATGATGACGATGGATGATGGGTGATGGGTGATGGATGATGGGTGATGGATGATGGATGATGATGATGATGATGATGATGATGATGATGATGCTGATGGTTGTGTAGATGGTAGATGATAGATGATAGGTGATAGATGATAGGTCCTGATAGGTGATGATAAATGGTAGATGCTAGATGGTAGGTGATAGATGGTAGATGATAGATGGTAGATGATAGATGATAGGTGATAGGTGATAGGTGTAGATGATGGATAATAGATGTTAGATGATGGATAATAGATGTTAGATGATAGATGATAGATACAATCATAGAGTAGATTGGGAGTGATCGATAGGTTCAGATAGATTCAGATATATTGATAAATAGATTGGGTTGAATCAGATAGATAGATTAGGTGGATGGATGGATAGATAGATGATTTTATGCTGGTAATATGCTGGTAATCCTTTGTAGAACTTCTTCTTGGTCTTGGAAGCACCAGATTCCGTTTTGTTTTGGAGCAGAATGCTGGAACCATTGTGCGAATTTCCACCTTGTCAACACGATTCTGCCAGCACGCAGAAGAATGTGTTAGGATGAAAGTCCTTCTGTTATGTAGGCCATTTGCACCTGTCTAGCACGGATTTGGGCTACGCCAAAACGAGGCGCCAATCATCCTGGACTCATGGTAAGGGTCCTCAGAAACATGTGCAAGCTCAAAGGCCTAGCGTCTCGATCAATGATTTGTTGGCAGTTGCAACATGATAAGAGCTTTAGATGAGATGAAATTCTTCAAGTCCTAGACTTGCCTGATGCAAGCCGCAGTCATGAGCTAGACTTGCGCTGTTCTCACGGACAAAAAATACATCACAATGACCCACGTGCGCTGAAAAGGCGTGGTTGTTGTGCCAACCTGAAGCCGAGCCGACTACTGAGCCACAGCGAAAGATTTCGATCAAGTTTGCAGGGCCACAGTAACTACAGTACGAATACAAGCCCCAGATCAGACTTATATATGAATCTTTCAATGTGCACGTGAATTTGTTGGTTCTGTGTTGTGTGCGTGAGGGTGTGTGTGTGGAGTGGTTTCGATCACCTTGTGAGGTATCAAATTCTCACCATCGCTCAGCAGTTTGAAATACTGTGACTCAGTGTTGTATTGACTTCATCAGTTTTCCCCGCCGAAGGGGCTTCCAAGAATGGTCTCTTTAGGTCTGTCCTGGAAGTCCCCAACATCAAGGGTGAATCTCCTTTGCTCCTGGCCACGCGCGGATGCTCAGCTAGAAAGGCACAGATGGTTATTTCCCGAAATGTGGACATACCAAGAGGCGACAGCTGCAACTGATATTTAAGGCAACTTTGTATCCAGTACTACCGTAACGATTGTGATTTCCATGAGAGCTCATTTTGTTATGAGACTTTGTGATCACTTTTCCCCGAGGCGTTTGTGTCGTGGTTGCGTTGCCATGCGATTGGTGGAGGCCTAGATGGTTTTGAATTGAAACTTGAATGTTCCTGGATGCGGGTGTAGCAGTGATGTAGCCAAACATTTGATGCATTTTTTCTCACTGCACCTTCTTGCAGTTTCATGACGATGGCTGGTATCACTTATTTCAGGCTTTAGCAGACCCAGGTGCTTGTGATGCTCAAGGTGGGGGTTCCTGATAAGCAGAGTCACTTGTTGACCTATCATCCTGTACGATTAATACATGACAGTATGTGGGTTTCACCAGAATTGCGTGGGGTCATGACCTAATTGAGCTAGGGATCAGGATCCTTGTTCACTTTTGCATACTTTTGCACCTCCATCTCAAACTTTACTTCAACAACTCAACTAAAATGATCTAAAATGCATCTTTGTGATTTTGGACTGATGTTTATCCTGAATCGGAAAGCACTGGGGATTTTTTTCGGTCCCTTATTTTTTGAGACCACCCTTTCGTCAGGTGAATCGCCAGAGTCCTTGGACTTGGATGGTTGGGGGATCCTGAGGTTGACCAACCTTGTTCACCAAGAATATCCAAGAATTTTGAATGCTGAATGATACCCCATTTTCCTTATTTCCTTATTGACTTCCCCACTCACATTAATTTGAGGCTTGTTGCGAGAAGCTGAAAGAGATGAAGCGTGTCGTCAAGCACTGAAGGAGGACTTGGATCAATGTTGGTGTGCAATTCAGCTTCAGGGCAGACTCTGGAGCCTTAAGAACCATTCAGATGGAGAGTGTTTTTATTGATTGACCATTTGCCTGGGGGTGCAATAGGCTAAGTCCAAGTAGAATTTAGCCAAAAATCGAACACCATGCCAAAAGCCGCTAGCTACATGTTTTAAAATTTTGCCCAAAGGTAGCATTTTGAATTTTTATCACGAGTTTCTTCATTAGTTGTTTTCATCATCCAAATATATCCAAACCTTTTTACCAGAGTTTGTGTCATTTAGTGCTGATTGGCCAACATCCAGGATCAGCTTTTAGCTGCCGTGGCAGCTGCACGGCGGAAACGTGAAGAAGCAGATTGGTCCCTTGATGCAGGGGGAAGAGGCTCCGTTGATTCCATTTGTTTCCCTATATTGTTTCTGTTGTTTCCATGATTTTGTCCATTTGTTCCCTTGTTTGGTCCCTTGGTTTTCCTTGTTTCTTCCGTGATTTTTCTGTTGGTGCGCTCGGAGATGCTGGGCGGATATGTTTATCCACTTTAGTTTTATATGGAAAATCTCTCCCCGCTGTGGACATCAAGAGACTTGATTGAGATTACCCAGTGAAATATAAGGGATGAATTCATGTCACACTTCACAATCTTTGGTATTTCATTTCTTCGTCCATCAGGCTAGATATCTAGGATATCTCGATATGCCGCTCGTGACGCCACAGTTTAAGGCGTCGTCAACTGTTTGAGATGATGGGCCAGGCCTTTGAACTGTTGCAAGGGGCGAGAACTTTCATGGGTATTTTTTAGAAATTACACCATGCAGTTTGTTCATTCATGACTCCATGACCACAACCTGTGCTCACCATGAATGGTGTAAAAATATATGTGATATATCAGCATCATCTTGGAATCCATTTTGATGATGAAAAGGAGAGTTGATTGGATTGTGATTATTCATTATTTGAACCAGGACATCTCAGACTCCACACTTCACTTCAGTGAGATATGAAGTTTGAAATTTCCAGACCTCACAATTGCCAGCTTATGGTTTTTTGTCAACCACAATTTGTTTAGACCAACAACGATGCCGAAGCTTCTTTCAACACGAAAAATGCATCCACAGGAAGATGATGATTTCTGTCGGTTTGAATCTCACCAAGACCTGGAGGGTCATCAACTTAGTTGATTTTTTTCCAAATCCTCGCTTTGTGATGCGTGTGTGACCGACGGTTTCCTTGTGGCTTTGAGCGCCCTTTGGCTTGGAGGTACTGACACTGGTTCAAACCTCAGCCTTGTTCGAAAGTTGGCGGTGATTCAAAGTTCGGTTGGTATCTCTATATGTTTATGGGGCTCAGAAAGGAACCCCCAAAATTGTACGACAAAAACATTGAACTTGCAGAACTATCACCAGCTATTTTCAGCGAAACCATGTTTTTTATTGGTTCCCTAAAATTGATACATTCCCAAGTTGATGTTGAAAAGTTTGCAGTGTCATTTTCCTATGACAACTCATCCACCTGGCATCCAAGGCAGACCAGATAGTTGGATGGACGACATTGCAGCTGAGGTGGCTTAGAAGCATCACCAGTCCTTGTTAGATGGATGGGGGAAGATTTTTCGTGTTGAAACATGATACGTTCGGGGTGAATTTCATTACAACCTTTACTTTTAAGGGAATTCCCTCCAAAATGCCTGGAAATTCAAAATTGGTTTGATAGAGTCTGAGAAAGCATGGACAAATCCATACAAACAAAGAGACACCGAGAAGATGCCCCCGAGAGGCAAAACTCCCTTTGCCAGGAGGTTTTGCCGTTGATTATGTTGATTTGTCTCGATCCTTGGCTTTTTCCAAGCCTTACAATTCCACCGGGTCTCTTCGACTCAAGCTGACTTGTGGCTCAAGGTTTGGTGAGATTTCGAGTCACGCAGCAACGGGGTGAGCGAAGTGAGCGCCATGAAAGCATTTTTGCTGCTATTGTTGAGCGCAGCGGCCGAGTTTGCTCACACTGACCAAGAGAACTTACAGCTTCGTCGACTAGAAGTCCATCCCTCTGCAGGTCTCCTGGGTAACGGTTTTGCCCTCACTCCCTGATGCTTGTGCAACAGCATGTCCAGAAGCTCAAGTCATGTGGACAGAAATGCCGGCTCTTTTGGACCAGATTCCCACATCTCCTGACGGTCTACTTGCAATAATTCCAATGTCTCTCAAGATACGTCTCCAACTGGACTTGTTTTGCAAGCACCCGGCAGCCATGAATTGTATGATCCAAGATGTTCTTGATGATTCTCACAATACTACTGCTTGCTCTTCTGTCATGCTGCTTTTAGCGCCTGATTTTGAGGCCCAGAACACTGCAGAAATCCTGAACAGTCAAATTGCTTGCGGATGCACTGGGTGCCCTTCCTTCACAATCATGGTGCAAGCCTTCGACGACTTCGTGGAGTACATGTTGTTATTTATAGCGAGAGCCACAGCGAAAGATGAGTCTGACTGGAATGCATTGAGAGATGAGTATGACTTCATCGGGAAGATGTGCCCGACCATGGACACTTTCGAGTGTGCCCAGGCAAATGATACTTGTCAGCACGGCTTTTCTCACCTCCTTTCACAGTTCCAGAATCTACTGGGCCCGAATCCTGAGGAGACCAAAGAGATTTGTAGGCCCGCCACTAGTGGATCCAGCATCAATATGCCAGTAATATTCACGGTTGCAAGTGCCATGGTCATTTTCTGGTAACGGCTCTGCGTCACGCACACCCAGCTGTCAGCAAAGTTTATAGCGACCTTTTGCCATGCAGTCAAGGGATTGCATGGTATGGATAGTGCATCTTCAGAGCGTTTCTGAATTTGTGCCCTGAAGGGGCCAGGAGGTTCAGCTCATGAGGCAGGAAAAAAAACTCCCTGAGGAAGCATTATTTGAAAAACCTAAGGAAGCCATTGCATTTGATAAGATGACAAATCTTCACCAATTTGCCCAAGATTATGGATGCCTCGGCTAAGGCCGAAGCTCGCGCAGCCAATGCTGCCAGTATGTTGGGAGCTCATTTGTTTTGTAGAGCGGCAGATTATAGTCCTCAGATTCTACAAATGCGATATAGTTGAAACCAAAAAGTATCCTTTAGAATATCAGGACAGAATTTCAAGCTGAAAGGTATTGAGGTGGCTTTGCCGCTTCCTAGATGGGAATGATGAGGCTCATTGCCAGTGATAAGCTTCAGGTTGCCAAGAGAATGTCAACAGATCCTGCCATGTATCCAGGGCCTACCATATAGGATTTAATAAAGTATTATGGTAGGAAGCGTTTGGTTTCTTCAGAAAGTTCTGACTAAGGTCCCGTCTTTTGGCAGAAGCAGCTGCTGCATTGCCAAAACCAAAGGCTGACTCAAAGCCAGGCCCAGTTGGTCTCGATTTTGGGGGACCGTGACAAAGTTTCTGGTCGCTAAACATTGGGGATTTTCACTGTGGGCATGGTTCCTCCCTTGTCTTTGAATTTTGTCAGGCGTGACGTTTAGAATTTCTGGTCCAATGAGTTGTATCAAGATGATCCTGTTGAAATCTCCACCTAGCGCTGGCATGCCGGCAGCAAAACCATAGAAGGACCATGTTCAACCAAAACGTGGTGAAATTGCATTTGAATTTCGCATTAGCTTGGCGCTAGCAGAAATTCAATGTGGAGCCCTTGGCCACCCACCCGACATGTGAACAGAAATGCCAGCCACTAAACACTGAGCCTCCAGACACGAAGAAATCCAACAAACCAGCCAGCCATTCAATTCTATTCAATCAGTCCCGAAGTTTGAAAGAAGTCTATATATTCAATCAGTGCCTGCAAGAGCGCACCTTGATTTGGGCAAATTGGATGCGTGATCGGAACATGTATTTGCATACACAATTATGAAGCCAGTCTGCGGTAGTAAGAGCCCTTTCAGGAACCATCATTTTGACAATCAGTTTGACTTGAGTTGAGTGACTGAGAGTTCGGTAACCTTCTCGCGTCAGGTATCCCGGAAAGCCAGGGGAGGCCGCCAAAGACAGATGCAGGAACCCAACGGATAAAATGGGCGGATATCCCGTTGGCACAATGAAAGGCCGCACAGTTGCAAACCTTAGCGTTCCAGAGCAAAACTACAAAAGATGTACACAACTCTCACAATCAAGCTAAACAGCTTTGATAACTTGTATACAGGCCTCAGAAAAAAACGTGGCGTCTGAACATTTCTGGCAGGTTCGGGATCCTAAACTCCAAGTACTCTGTCCAAAAATTCAAGCATCTATACCGGTTGAGATGAGACGATCCATAAACTATCCTAGATTTCTTTACCTGAATGCATACTAGTCAGAGTTTTAAGTACCGATCTACTAGCCACTAACGAGTCCGTCCTTGATCCTTTTCGTTTTGAGATCCATGATCTATTTCAATTTGCTAGGAACAACAGCTTGTGCTGATAGGTATGTGACTTGATCTCACCCCAACATACCATCTCATACCATTGCAACAAGTGGCTTAGAAAAAACAGGTCGTTTTTACCTAAAATTGCTAGGTGCAGAGGTGTGTTTCATTTTGTTCCCTTCCCAATTTTGCACCTTGACACGGCTTGTCTCGAGGAGCTGACAAGCCCCACGAAAAGACTCCAACGCCGCGAACGGAATCGGTGGCCCGTCCTCACTGATGCTGATTCATGATTTGATATTCTTAAAGTCGATTCAACTCGCTTACATTCCTGTATGAACACGTATACATATTCTTTTTTTTGCAGATATTTGCAGTACATTAACAATTCCAGGATTGTTAAATGAAGAAAGTTTCAATCAATGAAGCTTACACTGAAGTTGCTTGGGTTGTGACTAGCCAATCTTTGCTAGTCCCTTATACCCTGAACGCCCCCTTTGAGTGACAAACCTTTAGCAGGTGACCTCGGTCCACCAGAAAAAACACCACTTGGGGGCCGTTGGTTGCAGGCAGATCCAGAAATGGAAGCGCAAGCACGAGTTGCTGCAAGGGCCAGAGATGAGGCCATGGAACTGGTGCTGTCAAAAAGGAATCCAATGAAGAACATCTCCAAAAATATCAAAATCACTGCCAGGAGAGTTGTTGACACCAAACACATGATAAAAACTGGATGTGTTTTAGTTTTTGCACCAAAAGTTCTGACTGCAGAATCTCCCAATAGCTCCCATGTCAACATTACGCAGAGAATGATGAACCCCATTAGATTGGCACGCGTTGGAAGCTGTCCTTAGCTTTTTTGTACAGTACGAGTAGTCCTACAGGGTGTTCACATGTATTTACCGACCATTATTTACTATATTTCTACTCCTTACCTAGATTGCTTGGTAGTTTTCAAGGCACATGGAATGGTATATAATGATCAATATTAGGAAAGATTTTATATCCCCAACTTTACTAAGCATCAACTCACCAGGCTCGATGGAAGTTGTTGGAGGCTCGATAGCACGGGTTGATTCACGTGGATGGATTGGAATTTCAGAGATTCCAAATATTTTTCGAAATTATTGAAATAGCATCGACAATGATTTTTGAAGACAATTATTTTCAAAAAAATGAAAGGACGCCCTATGGAATCTTTCTCAAAATTTCGCTGTAGGAGAGCAAGCAACGGTAACTATAGTTTCGATCTGTTTCGATGTATTTTGGTTGCATTTCGGCCTGCCTGTGCTGTGCTTTTAGGAGAAGACAGGAGAAGCCGTGGACTTGACATTGAGAGAGGCATGGCATTTGCAACACCATGCACCGGGGCAAAAGACCATAAGTTGTTGAACAATGTTGAACACATCGATCCGGGTCGTCAGACCGGACATGAGTTTTGAGAACATTTGCTAAGTCCTTCATCAGCGTGAAATATTTAGTTGAAACCTTGAAGCACCCGGAGCCGTATTGACAATGGAGGCACAATATACTGCAATACCACAGGATGTTTGCATACATGAAACATTTTATATATAGATTTATAAATATACAGTATGTGACTGATCCTTGATGCATATGAGCCTTTGACATCCGGAAATCACAGCAGTTGGTCATGCAGGCTGAGTTGCCATGGCCATCAGGGCCAGTGGAAAATCCACTGCGCATTGATCCTGAAGGGCATCCAAAGGTGGTGGGACCCTCACATTTACTTCCGCATCATCCCAAGTCCAACTTTGACGTTATTTACATGATTTTTGAAAAGCATTTTTCGGATGTTTTTTTGTCACCTCGTATTCACTTTGAAAATTTCCTGCCAAATTTTGGTTTCATGGGTTTTTGTGAGCAGATCGAAGCGAATCCCGAATTCAAACGGTTTGGAAGTTGAATTTGAGGTGCGGTCGCAACTTCGTGCTGGGCTCTTGAGGCGATTCACTGATTTGGTGGACATGTTGGGAGCTGTTTTGTGCCACATATCATTTTCTGTATCAAAATTCAGTTCAAGAGATCTTAGATATATATATATATATATGGAATGATGGATATATTTGTTTATGTGGATATTTATGTGGATATTTAGTCGTTTATATTGGGTATAAACTACATATTCCAGCTTCATACTATATTACCTAATACTATTTACCTTTCCCGAATTCCTGCAATTCTCATGCTCCAGCTTGCGGGGTCCGTCGGTTGATGTTCAGGTGGCATCCTGATAAATTTGAACAGAAATTTGGCCGGTCTGGAGCTCCAGTGAAGTGGATCAAACATCAGAAATTCACAGGACAAACAGCTGTTTTTTGTTGGCTCCCAGCTGTTGATTTCATGAGAAACTCCATGAGTTTCATGCTTCAAAGCCCTTCATGATTTTGATGATTCGGTGGATGGCTTAGCTCAACCTTGAGGTTCTTGCCCAAGAAGGAACAGGACCCGGAATCTTCCACTGTTATTTTTTCAAATTCATCTTGAAATGTTGAAGTTTGACTTGGCAAGTGGCGCTTGGGATGGCCTTTTGGACTGTTATGTAGATGGAAAATGATGTGAACCTTGACCATAGCAGGATTTTTGGCGTTGTCCATCAACAGTATCTTTTTTATATCAATTGCATCGCGGTTTGTCAATATTCAGAACTCAGATGTATTCACCTACCGCTTTTGAGCTGTCAAAGCCAGGAGCGTGTTTCTATCTTGGCCCGTGTCAAGGCCACCTTTTTGAGACTTGTTTGATACACTTTTTCGCTGGCGAAGCTTGGAAAAAACCAAAACGTGTTTTTTTGAAGGTGGGGGGATGGGAGGCAGTGTCCACCAAACAGTTTTTAGATGAATTGGGATATGAAAATCAACTCACTTGCGACCCGAAGCAAGTTGCACAGAGCCAGGCTCTTGCGCAGCAGCTGACTCGGCAGATGGCCAGGATCTTGGAACAAGAGTGATGATGGTGATGTGAAGTCCTTGGGATGGGCATAGTCCAAGCTCCTTAAGATCACATTGATTGCATAAAGATGACTAAAGAGATGCACATACTAAATTTGTAGGGCTGCATGTTCGCAGGATGAAATGACATAGTTAGATAATATTCTATATATAATGATGCTAACTGTATACATCCAACATCAGTTGACTGCATTCAAAAGCTAGCATTAATGAATGGTTGGCTTTCCAAAGCCCTTCAATCACAATGCGTGACAGACCTATGCACTTTTGGAAGATGGTTTCACACACCACCGTTTTGTTTGCAAGCCTCAATCTAACGATTTGATGGCCAAGTCCAGTGTCGTGCCACGAATCCTTGAATCCTGCACGACATCCCAGGCTGAGCTTCCAGACGCATAGCATGCATTGGTTCGTCATGCTGACAGGCCACGATGTGATGCATTCAGCAAGTGCGTATGCTTTATATTACATTTCGATGGAAGAGAGCGAGTTAAGTGAAAGGTTTTTTTATGTTTTTTTTGGTGTTGTACTATCTTAATTCTATTTTTTGTTTTTTTGGCCCGGGGTGTGTCTCGCCTTTGTGGCTTTTGTGGCTTGTTTGCCTTTTGACTCTGGTGCCTTTTGTTGTTGTTTTTTTTGGCTATGTGATTTTGAAAGGTATTTTGTTGTTTGTTTCGCCATGATTCCATTTATACGATGACGATTCCTATGTTATCTCCTGTGACGTTTAACGACATAGTTGGCGAAGATGGCAGAATCAAAAGGAAGCAAACCCAAGCAGCAACAAGAACAGGAAGAAGAAGAAGAAGAACCAACACCAACACCAAGAGCAACAACAACAAAACCAAAAACAAAAGTCAAGGATAACAAGAAAAACAAGAACAAATATACCATCAGGGACAAGAACAACAAAAACAAAAGGAACTTGAAAGAATGAAGAAGAAGAAAAACAAAAAGCAAGGCAAATAAGAAAAGCACGAAGAACACAAATATTGAGAGGGACAAAATCAACAAGAACAAAAGTAACATGAAAGAATGAAGAAGAACTACAACAACAACAACAACAGCAACAACAGCAACAACAGCAACGACAACAGCAACGACACCAGACTACTATCAGGATGAACATCAGCAAAGAAGCGAACAAGAAGAAGTGAAAGACAAAGCAGTGGTGTTTGTGCGTTTGGCGGGGGGGCGAAGTGGCACGTGGATTTGGTGATGGTTTGCGCTACATCCATGCTACATCCAAAATCTGCCAAAATATGAAAGCATTGTGTGTGTGTTTGCTTATGAATTGGCATCACAACCAAGCATAAACCTCATGAGCATCACAACCAATCAAGGCACATACTCTGCCCTTGGTTATTTCATGAAAGACACACTGTAAATTTCAGTGGTTTGTTTAGTTGTCCCAGGTGGGGCATAGGATTCTGAATTTGATTGAAACTTGAAAAATCTTCCATGGATCAGGTCGATGTTTTTCCACCAGGTGAGAGTAGCCCGAAGCTCAGAATTGAACATAGCCGGGCATGAGTCAATGTTCCAGGAGCCTCCTAGTGAAAGGTAAGGCAAGTTTTGGCAATGTAATGCAATGTGTTGCAAGGGATTCATGACTTCTGTATTTGATTATCATTTTATATCATGTGGATATATACTACGTAGTAGCGATACTAGTGATATAACAAAGACTGACAAAACAAACCATGGCTGTTTGGGAGTTCTTTGTATATAATTAGATGTTGGTGGGACGTCAAACCTCCAAACAACATGGTATTGGGATGACTGGCTGGCACATGTTTGCACAACCTGTAGCTGTTTCGACACAAGCGGTGGACTCATGACAGCATTTGACATAGGTGGACTTTACCTTCACACGCTGCATTCCGAATTAGATACATTTAGATACATCATTTCAACCCGACTCTTGAAAACTTTGCTGGAGAGGTCAAAGTGAAAAGGGATCTTACATTTTGGATGATATTGAATGTTTCTTTTTCCCCGCGTGACTCAGTGTTGCTAGGTTTTGTGAGAGGGAGACTCCTCCTTTGCTTTTGTACGGCAAGCATTGTTTGCAAATGGCATGTTGTGTGCAAGTTCCATGTGACTACAAAGTGTCGAGCAACAAAGTCACATGGTTGTCATAGAATACAAGTGTTCCAAAGAAAAACGTGCAATGCTGCTATGCATGTAGTGTTGTGCATGTGGTTTTGTTTCTTTTTTTCAATTGGGGTATCTCGAAGCAAAGTAATTCAAGTTGAATTCAAGCGTTTTCCACACAAAGCCAGATTTGAATCTAGAGAGGTGCAAGGCAGCTGGTTGAATCATGTTGAACACACCAACAACACAAACTATCCCGATTTTCGGCCAGAGCACAGCCAGAGCCTCGTCACCTGCAAAACATGGCGGACGCGGTCGCAAGCCATTGCCCTATTCCAGAGCATCCGACAATCCTGCTGCTGAATTCTCGGCCATGGTTGTACGAGTGTCAGGTGGTCTTTGCATTTTTGTTTCATGCATTCAATTCCTTCGTTCATTGCCCATCATTACATCATTACCCCACAGCTGGTTGAGGGATAGCATGTTTTTTTTCTTATGTCTACATTGCGAAGCCTTAAGATGTTGCAGGATGTTTTCTCCATGCATCCCACATGTCCAACAGTTTGTGTTTCATCAACCAGTTGGGCCATTGCCGGTCCAATGGCTAGGTGCATTTGAAAGATATCTCCGATGAACAACTGGAAGCAGCCTTGCCGAAAGGAACTGATGTTCTGTGGCTCCAAGGTGGGCTTCAGCATGCTCAGCTCCAACCAGTTGACTTTGAAGGATGGAGGAATACCTTTCTTGAATCAGTGATGTATCTAGATGGTTTTCTGTTGATCATGTTGGAGAAAATGATAAATTTTCAAAGACGAATCATGGTGGGTTGTCCAAGGCACATCCATGCCGTTTATGTTTGTTGGACATTTTAGGGTGCAAAGTAGTCAATTTAATTCGATCACGGTATTGACAGACAATCTTCAAATTCAGGCATTGCAGACAGCTTCATAGCTGACTTGGATGAGCTAATAACATGCCACCTCTCGCAGGCTGCTGGCAGCTAGGCCTTGTGGGGTCTCAGGGTTGATGCAAGTGTTCAGGACAGTGCACAGATCCTGGTAGCCTGAGTCACAACATGTTGGATACAGAGGTTACTCCAAACTTAGACAGTTGATACTTACCATTGCTGTAAAATTGCACGAAATGAGGGGCCCCGAATATCACCAACAGAAATTCTTTGTGTTACGGACTCCAATGGATTCTCAGGCACCAAGGATATTTTGTGACATACCCATTTTGTTCAACAGCGCAAGTCTCAAATCTCTAACATGTATCTCCTGGTCTTTTCAGTCTTTTTGTGGCATGAAAAGTGGATGAAACACCGGGACCTGGCGCAAAAAATGGTGCAACATCTTGTTTTTTATGTCTCCGCAGTTCTCTTTAGATGTTCAAAGGGAACGTCTAGATTTTCCGCAGCTTCCACAAAATTATCCTCATGGGAAGTGGAAGCAGCGCCAGTGCCACACGTCGAAGTGGTAAACAGAAGCGACAAACTGCCGGGGATGTCAGGGAGACCTCCACCTGTGAAACAGCTGGTGTTCAAACTGGCATGGAACCACTTGACTTACCTGACTTGGTGGAAAATGTGGATGCAGATCATGATAAGAAGCGACTTGATAGAAGATCTGCTAAGACTGTGACCTTTGGGTACCTGGAAATTTGGGAGTTTCAGCACTTCGAAACGAGAGATGATTTGATCATTCGGTGACAGATCACTTTCAACCATTTGCTCAGTTGAGATTCCAGAAGCGTTGGCTTCGCATGGGCTTGCTATGTCCAGCCCGCAATTTGGAGTTGCACATCCGCGGTGTAGTGGAAGTGTTTGGGGCATTTTACGGCCAGTTGTGCCAGTCAAGCATTAGCGGTCCATGGCTTCTAAGCCTTTCCCGCTTTGCCTAGGCAATTAGATGCATCTCCTGGGGCCAAGTGAGGAAACGTATGCAGTATGTTGGTTGAAATTTGAAATGTCTTTCTAGCACATGTCACTTGGGGTAAGAACCACCAGAACCCAGGCGATATGCTACACAATCCACCCGTGAATCAGATGTCCTCAAATTCCTCTTTCAGCCCTTGGATTAGATCAAAGGATTAACGACAACTAGAGTGGTCAGATGCGATCAATTTGATCCACTAGAGCACCACTTTTTTTGCGCTTTGAAGCCTACCATTTTCCACATGCGTTGTGCAAAATGTGCCTTTTCTTTGCATTTTTGCTTGGTAGTTGAGAATGCCTGATGTTTTTTGTTTGATCTATTCCTTGATGTTGTGTCATCAATTCTTGAAACTGTGGATCCTCCGCTTTGCAGCTATTTGACTTGACTTTTGAAGCTTGTGACTCTTGATGCCCTCGACATGTCTTAACCAAAATGGCATTAAACAAATCCATAGGAAAACATGGCGAAAGATCTTGGGCATAGAATGGCATGGAGGTCCTTATGGTCGCCAGCATGACCTGGCTGATCCTGGAAGATGTCAACACTTCCGCGACTGCCTTCCAGAGACTTGACAGCAAAGGCATGGCATGTAATGACATGTTCATCTCGATTGAAGGACCTTCAGTAGGAAATCCGAGGTGTTCTTGGTTTTGCTAGCAGTCAAAAAAGAAACATATCATATTAGTCTTTTCAAGAGTTCTAAACTTAGAAATTAAAATGGTACAAGATCACATGGGTAAGAAGAAGATATCAAAAATCCATCCTTGTAGAACTTCACCTTGAACACTCTTTTTGCTTCGAGGATTTCACTGAGGAGGATTGCATTGGATCGCCGTATGCCATCTACGAATACTTGTGCAACCCAATGATTGGTACCGAGGAGCCATATTGGTGTTGCATGAAATTGCAAAATTGCAAAATTCTGATTTTCGAGTGATTTTCCACCTCTTCATACTCCGGGTTGTCCTCCATCGTCCTTGCCAAGTTGTCATGATTCCTCTGTTTTTGATCTTCAGCACTATGGAATCTCAAACCGGGTCATGAACTCTATTCTTTCTTAAGGTGCGCCAGTTGATATTTGTGACATTGACCAGCCAGTCACTCCTTGGACTCTGTACAGGCCATGTTCCAGCACCTTCCAGTCCGAAGTTTTCATGCTTGTGAGATTTAGAGTTTTAATGTTCTCATTTGCACATCTTGGTTCTTGCTTTGACCTGGACTGGAGGGCGGGATAGTAACTCTGAGTTTGTCAGCCCCTCGAAAAGTAAATCATTCTTGCCATTTTATCAGAAGGTTTGCATTGGCAGGTTCCTGCATCATGTTGCTTGTTTGTACCCCAGATTTGTAAGATGAGCATATGTAAATTGCAGCTAGTTTTTGGCTCTCTCAGTGCCATGTAGTGACATTTTCCTATGCGGCTGGCATCGTGGAACCTCACCTCATGCGAAGCTTTGCCAACATGATGCTCTATTGGCTCTTACCGTTGACAGCTCACTGTTGGTGGTGTGAGACAAGCGCTGTCACCGGTTGTGTCGGGCATCCACGGCATTTTGTGTTGGAGGAATCCGCCAAGAAGTTCGAGGCTGGAATTTGCAACAAGACATGTGTTTGTTTGTTGAAATGACTAGTGACTGACTTGAGGGTAGCTAGAAAACTAGCGGTTTTGGGACATAAGAGTAGAGAACGGAGTTGCTCTGGCAGCGTCGCAAAGATACAATATATTAGTATGTCGTCCTTTCACGTTTGGCATCTTCATGGATGCAGCAACAGGTATTTGTTGGAGAACACTTGAAACTGTTCCTGTGCATTGATTCTGGTGAGCAAACCACTGTAGGCCTTTGAGACCCTTCCTGTCGACCGTGGTGACCAGCACCTTGTGGTAGACTGGGACAAAGATGGTGATCTTGACATCATTAAGATGCCAGCTATTGGTAAGGGGGGGATGGACTTATACGATCAGCAAGATGGGCATTTTGTGAAGATCCAACCCAGTCCTTTTAAGGATGTGAAAGCCTTCGCCTGTCCCCCAGCTGTGGTTGATTGGAACCGTGATGGTCGCCTTGACCTGCTTGTAGCAACCGAGTCAGGAGTCAGGTACTACGAAAGGGTAGAGGGTGGAGGACTTGAAAAAAAGACTGGAAATTCCAGCAACCCTTTCCAAAGCATCGGTGATATTCATCATTGCGGACACTTGAGCATTGCTGACTGGGATGGTGATGGTGACATGGACATTCTCATCGCAGACCTTGCCGATTCACTGCTTTACTTCGAACAGCAGTCACAGGGAAAGTTCCAATTCGTCGGAGCCAACCCATTTTTGAAGATTCAGGACCGCATCAAATTTCGCAAGCCTTTGATGGTAGACTGGAACAATGATGGACTCATGGATTTGGTCCTGTTTCAACAACCCATGAGGCCAGCATCAGAGAGCTGGTTGAAGGGTCGCTTTTTGCTTTTACCGCTGGTGTTTGACATTGTTCGGCAGCCTTGGTTTTTACATGTTTTTTGAAGGTTCAGTAGTTGCAGTCACGCTTGGTGTAATTGTATATAATCAGTGTAAACCCTGAGCAGCGCAAAAAGTTAAGGGAAGACTAGATTCACACTCGAAAACCCATCAAAGACCATTGAGATGCAAAGTCTCAGTGGCTGATAGTTGCAAGATGGTGCAAGTTGTGACTGAGTTCGGCAAAAAAGTTGGAGCTCACGTGGCTGCAGGTCAATTCTTAGCACGATGCTTACGGAGGTCCAGATGCCCAGCGATCCCAGCGCGTGCAAAGTGCTGGTGTTTCTACAAGATAAAGCTGGAAACCTGACTGAAACTTCGGAGCCTAATGGCATTTTTGAGAACAAGGGCTGTAGGCGGGGTGGCAAAATCTGGGTGTTTGCAGGGCTCAAGTATTCGCAATGGTTTGAAGTTTTAAGGCTGAGCAGTTGAGCGCCAGGATCAAGGATGTATTCCTTACAGATGTGGATGGAGACCATGATCTGGATGCCATTCTGTCAACAGATTTGGCACTCCATATCTATGAGCATGCAAGTGACCATTCCTTGTCATTGCCAAACCAGACACAGACCACTTCTTTCCCTGTGAACAAGATACGGCTGTCCGGGCACATGACGCGTGGAGGGCGTAGACGTACTTATATCTCGCGTAGACGCAGAACTACTTATATCCCACCTAGACGTAGATCTTATACCTCGGGTAGACGTAGATCTGATGCCACGACGCGTAGACGTATACGTCTACGCGGCGTGGATAGATCTTATATCTATATCCCGCCTAGACGTAGATCTTATATCCCGCCTAGACGTAGATCTTATACCTCGCGTAGACGTAGATTTGAATCTTATGCCCCATCTTATCGTCCTTATTTGGCAGACTGGGATTTGGATGGTGATTTGGACTTGGCAATTTTGAGTGAATCGCCGCTATTTGTGGAGGATGATCACCCAGTTCACCCTCGCTTCTTTGAACATCATGCCAATCACAGCGTATCTGAACTCCGTGGAGGACCGAATAGCTCATGCCCCTTGAACTGGAGCCATCCTTTCAGTGTGACCGATTTCGATGGTGATGGCCTGTTGGATGTTGTGGGTATGCGTGGCACCGATTTCATCGATTTGGAAGTGCTGGTGTGCCTTCAAAGCTCAGCTGGATACGTGGTAATGAATCAGGCGGGTTCCGTTCCTGCCATTCCACAGCTTCAACGTTTTTAAATCAGTGAGTAAGGAGCACAATATAGCCGACAGAGAGTTGCAACGTGTGTGTACTGTGTGTGTGTGCAGGATCAAGAAATATACAGATTAAATCACTAGTGTATAAATTGAGTTGTGCAGTTTAATCACAGGAAGTTTAGTTGACAAAATTCCGACATAGAAACGACATCGTAGAGAAAAGAGGAGCAAAGCATAGAATAGCAAAGAATAGGAGAGCAAAGAATAGAAGAGGAAAGAATTAAAGATAAAAGCATAGAAGAGTAGAGAATAGAAGAGAAAAGACTAGAAGAGCAAAGAATAGAAGAGAAAAGAATAGCGAAGCTGACGTGAGGTTGGCGTGTCACTTTTCGTGGCAGGCGCAGCATTTGGGGATGTTGGAGTGTCATCGTTCGTGGCGGACGCAGTGTTTGGTGAAGTTGCAGTTTCACTTTTGGTGGCAGGGTCAGCATTTTGTAAAATTTGGAATGATAGCCGGGTTGCAAAATGTTTTCTCGCATTTAAGATGCATGTCCTAAGCGCGAAAAGTAACCTCAGCGGGCAAGTGGGTCAGATCTGCGGGGCAGTATTTGGTGAAGTTGACGTGATATTGGTGTGCCACTTTTCGTGGCAGACTTGTGGTGTGTGTATGCGTGTGTGTGTGTCGTGTGTGTGTGTGTTTGTGTTTGTGTACGATGCCCGTAAACAAACATACATAGTGCGGCCCAAACTTGCAGGAAAGAAACCCATTCTCCCGGATGTACAATCTTTCTTCGACTCGGCCCACCTTCTTGGACTGGGATGCAGATGGTGACATGGACCTGATCTACCAGGACACGACGGACCGGCTCCAGTGGATAGAGCAACTTCAAGATGGAACCCTCAGGAAGCCGCAGTCCCTCCCTGTGCCTAAAACCGTCGACTATGTGGCAGCCGACTTTGATGGAGATGGGGACATTGACCTGGTAGTCACTGTTCCAAGTCAATCGGGTTGGAAGTATTATGAGAGGCGAGAAGATGGAAGTCTTGACGAAGTGCTCGACAACCCGTTCGATGACTCACTTTGGCGGACTGTGGCGCCTTCAACTACCAGCTTCAATGTACAGGCAAATACCCTGTATTCCGCATTGGGAGATTGGAATGGAGACGGCGCGCCAGACCTAGTTGTTTTGGATGGAAAGAGGGTGTCGCTGCTTTTGAACAAGCCAATGAGAAACTTCATCGAGTATACAGGAGGAGAAAATCCATTCTCGGATATTCGCATCGCATCACCGGGACTAGACACTTGGAACATGGTTGACGTTGACGGTGATGGAGATTTAGACTTTGTCTATCTACCAAGCGGAAGGATGCGCATGCCCACTCTGGAATATATGACTGACATTCATGAAGGATACATGTACTTTGAGCAATCGAGAGATGGAAAGTTGAAACAACGAAAGGGAGTGGCAAACCCCTTGCAGGCAGCTCCAAAAAGTTTGCTCAATTTTTCTGAATTCATTGCTTCTTCCAAGACAGGCATGCAGCCATTGGGCATGAGCCATGTTGTCGCTGATGTTGATGGCGATGGAGATGTAGATATTGTACATGGATATGCCAATGCCAATGGTTTTCGGTATGCAGAGCAGCGGGACGGGAAGTTTTCCATCTTGAAGGGCTTGGGCAATCCATTTGACTTGGGTCCCAAAGTGAAGATTCAGTCAGTTGATTTGCAAAAGTTTTATCATATTTTTTCTTTTACCTTCCGAAAGCTCTTTCCATTGCAATTATTGGGTTGAAGTCATGGTCCCAATGGGTTGCGCTGTTTCATGTGCAGGCATTGTGGACCGGTGGTCCCATACAGCTCTCGACTGTTGGACTCTGGTGGATTTCGATGGCGATGGTGCCCTCGACATTGTACGAACTATACCTGGCCGGGGACGGGGATTGGACCTGCTATCGAGTCCAGGTGCTTTTGCCATGGCATCCAAAGAGCCTCGCCAAGTGGAGTACTTTGAGCAAGCAACTTGCATTGCAACAGTCTTGAATGCCTATTGATGGTCCATTGTTCCTCTCAATTCAGGTTTTTCATTGTTTGGTATGACCATTAGATACCACTTGCACTATTTTGTGTGATTGAGGTCTCTTTAATTGTTGATTCCTTTTTTGAAGGAGATTGTTTTGGGCGACTACATGCTTGGCTGATCTTTGACTTGTGAAACTTTAAAGATTTTTAGCCGCTAAGGGCGCTTCACTGTTCTTCGAGCGCTACAATTCCACCGACAACCCCTTTCACAGTGTCAATTTGACTTTTGGTGGTGTTTGAGATGTTTGTCGTATTTTGCGGCCCTGTAAATTAACCCATGAAGGTGTATAATAGTGAAGTTTTTTTTTTCGGAAAATGCAAGTGAAGATATTTTGTTAAGCCACAAACATCCACAAACCATTGACATAATATCTTAATTGTGGGAATTGAAACATTGAAACCACTGGTCAGGAGTGCTTTGCCGCAAAAAGAAGGCATTGGTCCATACTGCCCTGGAGTTGCGGACGTGGACAACGATGGAGACTTGGACTTGGTCTTGGGCAAAATGTCAGATGGCCAGGCCAAGTTCCTATACTATGAGCAGCAGAATGGAACGTTCAAGCTTGCAGTTGCAGAGAATCCTTTTGCAGACATCCATCTACCGAACGATGGTTTTTTAAGATTCCAGCTTGCTGATTGGGATGGCGATGGTGTGGTTGATTTGGTAGCATCGGCGGGGCCCTCTTTGCATTACTTCAAGCAAGCCCGATGTCTTCCTTCCTCCTCAAAATGCCACTGGTCTGCGACCTGCAACACGAAGACTAGCAAATGCGATTGCTCCACAGGTTCTCGTAGCCCAGAATGCCGCCTCTGCAGCGATGACCATACACGTAAAGACTCGATGTGCCGCAATTGCCCCGGCTTTGGCACTGATTCAGGTGCGGCTCCGCATCGGATCCGACTGACAGCATGGTGACCCTGCCTCCAAACCAAACCAAAGAAATTACTGGTGACTAGGGCATCTTGAGGAAGATATATGCAAATATATGCAAATATTATCAGATTATGAATGGACGTATGACAATCTATCCAATAGATTTTGTATCATATTAATATAGATGATATATGATAAGATATTGTGTTTTTATCATTGAATGATTTGTTCAAGTGTTAGGTGGTTTGTTTGACATTGCTGGGTGATCCATTTCCTTTGCATCAGGCACCTGTACAAGGCGTGGAGTCTGTGAGGATGACGTTGATGCCAGGAGTCGACAGACAGCAAAAAATATCACCGGCTTTGCACGCGACACAGCCACTGGTTCAGGCATCTGCAATTGCTCCGTGCCTCGATGCAATCTCGTTGCCCGTTTTTGCGGATTTTGAGGCAAATTGTATGAAATTGTACGATGTTTGGGCAAACACCGCTGGACTTGGGACTAAACCCTACTATATGTAGAACATGAATTAGTGTATCATACATCGCCAATCCAGCTGTTGGGGGCTGGAGCTCTTTGGACGCTAGTGCTGCTACGCATACGCAGTATGTTACCTTGTTACTTCCAGTAGCCTCACTATGCATCACTGCATTTGAGGCCCCTTTCTATGGTAATGCCTGTGAGAAGGGCGAGTGTCCGCCGGGCCACGGATTGGAGGTGGCAACGTCAGAAGCGAAATGTGGTCAAACGGGAAATCTGGAAATCACATGAAATGCAGTAAGATTTTGAAATATGAAATGTGACAATGATTCAAACAACATGTTTTGAGCTCCACGATGTGCCAACTTTGGTGCACTTCCCTGCTTCTGCGAGTCCTTCCGAGGTGGGGCATTCTACGAAAAAACACTTCATCTGGGAGGCGTGTGTCCCGTGTCAACCAGGCCGCTTCAAGAAGGGCTTTGGCAATCAGGACTGCGCAATGGAAGGGATTTGATGAAACGCCTGATTATTTGATTAAAAGCACACTGAAACAGTCTAAGCCTTCAAAAAAAGTTTCCGGGGTCGCTGGTAGGAGTGTGACCGCTGCGAGCATGGCATGGTGACTACTGCAAATCGCAGCAGCTGCATGCCGTGTCCGTCGGGGACCATTCCTCATCCCAACTTGAGCAGTTGTGTAGCATGCACTCCAGGCAAGGAGAAGCCAAGAGGCATAGTGGGAAGATGAATTCATTTATATATATATATATACCAATTATAGCGTGAAGCATGTAAAAACCCTGATCAACCATGATGAGTGATTCAGCCTGACAGCAATTTTTCTCTCGACAGTTCAGGGTCCAGGCGGCTTTCCTGCAGGCTTCATCTGCAAATGAATTGTAACATATTGCAACTTATTTGCCACCGATTCGAAACTATGGTCCGTTCTCACAGGATTTTGGCTTCCAAGTTGTCAGGTTCCGTGGCTGCATTCGGGGCCTCTTTGTGCACGCCCTGTAGGGCTGGTGAGGCTCCGAATGCGGAGCGCACCCAGTGCGAGAGATGTGGCGATGGCCAGGTCTTTGTGAAGCAACAAGCAAAATTTAAACTTTAAGCAACTCAATCTATTTTGTTTCATCCTTTTGCCGTGTGATCCGGGGCTTTCGGGTTCCTACTTCCAAGAAGGCAACAAGATGCAACAGAGTTTGCACAGGTTGTTTGTGCTTTCATGTAGTAGGCGTGCTGACAGAGGGTACTGGCACCGTTAAAACCTTTGGGTCGTTTGGGTGGTATGGTTTGCTCTTGCGCGAGTCGCTCGGGTTGCCACTGCGGAGTGCTGGCTGGGCGGGATGTCAGGTTGGCGGTGTCACGGTTTGCACTTGCATGCCCCTGAGGGTGCTGGTCCAGCTGCTGAAGAGTTCTGATGGAACGTGGAAGATCGTGGAAGCATAATTTCTGGATTTCAATATGCTGGCATACTTTAAAAGATATCAACCATATCCGCTGATATCGCTGATGTTTCAACTTGCCCGTTTTTAGCGTCTCTGATGGGTTGCAGTGCGGTAGGATGTTTCAAGATGCCCAGATATGTCCAGGGAACTGTACGCTGCCAGGTGGCGAACCCGCGTTCAGCCCAGTGCACTCCGTGCGGCATTGGGGCGGTGCCAACGTTGTCCCGAACAAGTTGCATCAAGTGCACTGGTCAAGAGTATGCGCTTCAAGGTGATGAGGAGTGCAGAACATGCACCTTCCCAGCCATGATTTTGGGGACCGAAAACTGGTGCACATCACTCTACCTCGTTTTGTTCCCTGCGTCCTTTTTGATTTTGGCGCTCCTTGTGGTTACGCTCTTGAGAAGGTTTCGCCTTGATTCCTTGAAGAGTCGTTTGAGAGAGATGGTTGAGGCTAAGAAGTGGCGTGAGCTGCATGCGACCACGACTTCTCGCCTGGAATATGGTGTTTGGCACAAGGAAGCAGTGGCTGTGCTGGAGAGGCAAAAGGCAGAGGTGAAGGATCGGTCCTTTCAGCTGGGTATTTCCTTGCTTTTCGTCTTCGAAGAGCTGGAGGCAAATTTGTTTTGGACTTTTTTGCTGGATTTTAGAGCTGCCAGTCTTCTGTAGAACGGTGGTCAACGGCTGTAATTCCGTATTTTTCATGGTCAAAGGATGTCAAAGACAGGTTTAACCTGAACTCAGAAATCTTTTTGTGATTTCCATCAGCCAGTCAGCCGTCCATCCCTTCCGCCATCCCCCCATCAAACCATCCATGATGCAATATCATGCACCATGCATCATCAATCATGCATCATCATCATGCACCATGCATCATCATCATCATCGTCATCGTCATCGTCATCGTCATCGTCATCGTCATCATCATCGTCACCCCCGGCCTTGTCCTCGTCCTCGTCCTCGTCCTCCTTCATCGTGGTTCAAATGAATCACCTTGCAGTCAGCAATGCCCTTGAAGTCGGTGGCCTAGTGCGCGCAGGCCATGTATCGCCAAAAAGCCCGTGAAGCAGAGTGGCGCCAGGATAGATTTGGACCAGCAACAAGGAAGGGTTCGGGAAACTGACTTTGTTGGTCAAACCGAAATCTGGGTTCATTTGCACTTTGCCCTGAATCAGCGAGACCTCCAAAGATCCAGCTATGTTGATTGATGAAGATGCCTAGACACCTAGACCTCGACATACTTTCATGCCGACTGAGCTGGCATTTTATGTTTTGGGGTGGCAACATTGCGAGGAGCAGCTTCCTTGTACGGATCCGCACCGCTGGTGAAGAAGTTCACGACAAAGAGGCTGCGTGGAATGCTTTGCAGATTTGCCCAGAACCGGAAGATCCCAACTTTCATCAGGTGGCAGGGCTCCTGGGCTATGGCCCCTTGGCCTTCGGTAAAGGCCAGCACTGCCCTCGTGATGGCCTCCCAGATTGCAGCATTGTGGATGCCTTGGAAGCGACTTCGTGTCTTGACTTGGTGGTGTTTCTGCACCTGGAAATCAGGCCAAACATCGATAGTGTCAATTCTTTAAGGTATCTTGTTAGGGCCGGTGTTGTTCTGTCCACCAAATATTGACAAGGCGAAGTGGAAGGGCCACGTGGTTCCTGTCGTGGGTCTGGAGCTACAAGTTCTCAACAGTGTCGGAAGCGTTGAAACGATGGTGGGCGCAGCATGAGAGAGTGTCGTGTGAAGCAATTGATGATGTTTTCATTTGGTGGTGCGTGATGGTGAACAACCAGTTCCTTGGCGATTTTGACCAAGTGCCCGTACTTGTTTTTTAATCATCCTGCCAACTTCCCCTAAAAGATAGGAGCACTCTTGTAGCGTAGAAATCCGTATAAACCTATGCTTTCAATACACCTATTGGGGTGCCAAATCCTGCATATTATCAGATGCTGCTAACTCTAGTTTTAACGTATATGTTTCGACTGTATCTTCAGGAAGCGGAGACGTGTTTTTGTTAACCTTAGCATCCCTTTTTACAGCCATCCCCGAGACTATGCATTGATTTGCCGGGAACGATTACAGGCACCCAGTGATTTCTTGCTGACGAGGGGTTTCCATCATACTTTCCACTGCCGGCTAACAACGCCAGAAGATCATTTGATGCGCGATCAATGTCACCCATAGAAGTGCTTCAAGAGCTGATTATGGGAAAGAAGTAGGATGACGGTCGCCAATTTGATAAGGATGGTGTGGTACATGGTTTCCATTCTATACGCCTCCCATTTTCAGGGAACCCATGTGATGCAGCAAAACTCCTATGAAATATGTCTTTAGACACCACCGGTGACCAGTGTGAGTTTTGGGGATGTTTTTGGATGTTTTTTGATGGTTGGAATTTGGGGACCGCCGACCTTGTGCCCGTGCCCAGTGTCGCGAAACAGGTTCAGAATGCTGGAGGAAGGCCAGACGGTCGAGTCTCGGCACATAGAGAGAGAGAGATATATATATATATATATACATAAAAAGATGAGGCAAATTACTGAAAACGGATCTCAACATACATCTCACAATGTTTCAACTAACTCAAATTCAATTTTAAGATGTGATGTATGTTACCGCATGTTTGCTCATCTAAGCTGAAATTGTTGTATCTTATTTATTTATGTAAGTACCTAAAGAATCAAAGACCCGAGAAAAAGCAGGTCAAGTGAGAAAAACCCATAAATCATCAAAAATACCGGGTTTTCGATTTTGAGTGATTTTGTTGATTTTGCTGATTTCTTCAATATTATAAGACATGCATATATAATGCACAAATAAGACATATAACACATGCATATATAAGACATATATATAAAAATACATGTATATGTGTATACATGCAAGCAAATTCAGCGGGTATGTCACAAATACACACAATCTCATGAAGATAATGAATATACGAAAAATCCAATCCATTGCATGATGTATATATATATTTTGGTGTGTTCAATCTTCCCATTATATATCCTGATCATCCCTGGTTCCCGGGCTTCATTTTTGTCACCTCGACTTGAGATATCCACACTCAACAAACGCTGCAAACGACGCATGAAGGGCTCGCTCCAACACTCGTTTAATCACCTGTGTGGGATGTACTCTGCGGCTAACACGGGACACCCGACCTACCATGTCCTCATCCACCTGCACTCCATGTGCTAATGGGTTCATTGCAAATGGAGCGGTGCAAGTTGCTAGCTCGGAAAAGGTGTGATCGCAAGCGTGTGCTTTTGGCATGAATATAAATAGTGCACGGCCGGAATGATAACAAATGCTTGCAAGCTCCTGGTATTTCATCAAGAATTGACGTCCCTTCATTCCAATGTCATTGGCCAAAGTTTTGGGAAGCCACAAGTCACTCGAGTAAAGCAAATGCATTGCATCACTGATCAAGATTGATGCCTCCCTGCATTTCTCAAGAAGAGGATCCCCCCAATCATGTAAAGTTAAATACCACCTCACAAACTTCGTCAATGTCGTGGTCACATGGCCTTTCGACCAATTCCCGTTTGGGAATGACCCTTTGTCCGGCCACTGAATCGTGTCCTTTGAAATAACCAAGATGTACGGAGTGATATGATGGTCTTCGCAAAATTGGAGATATAGATTTGTAAGATTTCCCATTCGTTCATCTATGTTGCCGCCATCCATCTTTTCACTAATTAATGCGAGTACGGCCCCAAGAAACGTCTTTCCCAGACCCAGATGGTAGCAGTGAAATATGTCAAAGACAAAGAAACGAGGTTCTGCCCTCGGCTCATGCGGAATGGCCAGTGCTTGTGGCCTCACCAAAAATGGGGCATCATCCCTTTCAAATTCAGTTGTTCTCCAAAACGCGTTCCCACGAAAATCCTCGAACGGGACATCTCGCTGTCCAGCCCTGCAGTAGTGGCATATGCCACGTGGAAAAGCATTTTCCGCCCGTGGGCGTTTTTCACAATTGGAATATGAACGAGCTAGCTTTCCACTCTTGACGAGCCACTGCCAATCTCCAGCAAACTGAAGAACTATTGCATGAAACTTTCGGCCCGCTGAATCCACAACTCCATGATTGATCACGTCAAGTATATCTTCAGTCATGAATGTCAACACGTCATCCAACGCTTTCTCGTCCTTAAACATCTTTGGCAAAACTGCGGTGATGAAACGGTGTGACCAAGAACTGCCACTATAATTGAGCTTCATGGAAAGATATGGACGCTTTGTCCTGGATTCATTTGCCAAATGCGTGCCCTTTCCAAGGTATGAGTGATAACAACACACCAAAAATCCCGATTTCTTGTATCCTCTCCCTTCGTCGCCGTGACATATCATTGGAACAGTTCGAGATAGATTGATTTGCTTAGACTCCACTACACCCCATATCTCGTGATCTGGCCGCCATAACTTGTAAAGCCTCCAAAATTCCAACAGTATGTCTTGCTCCCTCTTCTCGTTGGGATTTGCAAGTCCGCATAGAACATGCCAACATCCAAAGTTGATAAAAAATTGGATCCAATCACGAAGTCTAATTGCATGAAAGTCTCCCGTGTATCGGACCCCCTTTGATTTTTGAAGGGTCGACAAGCTGATGGGTAACGAAAGCAAATATTTCTTGCCTGTAAGATTGAGGAGGTCTCGCTCAGAAGTTCTTTCATTGATTTTAGCCACCTCACTCAGCCCACCAGACCTCTTGGCAGCTTCACTGCCAATGTCAGCCACTACCCCACGGGCAGTCCGAATCGCCGACCGGCATGAAGCGGCCTCAGCATTCCAGAAAATTACCATCTATTTTTGAGGGTTGAGATGCACACCAAAAATCATTTGATATATATGTATACATATCATGAGTATATATATGAAATTATAATATGAGTATATAATGTGCTGCTTTCAAACTCTCCGCCTTTCATGAGAGATCATGTTGGGACAAAAAGCTGTGCACATGCAACTGCAAACCCGTTCATTTTTCAACATGGCAACACGCCGCACAAGCTGTACACATATAAAATATATTTCCTTAATTTGCTTTTGGATGGTTTTTGGATGAGTCACATCATGCAAAGGGTGTTTCTATACAAAACACCCTTGTACTTATAAATTGTTGCCAGAACCGTTTGCAGCTATATTTGCTGGAAAGGTGGCAAAAGTCACGCGTCAACAATATACATCATTGAGGTTTGAATTTGAAGCTTCGATACACCATGTAAGTAAACCAGATCCCTTTCAGATCCGTATTGACACTGTCACCTCCAAGTCGTACATTCCGACAGCCAGGCTTACCTTAGAGTTTTGGGGACATGGACATTCAAAATTCAAATTGAAATCGTTTGGGCATCTACGAAACAGACTCAACTATATTTGAAAAAAAAGATGATATCATTGTATATGATCTCAATCATTGATATAAAGGGAATGTACGAGGAACAAAGGGCATTTGAAAGTTACCACTTACCACTTCAGCATTTAAAGACAAGATGCTCTTAAATTTTTCGATGAGAGTGGCTTCCAGCATTGCTGGTGAATATGGTTCCCATGAAGCAAAAAGCACAATCATATTGGTCCATTTCTCAGAACCGTGCTGGTAGCCATATACCGAATTTGTCCATCGCCACGTCGGATTATGAGTTATCCCAAATTTAAAGATCATTGGGTCCCATTTCTGAAAGCAACAATTTATGACCTTCAATGAATGGTTCAAAACTCGTCCTGAGAGAGATTTCCATTCCGGCAGCTTGAATGCAATGCAGCCTAAAGAGCATGCCTCTGATTGAAGAGCTTCAAGGCTGGCTTGGGCAGTTTGCTCATGAGGGCATCCTGATTCCCCTGTAGCGTCTAATGGAGGGGTAGCAACAAGTGGGGAAGTAGAATTGCAAGGATCCTTGAAGTTCTTGTCAACATTGAGGGCACTTCTCCAAGCAAAGGGCCCTTCAGATTCCTTAGGGATGATTCCATGTATATATTTTGTTGTCAAGATTCAGGCCCCAGAAAAAATGCACAAGATATGCACTCAAGACTTTTTACTTGTGGCTGAGAAACAGAACGATGGCATGAAAGCAAGTCAATAAGTTCATCCTCCGCAGATTCGTGCTTCATAGAAGCCATAGCTCAAATGTATCAACTATATTTGCAGGGTTGAGGTGTGTGAACGCAATCCTATCTTTGAATACAGCTGTTATATGAAATGTCCATCCTGCAAATGTAGATGTTGCATCCAGGCTTGAGACAGAAAAAGGGTATCTATAGAATCGATATATATATATATATCATAAAATATTTTTATATACGTTATGCTTGAATCGTTTTTCAACATAAGACAAAAGTGTTTCATTGGAAAGTGATGTTCGCTAACCCATCTTGCAACCACCAACTCTTTGAACTGAATATACTGCGTAAAACGGCATGGCGATAGGTTCAATCAAAATCAAGTTTAACAGACGATTGGCCCAACCAATCTCAGCATGTTGAGGCAACGACGCCAGTGGCAACATCCTTGGCAATGGTGCGGAGTGCTTCGCCAGCACCTGGCAAGAAGGGTTTTGGTTTCACGAGTCTAAAGGGTATAAATCTGAGCAATCAACATGATTAAAAAAAATCAAAACGACTTGTATGGATCAGTTGTTCCTTTTTTCAGAGTTCGGATCCACCAAGAGTTGTGGCCTGTTTCCCCTTGAGGCCACAGAAATCTTCAGTGTTTTGTGCAATAGCGCGTGTCAAAAGCAACCCCCCAGGAAACCATAGCAAAGGGAATTATATATCTTTATATTTATATCGTTGTCAATATGGGAAATCAACCCAATCAAATGGCAAATCAATATTTAAAATTAAAATCTTTATACTGGGGAATTGCAACACGCAAACATTGTAGATACTGACGTTGCACCGCAAATCATCGCAATGCACAGGATTGAAAGTTGCTAGCAGGTTCTATCCCACATGCTGTGACATGGGCTTCCCGCCAGCTCTTGCCATCAAAAAGAAATGCTCTACTTCTTACCTTTTGCAGTAGCCTTCTTCTTAGGCTTCTTGGGTGGTCCCCCGGCTGGTTGACTATCATCCTGTTCATCCCCCCCCTTACGTTTTTTTGAAGGGGCAGGCTTCTCAGGAGCATCCGGAGCAGGGCCCTTCACATCCCTCTTCTCGTACTTCTTGGCATTCCTAAGATAATGAAACACTGGTTAAAGAAATGGTGTTGTTGGCTCAGCACCACTCCATGGGGTAACAAGCTTAGGCCAAGTCCTAATCTTGTTCTCTGCGGCTACAGCAGCGCTGCACCTGGCCACAGATACCAACATTTAAAAAGGAAAGGGAGGGGTCTAAGGTACATGGATGAACCACGATGAACATGATGAACCTACAATTTTCTCATTGTGATTGTTCTTTTTGAATTCAACAATTTTGACAAAAGAAAAACCTCACAGTGAATTTAAACTATACAATATGCAGGGAGTACGCAAACGTTGCAGCCTTCATGACATTGTTTGCATCCGTCATGAACCTTGAAAGCATTTGACTTGCTGAATGTTTCCTTTTCGGATTCTCATAGATGGGCCAAAGTATGGCAAGCAAAACTTGCAAGATTTCAAGAATGAAGGAAGATAAAGAATGATATCATCTTCGATTTTGATTCTGCTACAGCTCTTTGTTTATACGAGTGTATTGAACACATTTGAAGATATTCGGTATATCTTTCAATATAAGGCCTAGAAACTTTTCATTGAAGCCATTAAGTTCGCCATGTGCCATAACCATGTTGCACTTATCATACTCGGTATCCACCGAAGTGAGCTTCTTCTCCAAGTCAGCCACATGCCTCAGAGAAAGTCAGGGGAGAGTACCCAAGAAAAATTAATATTCACGAAGTACTTTCCTATAAACATACACCCACCACGGCATATAAGTACCAAGCCCCTTACGTTGCCATTGCTGTGCTTTCTGAATAGTTTTGCTTCAAATCTCGGACTAAGCCCCGAATTTTTCCTGCTTTGGTGAGCATGCTCTCCATGAATGTCTTCAGTTTTTGCTTCACCTGAAGGCCAGTGAAAAATATAATTGATTGCTGATCAATGTTAAAGGGATCCACCATGCAGTTATTAATGAAAACTAGTACCCTGCCTGTTGCTCTTGGGGAGCTTCCTTTGCCTCAGCCGGTGTGGCCTTGTCAGCTGCATCTCGGGCACGCATTTCGCTAAGGCGATCAAAAGCACCATCTTGGAGAGTAACGTCAGCCGCCTGCAAGTTGGCTGCAAGTAGCAGTAGCAGGAGGAGGTATATAAGAAAGAAGTGGCGTTGTTGTATATACAAATCTCAAAAGTATCATACTGCTGACCTGGATTTTCTGAACCTTCTTCCTTGTTTCTTCTTGACTTTCTTCTTGCTCACGTGAACCTTTTTCTCTCGTCACAACATAAAACTCATCCACACCGTCGTAAAGATTTCTCCTGCAAAGTGATTGGGAATGATTGGGACGTTTTGGAATTTGAATGGATGCTGCTGGAAATATAATGCATTTAATATAGTTTTCAACTTTATGCAGTCCTCATGTGTGTGTCTTTCTTGCCCTCACACACTTTCTTGGCCCCGGCAATACGGGCCCTTAGAAAATTGGAATCAAATTTGGACCATGGGTGGGAGCAGTTCATCAAAACATGATAAATGAATTGAACGATTTCGAATCGCAATTCATACCAAATCTTACTCGATCTCTTATATATATTTATATGACCTTTTTCCCTATATATGTATGCAATTGCATTTGACATAAATGCTGCCAGTAATCGGGGTCCATTTCAGCTCTTCTTTCATCTCCTTCTCGGAGACCCAGGCTTCATCTACGATAACCTTGATACTATTTCGCTTCCTCACCACAACCTCCATTCTGGCTTCAAACTCCTCCTCATCAGGTATCAAAACATTGGGGTTGGAGCTGTGGAAACAAAATGAAAAACAAATATATTTGATCGCATACCTAATTTGAAAAGCAATCGAGAAATCAGAAAAAACAACCATATATCTTTTTTACATCACCCCAATCCTTCGAGAAGTTGCAATCCACCAGAAGGTCTGCCATTTCACCCTTCTTCCTAGAGTTGTAGGCTTCCCTAAGCCACTCTGGTGGGTCGAGCTCGGATCGTTTTTTTTTAATGGCCATCATCCGACGCAGTTGCTGCCTAGCAGCTGCACGAAGACGCTCCTTCAGGGTTCTACTCCTATATAGATATTATAGACTATATATATATAAAGTCTTTATACTTGGTGAAGTCAAAATTTCATCAAATCAAAGCCCCAGGTTGGAAAACCCTCATCCTTACGAGACTTTGGAACTTCAGCAGCACCAGGAGGGGCAGTCGGACCAGCTGGAGTGTCACTTTCAAGGGTTTCAGGTGGAGTCACACTTTTCTGGGTTCCTTTACTACCACTTACTGCAGGTTCCACTTTCAGAGCTGCTGCTGATGGTGGAAGTTGTTCACTACGTGCAACTGTAGCAATAGGTCGTGCCTTAAAGGTTGACCCAAGAAACTCATGGTTACATGATTGAAGTTGTTATGGTGGCATCAAATTTCAAACATTTAACAAGTAAACATCGTACATATATAGCTCAGGTACTTTTGCTTTTTGGGCTTCCACTTCGGCATCTGTAGCCTTAGCTCTCTAGACACCCCAACAGTGGATACCAATTGAGAATTTACAATGGATGCATTTTTGAAATGTCCCCGCTATATATACTATGACTTTGGCTCCATCTAGTATCTTCGAGTTCAAACTTAGTAACTGGAAGTGTCTCACCCAGCTCAACTTTTGAAGCATCAGCCTCCCCCACTCCAGGAGCAGCAACGCCCTGCGAAGGAGATGGCACCTGGGCAGACCGGGTTGTGCAATCTAGAAGGTCGAGATGGAAATACAAGCAAATGGAGTCAGAGATCAAATAATGAGATCATTATAATGAGATAAGGTGCATTCTGTGGCGGCAATTGTGTTTCCTTCTCCAATTCCTGCGAACTGCTAAAACTGCAGGTTGTTTGGAATATAATGATCAAAACAACATATGATATTGAATAAAATCATTATATATAGATTGAAACCAAAACCCTGAAGGTCCTCTATAGAACGTAAAAGGGCATCCTCTTCAGCATCAACCTGTGCAGCCTCTGAAAGTAGTTGATCAAAACCATCCTGTAAAGTGCTGCAGCTCCACTTTCCAGTGCCGCTGATCTCCGATTTGATTTGCGGTGGCATCAAAAACCGATACTGATACTAAGAAAGTCTTGGTATATGAAGCAAAATGCTGCGCTACAGTATATAAACAACAACAAGTTCCACCCACAACATGCCACAACCAAGTACCCCTTAGCTGAGATTCTCAACTTACAATGGCAAAGCCAGCATCTTGTTTTTTTTTCCCGATCGCTAATTTCGATTGATCTTGCAAATCCAGCACCGAGTTGAAAAATACAGTGCCAAATGCCATCAGTTCCAGGAGGCAAAAAACCCATAAATTATGTACGGTTTGGTACGGGTTATTTATGGGTTTTTTACGGGTAATTTATGGGTTCTTGAAAACTGGGTTTTTAAGAGGAATTTCCAATGTATGGGTTTTTACTATTTTTTTATGGGTTTTGTACGGATAATTTATGGGTTTTCCCCGTATAGCTTATTTTGGGCAATTTTTGATCTAATATTTCGATTTTTTTTCGATATGTTCATCGAAAAACAACAAAAAGTCAAGAACACTTCCACTTCAAAGTCCGATAAATTTGGTATATTCATGAAAAAAATAGTCAGCAACCATTACGGTTTTATGCCTCCATGGGTGGCTCCTTGGGAAAATATTCCTTCCAATCATTTGGAATCTTCAAATGCCTATTTCTACGGAGATATGTGTAGACCTCAGCTAGATTTGCCCACTCCAAGCCACAGATCTGCTTTGAGGACCCGTGCATTGCCTGGAATGAGGCCTTCAAAGAAGGAACTGAGCTGGGTAACTGGGCCCGGCCTCTGGCAGAGCTAACCAACTCGTCATACATATCCACAATGGCCCAAGCAAATGGAACAGGATATTCCCTTAGCAGGGGGAAATGATGGTGGCTATCAATCGGAGTACCCAAAGTGACTTATTTTGAAACCTGAAGACCGACTAAACATTCAAAGCGTAAAGAACAAAAGGGTATTCTATATAACAGCACTATTGCAAAAAAAGGCTCTCTGTCCTTTTGAGGAATTTCGTGCCTTTGAAGCACTTATCACCTCTGGAATTGAGATAGGTTTCACAACTCTTTGGGGATGGGCGTCCTTCGGATTCACTGACACGTTTCCAATTTTTGAGGGGACCCTTGTCCAGCTGAACAATGCTACCACTGTTGGCATAGGCATAGTGAGGTTTTGGCGTGAAGGCTCCGTAATGGTGCATTCTCCAGCATACTCGTGTAACCTAAGCTACAAGTATCAGGATTATAAAGAATTTACATTGGAATATGCATCACAAAAACCATGATAAACATGTTGTTTTACTGACTTAGGTAAGGGCTGCGGTTCCACCGTAGCTTTCATAGAGACGTTGGCATAAGTCAGCAAAGGGGGGGAAATATTGGAAGCAACTACCCATTGGTTGCTCGAGTGCCCAACACCCACCAAGTGCAGAGGCTACCAAGGCCAGTAAGGTTGTCCTTGGAAAGCAAAACAATGACAACTTATGTCATGCATACAAGTGTCAGAATGAAGGCAGTTAAAAATGTATGAAGTTTTGCTTTCGAATGTATAAGTTGCGAAATTGTTTCAAAAAATATTCTTCGTGAAAACAAACCCACTCGATCTTTACAGTATATTAATGAGAATATATACATCAATTAAAAGAAACTCCTGTAAAACATTCACAAGATTCCGAACCCCCATACAATTTGCTGTTTGCACCGATTCATATTCGCTGATACCTAATGACGAACACGCACTCCTCCCACTAGTCCCTGCATTGACCGCCGACCAGGAGGAGCATTTCAAAGCAAACGTGCAGAGAAATTGCATGTACCGAGCTTTCAGAAGCCCAAGCAAGGCCAAACTCAGTGGCTGTGATCGGTCATATGGAGGGTTGTTCTACAGGTGCCATATGCCAGAAATATATAGACCTGGGTTAAAAACTGAAGTTTCTTGATGTGTACGGTTTTCACGTCAAGTGCTGTATATATTTTTTGTGGTCGCTACGTAAATGTATATATCTATATATATATATAGGCATGTATAAATGCAAGAACCTTGAAAACAAAGTAGATACCTTGTTTCTTTTGATGGATGTGCTACATAGGAAGGGGGGACCTACAAAACTCTACAAATCTATAGGGACTTTCAATCACCCAAGCCGCCATTCAAAAACAAAACATTGAAAAACCTTCAGGTGTTCATCTTTAACCATGGGGCCAGAAGCCAGAAGTAGAACAAACATCCATAGGGTTGCTCTTGTACACACGAGATTTCCGGGAACCCTTGTACATTAAGTCGTAGCTGGCTGTCTTGAACCCTGCTTTCCTCATGCACTTCGTCAGATTCCCATGTCCTGCGAAGTATTCCAGCATGTCGAACACTTCCTCCTGGGCCAGTGTGGTGGATAGAATCATGGGCGTGACTTTTTATATAGCTGTATATGTGGAAATATAAAGATAATTTGCTTGATGTATAAATTGTATCTTATATATAAATCTTATATATATATAATTTCAAGAAATATATATATATATATAGTTATAGTGCATATATATGTTTGTCAGTCGTTGATGCTTGTACCAGATCCAAGTTTGTACTGTAAAGCTCAACGTCCATCTAAAATGTGAGCCAAACGTATATTGTCAGTCCTCGTCGCTGTCAAGACCCGGTGTCCATAAGATCATCAGGATGATAAGGCCAAGTATCTCAGAAGGGGCTTCCGGATTATACTGACCAAAGAATTTGAATCCATCATATACTTCATTTAGGAAAACAAGAAAGCATTTCATCATATGTGGCTTCTTTGTTTTGATCCTGAAAGCTTCCCAGTAATTAAGAATCTGGCTGGTGGGCATCCCAAACACTGCAGCTGGAAGAAGACATCTTCTAGTGGTAAGGAGTCTATGATCGCCATTGCTCAGAGCTACGGCCTTCACTAACAAACCTTTGATCAAAATGGCTTTGTTATTACAGTGGTTCTTGTCTTCTGGCTGCCAAGTCAAATAGAGAAGAGATCTATATATAGATCCAACAATATAAATGGTATATTTGAATGTTGGAAAAATCACTCGAAATTGATCATGACTTCAAATTTGAAATGATGCCAGCAGCACCACCCTTCTTCTTAACGAACTTGCACCGTACCCGCCAGGCATTACGCACCTTTGGCATTGAAGGGCCAAGGCCTGCCAGGCTTCGAACAGCAAACATGAACCACCGATAAGGCTCAAGGCCAAGGTTGCATTTCATATATTCGATTTCTATAAATGTCGCTGTGCACATTAATTTCCAAACTCAAAAAGATATAGAATCGATCATATGGACAGTGACATGGATATTCTGCATTCTCTTTTTTATGTTGAAAATGGTGACCTCAACCCCAGCAACCCAGCGTTTTAACAAGAAACCCACCATTTCAAAAGGACTTCGCCATTTTATAATTTGAAGAGGTTCCTACCCTTCCAAAATCTCATTTGCCGTTTTTCCACCAGAGTTGATCCGCACAATCTGTTGATGCCATCGCATTCCACTTATACTGCACAATACTCTAAAGCACACCGCAACTCCAGGTACATGGATCAAAAAAACTTGAAATGTTCAACATGACAGTACGTTGACTTATATATATATATATATATTTTTCTAAAATTCAAAGTGATAAACAAGGGTTTAGTTGAGAGCTATATATATCCACCCTGGAGTTTGTCTATGTAAGCTGGAGAGTATAAACCCTGCAGTTGGTAGAAGCTACTACTCTGAACCATTTTGAGAATTTTGCAAAATGCAAAACAACGGTTTGTAACCGTGACAAATGGTGAGCTACACCATATGCAAAAGGATCGATTCAATGCCACTGGAACAGGCATCAGTCAACATCGTACCCATTGCGCTTATCTTCCGCTTCCAACTTCTCCAAGGCAGGGATGGCATTGAACTTCAAGATTTCAATCTCACGACCGTTTTTCTCATAGCCCTCTTCGTTAGACTCAAAGCCAACTGCCTTGGATAGCAGAGATGGACGAGCGTAAGAAAGACAGAGAGACTTCTGATATATACAGCTTAAAAGGAAAACACTTATATAGCTTCTTTGATTTTACATACCATTGTCATTCTTATATATATGCATGAGTCCGAAATAAACTAAACACAGGTGGAAAGAAAATACCACTTTGACGATACAATGTTCGGGGACGGCTTCATGAAAGAATGAAATAATTATATAAACAAACTTTCCAGCACATGTCAAACAAGTTGCAGCTAGATCAGCGCATTTGACAGCACAAGCAAGGCGGTGTGTAGCGCACGCCGTTGAAGCATTGAATGAGAAATTGTTTATGTCTGCCCCTGTATTCTTGTCAGTCACCCCACAGTTGCTTCGAGTCCAATAGATATTGAGTGCAGTCTGACTATGTTCAGACAGGTGACTCCGAACAAACAACTTGAACTTGGGGCTTTTGACATCCCGAGAAAAGCGAGAACAATCACGGGCAAACTCAACTAGAATGCTTTCAATAGCTGGACAGTAGAGAGGGTGCTCCTCATGTGGAATCTTTTGCTTGCTTCGCCTGCCCTTGCCAGCTCCCTTGGGTTTTTCCTTTGCATCTGCTGTCTTCCTCGCCCTCGATTTGGCTGCTGTCGATTTTGCTTTTGCCTTGGCTTTTGCCTTGGCCTTGGCCTTTGCCTTTGCCTTCACCTCCTGTTTTGAAGGAGCAACTTCCTTGGGTTGGTCGCGCTTTCGTGATGGCTTGCTTCCACTTGACCTCGCTCGTTTGCGTGGTTGTTTTTCTTTGCCTCCATGTTCCTGCTCATCTTCAAGTTCTGCCTTCCCTTTCGCGTGTTTCAGGATTGACAGCTTGCGTTTCGAAGGAGATTTGGAAAGAGATTTTGATGATGCATCCGATTTCCTTCGTTGTTTGTTGTTCTTGTTCCTTTTCCCTCCTTTCTTACCTTTTTTTGCACGTTTCTTGTTCGCGGCAACTTTCTCTTTGCGGGCACCTTTGACTGTGGCTTTCATTGTTAGCTGATCGTTTCGTGTGACCAATGGAGCTGCTGAAGCTTCCACCTGGGGGTCAGAGTTTATTTGCTATACATGTTGTGTCAATTGTAAACTTGAAATACCGCTTTGAAAATAGAATCTCATGGTTCGCAAACAGAACAGCATATGTATATATCAAAAGATATCAAAAGACCTGGCGCCTCAGAGGAGTCTCAAGTATATACAAAATATATATTGATGCCACGGGTTTATATGCCTTTCAAAAAGGAATGATAGATTGAACGAGTTTGCGAAAAAGGGGATGAACATTTTCCTTCCCCCAAAAAAAACAAACGTGCCTGTCCATCCTTTCCCTGTTGCAGGGTAGCATCAGCTGATTGAGGCTCTGTGGGGTTAGTTCGGCCTTGGTACTTGTTCCTCAGAACTTCGGTCGGTTGAGGAGGGGATGTAGGAGGTGGAGATTTTCTGCAATAGTTTGCACATGGGATTTCAACCACTTGCGTTTCCACATTGTCAAGTGGCCCAGAAGTTTCCGCCACACCTCCAATGTTTGTATGGGGGGCATGGCTTCCCAACTAATGGTTCTACATGTTCTACATTGTGAGTGTTGAATGGATTTGAAACAACACAAGGATCCATCGTTCATGAATATTTCTTTGGAGAAAATCTTTATAATTCAAACAATTTTGATTTGAAGACCTGGCCTGGAGTGTTGGAAACTGTTGGAACTGCCGGATTCATATCCTGCTTCTTGAACTCAGCAATTTTCTGGGCCATCTCCGTCTTTTTTTGGCGGATCCTAGGCATGATACATATATAATATAAATCCAAATATACAGGTTTCACTGAAGAGTTTCTCCAACTACAGAGTCAAGAAGTGAAAAACATAATGTGAATAATTGGAGAAATGTCACAACATAAGTAAGGTTCTTGCTGTGCCAAGCGTTGTTTGGCAATGTCGAGTGCTGACAACAATTGTTTACCTGACCCAGGGAATCTTCCATGTATGGGGACAAAGACTGCACAAAAATGAGGTGTATAGAATTACAAAACGGCCGCCCAAGGTCACTTCTATATAAATATATAAATTTCAAAATATCATATTTGAATATAAGCTCACATATGTATGAGATGGCAATTATGCCCAATTGGCCAAACATTTTAACATTTTTAACCCACCCTGATCTTGACCTTCTGCATCAGCATCCGCTATCAGGCCCACAAGCTGCTCTCGGCGTTCACTTGCAAGAGTCTCTTCAGGACTTGAAGCGGGCGCTGGGGGCTGTGGCGGATCAATTGGCAAAACTGGTTCATCACCAATTGGACCCGAAACAATGGCAGATTGAGGCAAATCCTGATTTGGAATTTCTTGTCCAATAATGTCATCAGCACTTGGTACTTCAGGAATCTCTTGATCTTCCACGGGTTGTTGTGAAGGATCGGGTTCATCATCATCATAAGCATCGGGATCATCTTCATTGTCGGCAGATACAACCTTTTCAGGGACCATGAATCAAAAATAATTGGATTGATACAATTAAGGAATCCAAACCCCCAAACCATGTGATGGGATTCAAGATTATCTTAAAACGAAATCTTGGTTTGAAAAATTTTGGTCTATATAAAGACCCACCTGACGGCCACGGCGTTCGGCCAGTCTTTGATTGACTTCATTCACAATATCCTGCCGCCAAGTAAAAACACATATGTCGCAAACAAATACAGCGAAAGAAATATATACTGATCGATATATATATATACTGATATTTATGTTAAGAAACGGTTTCTAAATTGTGAGCTCGATCCCAAACATCCACCCTGAAGTTTTCAGCCAATCCTCCAAGAAAGGGTTGAGGAGTAAGCACAGCTGTTGGAAGCGAAATACCTTAGCAAGCCGGGGCAATTGCCCCGTGTTCGGTGGGGAATATGTCAACCCCCCTTGTAGGAGAGACAAGGAAACCAATGAAAATACGGGGATTATTTTTATTTATGTATACCGTTTATACCCATAAAGCAGCAAGGACCCAACATTTGCATCTTTTTTGGAAACCGGTTTTTGATTGATGGTAAATACATTCACGAATATAAACGGAAAAAAACCAAGCAGGTCACAAAAAAAATGCTTATATCAATTGAAGTTTGAGTGACTGTACTTACTTGCCCCCTCCTCACCTTCATCTTGACGAATGCTAGAATTTTGCGAACACTCCATGCATCTTTTTGGATAACGTCATCCCCCATAACAACGCTACAACGCTGATACAATGCAGCTAGCTCTTCACGAAGAGCAACCACAGTAGGGGAAGGGTGACCCTCCACAAGTGCAGCACGATGGAGCAAATTTCGAATGATGACGAAATGATGATCTTCCTGAACTGCCTTCACACTTTCCACTACGCAGTCATCCTTAAAAAGGGGGCCCTTTTCTTTTCTAAAGTACTCCCGAATGGCATCCTCCCTTTCCAACTCCAAAGCAAGGCCCGAAAGGTCAACTTCAACCTTGGGTTGCACTGCTTCCCCTTCGGGTTCACTTCCCATAGCAGCGCCAAGTAAACTCACAAAGTTTACAAAGTCACAAGGTGGCACTTGACTCTTGACCCCAAAAATGCTGCGTGTAAGCACGCGAATGTTTTGCAGTATATACAGCCAAATTTCTTGTTGAATGCACGCTTTGTAAAGTGAAGAAGTTGCCTATATCACTCTTTGTGTAATGCATCGATTTATTTACTATACATGTACAAACATGTATTTCCATCATATGGTTGGCAACTTGGAACCATTGACCCTGTACTTTACAAGCCCCACGGCAGGAATGGCGCCTCTTCATCAACTCACGGTGGCCAAAGTTGCCCCATTAGCATGGCCGGATTGGCCGGATCGACGGATGAGAGAAAAAAGTCTATAAAGTGGAATTTTGATGGGTTTTGGATAATGGAGGTGGAACGTCCTAAGAGACTACATCATTGCTGTATTGGCAACCTTCTATCCTATATAAGTGATGGTATATATCCAAGAAAAAACACATCAGCAATCAGTACATCGAGTATCCTCATTGGTGGATGGCTGCAGTCTGGACGGATATGGAATGACAACAATATCCCCAGGATTACTGCCTAACATCTCTATAAACTGTACATTTATAGCTCTTTTAACCTTTCACTGTAAAGGCAACTTGTTTTTTCCTGTTTCAGAAACATTGAAATTTCAAGGAATTCATTTGATATCCTGATATATCTCCAAAACTAGGTCTTTTAAGGAATACCGGGTTTTTTGGGCAGGATTGATGAAAAACCGGGTTTCCGAAAAAATACCTACAAATTGTTGGGTTCTCGCTTCTTTAGGTACGGTATATTGTCTAGGAGTCTAGGACTACAAAGTCTCGCAGGGCTGGAATCCTTAGACGCCTAAGTGGGGCTGCGATTTTATGTTCCAAATGTGGTCCACACTAGGGCCCTTATCGTGAGGATACCAGCGATCTCTTCGACGTGTTTGGGCGCCAGCTAGCAGGCATTGGCAAGATGCTCATGTGCTTGGACCAAATGGGAGCAGGCGACTACACCACACGTATTTGGTGTATTTTTGAGGCCAGGCGGGTGCCGGTGTTCCGATGACTCATGTTTGTGGCTGCGTTCATGATGACTCTGTTGTCCTTCCTTTTAGGGCTGTCCTGTCATGGTATGTCATGTTCATGTTGCATTTCCGTATTCATTTTGAGAAAAAAAATTGGGTTAGCAGCAGTGATCCAGGTCTTTGTTGCATGCCAAAGGGGTATTCCGACAACCGTGATCCTGCCAAAGCTTGAGTTGGATAGCATCGAGACCTTGGAAGAACTAACCAATCAATGTTGTGTGGATGCAGGAAGTGCACAAGCCTCTGTTGAAGAAGATGCCATCATGATCAAGAAGAAGATCATGGAAGATTCTTAAGAGAAATGTGATGTAGTTTGTTCATATCTTTTTCTGATCGCAAGATCTGATTTTGAGAAAAACAAATGGACCACACTTCCGGTCCCTTTCGCTTTTTGTTGGCCCATGTTGGTTCTTCACAGTATGTGCAAAGGTTTCTTGAAATTTCAGGATCACGAATCATTTGACTATGTCAACCAGACTGTGGAAAAGGAACTTTGGTGCGATGCTTGACATTTGTCTGGGGCGAATTCTTGGTTTGGGCACAGTTCAAGAGTTAGTCTCAGATGTCAATATATAGCCTTTTATCTTATGTGCAGATGTCTCTTTTTTGGTTTTCATTTGCCTTGTTCTCCTTTGATAGCAACAACTTTGTGGGTTCTTATTTTTTCCAGACAGAAAAATTGTCAATGATTCATCATACCAGTAGTACCGCACGAGGCGGTGGCGGAAGTTTCAAGAACAGGAAACGTATAGGAGAGATTGGTTGTTGCGAATCACAGATGACAAAGCAAAAACACTGACAAACTGCCTAACTGGCGAACTGACTAATTGACTAATCTGACTGATTGACTAATTGATTGACTGACGAACTGACCTATCTCTTTTGTCGGACACCTTTTCCACATCGGAAGCTCCAAAAGTGTGCCAAAACGCAGGTGTTTTGCATATTTTGACTTGCAATGCGCTTCGCGCCACAGCGGCGTGCCATTTTTCTTTCTCTGCTGAACAGATATTTGCGCACCGGCCGCTTTACCGAGCCTACTTTTCGAACATCCGGAACCACGAATCATTGAGAAAACACAACGATCGGGGATTTTTTCCCTAACATTTGGCCTGCGTGGAGCTTCTTTCTAGTGACTCTACTCGCGTGTGGATCTTCTTTCTTCTGACTTGACTTCCCGACTCTGCTTCTCAACTGTCCATATTGTCGGAGGTTGGACTTCTAAACTCCCTTCGATAATGTAGTCCCATGCTCTTTGTGTCCAGTCAGTCATGCTGTTGTAATTATTCATTAAACTTCGTGCAACGATTTTGAATTTATATATTGAGCTTGGTTGATTTCCTGGCATGATGTCCTGCTCGCAACCTGTGCTAACTACAATAGTAGCAGTTCTCACTACTTGCAGTTTCACACGTTTGCTGTTTGCCTATGTTACCTCCCCAAAATGTTGCCACCTCAAGATGTTGCAAAATCAGTGGGATCGATCTGGGGTTTTCTGTAGAAACAGCGATGGATGCGGGGATCATGGCTCAACGGCCTCACCAGCCTTCACGACCGGACTCTGAGGAAGTCATCAAGTACATGAAAGCGCAGAGACTCGAGGGAGCAACTTCTGTGCAGCTTGACACCACGAATCCAAGTGGCGTTTCGGAGCAATCAACGGACCAGACATCTTCGGACAAGACCTCCACAGACAAGATGTTGGTCGTGGGGCCACAACAGCCACAATGCCATCTTCAATGAAGCGGGTGGGCCTGGTGGAAAACGAGAGAACTCAGACAGAGCGTGGGCGTGGTTGAGTGCACTCCCTGTCTCTTTCAAATTTTAGTTCGTAGTTCATTCTTAACCGCTACATCCTGCCCTTTCATGTTCGTATTCATACATGGCATACGTGTTGCGTGGCGAACCACTACTCCTTGTGGTTGTCACATTCACGTTTGACACCCAAAGACACGTGCAAGGTTTGGCCATGCAACTGAGTCTTGCTGAGAGGGCTAGCACAGGTTGCGGAAAGGCAAGATACATTCCAAAGTTTTCAGAAATCCCTTCATTGACCAAAAGCAACTACGGATAACTACGGTGTTGCAGCATATATGACATGTAATTCTTGTTCTGTCCCGCACTTGTGCGCGTTTTGCAAGCACATGCAGCGCTCCACAAGCCGGGCGCGATTTTTTGAATGCGGAAGCAGTCGTCCTCAAAAGCAAACGTCAATGGACCAAAAAGTGCACAAAGCATATACCATGTCATTTGCAAGGCCTTGATTTCTTTGAAGTCGTGGATTGGTTTATTTGGTTGAACACTGCTCCCTGCATTGCTCCCAAAAGTTGGGGGCCGAATCCTTGACGTTTAATTCGTTTTAGATTTTGACGCCTTGCACGATGCCTAGGAATTAGCAGAGCCCCCTGAAGACGTTTTAACACAAGGTTCTGCCGACATTGGTGCGGAGTCTTGCCGATGAAAGGCATTGAATGGCCACAGGATGGCCACGGGCCTGTTTTAACTGGTGCCGTCAAAGTTGCCATGGATTTTGCGTTGGCAAGCTCGACATTGAGCTGGACATGATGCATAGTTTGTCCCGTGCTTTGCGAGTGAAGTGCTCCACAAGTTGGGCTTAATTTTTTGTGGCGTAAGTGGCCGTCGATCACTGGGATGCCAGTTCCAGGATGTTCCAGGCCTCACGTGCCTGGTCAAGTGTTGTCGCATGTTGTCGCAATATGTGGCGTGGGGATCTCCCCAAACTCGGCAATTTGCAGTCAAAAGAGTTTTTTTGACGTGGTTTAGTCTACAAAGGGTGCAAAATTACTAGCAAGATTGTCAGGTATCTTTAAATCAAGAGTTCTTACTAAAACCCTCGTTTCGAACACAAGACATGTTTGATGTCAATAAGAGAATGTCACACGAACATGAGTTGATCACAAAAGTGGGACACTGCAACCACCATGCACTAATTGGCTATGCTACCAACATCTAAAAAGTCAAAACAGGTTGTTGGTGTCACAGAGATGGTGCACTGCCGATGCCGCTGCTGCTGCTGCTGAAGACAATGATGATAATGACGACGATGATGACAATGATGAGGATGGCGAAGGCGATGATAACGACGATAACGTGAAGGACAATGATGACGATGGTGACGACGATGATGATCTTGGGGATCAATGATGCTGATAGCGCCTGACGAGGATGAGGATCATGCTTTGGTGTTGCTGAGAGAGATAGTGAGCAGCTGTATTCAGATTTTGTCGAAATCCCAAGTCACAAGGATTGTATTTATACCAAAGCTGCCCTATGCATGTACATGCTGGTACTCCAGCGTCATTTGTTTGAGTACATTGAATGAATGGTTAAGGTCTGATAATTTTTACAATGTAGTTGCTCCTCTTTGCCATATCCACCACTTGCAAGTTCAAAGTGTTCCAACCAAAAAAAGGGTCTGAATGGGCTTGTGGATGTGATGTATTGCTTTAGTTTTGCTGTGTAGTTCGGGGATTAGTTGCAGTTCCTTCCTTGGACATATTCTATCACAAGTTACCTGAGGGATTGCTCGCTCTTCATGGAACAGTCAACCGCACCTCCTCGATATTTTCAGGGTGCTTCGATTCCTTTCTCAGCTGAAATATCTTGAGTTGAGAATTGAGCTCTAAAGATGAAACTGATGCCACTTCTTTTGCAATGTTTACTTCATAACCAGTGAAGAAGAAGTAATTACTACAAGTCTTTTAGCAGGCTGCATTTTAGTAGGGATTGGTTGAGTGGTCATAATTGCCGTCTTGTTCATCGTTTTGATGCAGCAACCTCTCCCAGTCTCCAGGAGGACTTGGCCAATTTTCGTCAAAGATTGGCTGCCAAAGGTGTAGCCCTCATGGTGGATTTTGTGCCACCTGGTAGCAGCCACATCGCAAGAAAGCCTTAATCTCCTGGTACAAGTACGATATGATACGCTTTTACAGATTGAGACAGAGTTGTGTGAATTATATGGCAAAATTATCTAGGTTTATAGAGATTTTGCATCACTTGTATCATTTTCGGTAGTTTTATGAAAACAATAACTCGGCCTGGGGTTTATATACATGGGCTACAACTATAGACCTACTGTTTCTGTTCTCAATGATCTTCACTCCTAAGGCCAAATCATATGGCAAGAGATAGTCCTTGGACTGAAATCGAGGGGCTCGTTATTAAAGGCCAGCCCTTGATGTGAGGCGGTTCAAAACAGAATGTAAGACAGGACTGTAAGACTAGCGATATTGCACCATACCTGCCTACCTATATAATGCATATTATCTATTGATTCATAGTGTATTATTTATCATGATTTACGTATATGTTTGCATTTTGAAGGAATAATGCGCCATGCATCACTGGATATAATGATTGCTTTTACTTTTGCAGTGTTTGGGACCATTGCAGGTCGTAATGGTGATGTTGCCTTTGGCCGTGACCCATACTCTGGCGACTGGACAGACACAGCCCAGCTGAATTACTGGTGACTCGGAGGAGCACTTTTGAAGTGAGCTTTGCGCAAAAACGGCGAGGAACAAAAGAAATTGCAACACCTTAGGTCAGAACCTTGTCGTCGGCACATGCTGGAACAGTTGTTGCACTTGGCAGATCGCTGTGATGGGATGCGTGTTGACATGGCGATGCTTTGTGTGAATGATGTGGTGGACAGGACTGCTGATGATCCTTATTCTGTCTCTTTCTGTTGGGTTGTGTTCCTCTGAATCCGGAATGTCACGTTGGAGGTGTTCTGACCACAATAGCTGCAGACCTCACTTGGTGAGGTGGCGATTTGCAGACGACCCCTCGAAACAAAGCTGTAAACTATCAGATCCGATACGAGTAGCACGACCGAAACTTCTATATGAGTTGATGCAGTTTCCTTGGAGATGACCAAGACCATCAAGCAATTATTCCCTAAACCGCCATGACTTCCCACATCTTATCGCCACAAGTGTCCAATTCATGATTGTTTTCCATCCCGAAGTAGAGCAGTTTGGAGATTCGGTCCAACCAATTCTGATAGTGATCATGTGTGCTTCAGGACCTGGGGTCATCTACTGGGAGAACAAGGCTTCCAGCGACCCAAGGATGAATTCTGGGTGTCTCGCTGAAGTTTTTTTTCCAATCCGTTCCTTCATCTTGGTATCCCACTCCAGCAATATCTTTAAAAGATTAAAATCCCCGATGAAAAGGTTGTTTACCCTCCAGGAAACTACGGAAACTAACGGATACATATCCCAACCGTTCCACGGGTAAGTTGGGAACATCATCCACTCAACTGAGGTTTGGGCGCTGCCGCAACTTCGGGAGCGATGCTTGGTGGAGAGGTCGCGGATGGACATTTTACCCACCCGAAAAGTGGTGGTGTTTTTTTGTGAGGGAGGGGACATTTAACAAAAATACTCCCACTATAGTTTCTACATTCATCTTCATGCTGGTGTTGGAAGTAATTAAATACTATTAAATGTATACATATATATATATATATATTTATTCGGTATGACTATTTGCATCGAAATATGCATATTTCATTTACGATACTATTCAATTTGCCCGGTTTCCAAAAATTGCCAGTGTGTGTGTAGTAATTTAATGTAGGGTGATTCCTTTATATAGGTCTATGTAGAAAATCTGGCAAGTTTGGTGTGGAGTGCCTGGGATTAGACCAAAGGACCATTCTGTGAGGTGCACCGTGTATCAGGCAATATCAATTGGCGTGCCTCAAGATCAACTACTGTACCCAAAAATGATTTTGTTACAACTCTAATTTCAATTAGATAGATTTGTCCATATAGCTTCTGAAAGCATGTGATGGGATCTGTCGGTGCAGAAATTTGTGGATTTAAGTTGATTGATTGTTTTTTGGGCTTTTGTAGTTCCTGTTAGGGCGTTGCAGTGGTCAAAGATCATGGGTTCAAACGCCTTAAGTCCCGGACGCTGCACTCTGTGTTAGACTGTGCGAAAACAACTGAGGGCATCCCAACTTTCTCATGGTGGCAGAGTGCTATGAGTATGACGCTCGACCACCGAGTAAATGCAAGATGTCTATGTTCTGAAACCAGGCAAGAAGAAATCCAACGAGAAAGTATTGGGGTCACTCCGATAAAGGCAAACTCCACACTTCAGAGATGACCAAAAAGGAGGCGGTATACTATGGCATATGGTATGATGATCTACATGGTAATTATGCCGTTCTCCCTAGCAAATCCTCAGGCAGCGTGACAGCTTCTTGTGAAGCTATGACATAGATTGAAATGTGGGACAGATTTTGTTTAGTATCCCACCCATCCGGACTACTTGGCAGACTAAATGGCTTTCCCAAGGATCATAAGTGGAGATGTCTATAGTTTCAGTACATTACCACTTCCCACTGGGACCTACTGGCATGGGCCTCAGGATGAGATCCTACCTCACGGCACCATGTTGGAGCTTTTGCGGCAAGGTTTTAGTGGTGCCTATGACAAGGTCATGTACGACAGGCGTGGTGTGAAAAAAACAACCTGCCGTCAAATTGTGGAATCCTCCCTTCCATGGTGTTCATCATAAGTACTTGTCATGAAAACATGTTTTGAAAACATGAAAACGTGGTTTGGAGTTTTTATTCTTGCTCAATGGCAATTTGGAATTCAAGACTTCTAGGGAAAATCTTCAATCTTTTGGATGGTCCCACTGTAACTGAAGAATGCCTGATGCCACTGGAGGCTGACAGAAGGGCACATGGACAAGTTGAGAGGTCACCTTTACCATCACCCTTCTATGGCCTCAGGCCGGTGGCTAAGACATGGAAGTGGTCGGTATATCCTTTGTCAGGTGCCAATGGTCTCAAGATGGTACTGGTACTACTATTATTACTACTATAACTTTTAGTGCTGCTACTACTACGACCACCACCACCGCTGCTACTGCTACCATGACCACCACTACCGCTACCACTATCACCACCAGCACTGCCACTACTACACCGTGGGCCCAGCAACACTGTGTCATATATGATATATAATTCTGTAGTCGTTTTGTCTTGAACCCACCACTCAAATTCATAGATTGCACGTGCCTTGCTGGACAATACTCTTCAAGCATTCCCCGCCATCACCTCCACTCGAGGTCAATTATGCCATTTCACGGAGAACCACGATGAGGAGCTAGGGCCCGCTGAGGAAGTTGTAGTTTATCAGTGATGATGACTGCTTTGCTCGTATGATGATATACAGTAGCTCTATCCATGACATAGTCTTTCTTGGCGTCAATTGATCTTCACAACTTGGCCATTTCCACAAACGAAGTGGCAAGGAATAGTGTAGTTCTGGGTGAATTCTGAATAACCATCAGGATCATCCTTAGGAAACATCCAAATTGTTAGTACAAGTTGCATCTCTGATGGAATTCTTCTGCAAAGTCCTCCCCCATTTTGAAAATGAAGCGTAATTTTCATCGGTAGATTCTGTCCCTCCCATTTAGTTGGACTTGGTCAAATTGTAGCGGCGGTGATGTCTATCCTCGTTGCTTCACCTGTACTTTCAAACAGATTGAGATTGGTAAAGATGGCTGGTAATCTCCATGCTAATAATTGATAATCCCTCCCAGATGTTGTCAAAATCAGTCATTTTTTACATTTTTTATATACCCGGTATATTTTATCCATTGTTTTTTTCGTGTCTTCCCAGTTTGTTGCCGGTCCCAATCCCCCGGAACTCACCACCAACAGGACCGTTCTGCGGCCCACTTTGGAGCTCGAGCGTTGGCTGCAACGGTGGCGACTTGGTACAGCTGCAAAGCTGGTGGGTTGATTTTACTCCACCGGAAATGAAGGAATGTCCCCTGAAAAGGAACCATGTTAGAAAGATTTAAATAGGCAATTTCATCTTCCAAACATCAATTTTCAAGAAATGTATTAGTTTTCAGGGGGTAAATGATTGGTTTTGGGGGAGCAAATGGTGAAGGGAACTTGGAGGTCAGAACTTTCATTTTGAGATATGAAAAGTATGTAAGATTTTTGGTTGAGATGAAGATGGCTTACATTTGTGTCTCAAGAATTGGGGACCAAAAGGCATGGATGCTTGGAGTCAAATTGGAATAGGGATAATGATAGATGCTGTACTGATATTCAAAATGTCAATCGTTGATGGGTTGGATGTTTCCTCTCAAGTCTCGAAGGTGGATCGTGTGCACCCTTAAGCCTTAAGGCATCATTGACACTCCCAGGGCCACGTCTTGTGATGTGGGGTCAGGCAGGGTCACTACTGTTTGAAGACGTAGTGAAGTGCCTCAGACCTGCCTTGGAATCACAACATGTGTGGAACACCAAATGGGGAATGATGACGATTTGTTGAAAAAATTGTTATGTTCATATCTTGTATATCTTGTATGAGGCGCCAGCGCCAAAAACAATCGACACGATGAGTTGTCATTGGGGTTGAGCTTCATTGCTTGCACAGTCTTTTCACGAACGATTTCGCAGGTGCTGGGTTTCCGACAGCGCTTGGCCGTCCACTTGCGACGTGCCAGTTCTGAGGTGCGGGACGACAGAGGGATTTTGCTAAGCAATGGAACCAGATCCTGAGTTTCTGCCTCCGTTTAAAAGGGGAAGGTTTACATGATGCTACCGATACTCACTCCAAAACTACTTCTATGGTTCAAGTAATGTCAGGTATGCAATGGTATGCAATATTATCAGTTCAAAACTCTGACTCTTGAAGCCTGTAAACCTCCAAGCACCTGTACCCCACTTAGTGCAAGGCTCCAGATGTTGCCCTCTCAGCATCCTTACGCAACTTGCTGTCCAACCTTTATCGTTGCAGAGGATCTTGGCAGGCCTGACTGCCATAGTACGGGGGCAATGACAGACCGGAAATGGTATACCAAGTTGCTGCTACTGCACAACAAAACACCCAAGTCGTGTTGGTTCGTCCCAACTAAAAATCACAAAGAAATGATTAATGAAAACAAACTACAGCATGTACAAGTGCAGCAACATCGTCAGGCTACCTTGCCCATGGAGGGCCATGCATCTTGGAGGCTTGGAAAATCGAAGATTTGTTTTCAGCCTTCGGTGTTGGTGAAGATCATTAATGATTCTCAATTCTCAATGTTAATTAGGATGAGTTTAGGACCCCCAATCTTATTCACCAGGTTAGGATCAGATCACCCAATATTATTCACCAGGTTTTGTCGCATTTGGCTACACCCTGGTCACCATGCTTGGATCAGCTTGGTGCAGGTTATTGGCCTGGGCTTGGAAGGTGGAGCACTGAGAGTGGTACTGTCATACCACAGCAGTTTCACTCAATCAATTACTGTAAAGGACCAGGAATAAAGCAGGGATAAACCATGGCACGGCGATATGTGATTTGTAGCAGTTTGAATCCAATTCTTCAAGTCAAACCATTTGGTGTTGAATGATCTTTCGAGTTTGGATTCTTCATGAGTTGATGCATCAATTCCTCAACTCCATGAGATCTCATCATCTCATCATCTATTTATCTCATCTTCACCGACACAAAGCCAAGGGAGACGCATCAGTGGCAGTGATTGCCGTGTAGCTTGGCAATGCTCGGTATTTGTGTTGAATGATGAGATGAGAGAACTTCAAAGGATTGTGTGGATTTTTCTGGCAAGAATACTTCAGTGGTAAAATGACTGATACCAATCGCCACTTGAACAGGTGTTGAGACTGTCTTCGAGTGGCACTTCTAGCATATTGCTTATCACATCTTAACATCTATCGTATTCGATGAGATCACACCTGAGCCATCAAACTGCAATAAGTGCTGAGGAATTACACCGACCAAGAGGCATGGGCACACATCAAGCCGGGGTCTTTGTGTGATTTCAATTTTAATTAGACGATGAGACAGTTTGATGAATTTTAGCGCCATGGGCTCACCCTTGAAATGTGCTAGACTATTGAGTCAGCTTCATTTAGAAATGCAAGAAAGGGATAGTAGATGAGATTCCATTTTTAAGCTTCACCAGAAGCATGGAAAAAAAGTGAAGAATTACATGCTGTAAATCAGTCTGAATTCATGTAAGCATTCATTTTACTTGGTCAAAGAACAACCTCGGTTTACTATTGAGTTGCTGTACCAAGGAGTCAAATTTTTAAAAAGAAAGCTCGCCAAAGATTGGATGGGAAAATTCTCGCCAAGGCTCGGTGAAGTTCTGAAAGGAACGACGAAGGACACGCTGCAGTTGACAGATGTGCTCACTGGAGAGGCAGAGAGCTGCCAATCTGTGGAGCCAAACTGATTTGCAAATTTTGAGCTACAGCTGCGAAGACATTGAACAGTTTTTGTTGTTTCGTGAAACAGCAAATCTCCAGACGAATGAAGGTGTATGTCTCTGTTTGTGTGTGTTTGTCAATTCATATTGACCTGGATGTTTACGCGTTCCTCTCTTGGTTGTTGTCAATATTGTGAAGTGTGATAATTTCTTGAATATTGAAACAAGAGAGACTTGCATTTCAAGCTTGAAATTGCCGGCAGTAACAATGAGATGATTTCACCTGGAAGGTCTTTGAGCGCAACACTGCAACTCTCTGTGGTTCTGAAGGTCTTGTTGTAGGCCGAAAAGCCCACCGAAATGGGACGAAAATGGATTTAAACTGAGATCATCAAATGGCGTTGGGGCACTGGAAACGTGAAAATTATAAAGAACGCAAAGGTTCACTGGTTCTGCTTAACTGCGTTTGGTGCCATAATTTTGTGGCAAGGAATTCATAGAGATTTTTGCCGGTGTTTATTGGTGGCACAGGGACTAGTGATTTGTGTTTCTGTCATTCTGGGGCTTGGGATGGCCAGTGGATCCACATTCCAAATTAGAAACTTTAGTACCAAAATGACTAGTTTTCATTGAAGGTCAGATTCTCATCGCCACCTCTTGGCGACCTCAGCCAAATAGGTGTACAGTGACAATGTGCCTTTGACACCTGCATGGTGAAACATGAGCCAACCATAAATTTGCAGAAGCTTGCCATGGCCCTTCCTGTGAAATCTCTTCAAGTTCCCACATTTGCCACCAGCTTCCGTGAAAAATCCAGGTTTGAAGCCATTCCAATGTCACATCCTTTGCTGCAGCTGCTGAAACGCTGGTGAAGCGACAGAAAATGAACAATGCAGCGAAGCAGAAAACGGTGTGAGGATCATGAATTTAAGATGCTTAAGCTGCTGAATACCGTACCTGATACAATTGGAGTTGACACGTGAAATGCAATTCAATGATTGCTTATACTTATGACAGGTCATCCCCGGTTGCATGTCAATGTTTGTGCATGAGAGAGTGCATGATCACGACACTGATCACGACTGGATGTTGAAGTCCACGCATTTGGTATGATTTCATGTGATTTTGCGGTTGCCAATTTGTGTTTGTGGAATTTGGTTCGGAGTGCTAAGCGATAGCACTTAATTAATCGGGCTTTGTTCAAAGGATTTGTGTCAGATTTTCTTGTTGAGTGTTCAACAATGAACTTGTTTGTTTGATGATGCAACGACATGCAGTGAGAAGATGTAAGAAGATGCAATGAGATGTCAATGATGTCAAGTGTTCTATTGCTTGTTTGATCAAAGCCCTTTGCCCTGTCTCACCTCTTGGGAGCTCAATCCACTGGACAACTCCATCCCAGCAGTCAAATCCGAAAGGTATGTTTTAGCCAAGGCAACCAGATGTAATCAGTTATAGCATCCAAAGTTTTCCAAGAATCCCAACTCAAGCGATTCCGAGGATGTTTCCGGAAGCAGATTGCTATTGTTAACTTTTTTTCAAGTTGGTTGTGAAGTTTGTGTTGGGTCTTGAATTCCGACCTGACTGTGAGATTCAAAAAGTCCATCAATGTCGGGTTCCCGACCGGTTTCAGCCCCTTGGCGGCGCTCCAGCACGTCGTCACTCGCAAGGCCTTGAGACATGTTTGGAAAACGCTTTGCAGAGACACCTTACGTTGAACCTGCAGACGATTTGGTCAAATGTTGAAAGATACCTTGCAAAGATGCATGGATGGAGGATTTTTTGAGTTGAGATTCGAAATGGCAGCTGGAAGCCTTCTCTCTGAGAAACAGCCTTGGTCCTTCACACTATGGAAGAGATATCCTGCACCCATTTTACACCCCCTATTATTGCCTATACCATTCATCTAATTGTGCAGTATACTTACCACTTAGCCATTGCTCATAAGCAAATTAAACTCATTGTAGAGGTCTATGACTGCAGTTTACCCATTTTCCTGTTGAACCAGGCCTGCCACAGTGGCACGGCGCCCCGTCTTGAACCGTGCCGCCACAGTGCCGGTGACCACTGAGCGGAACGACTTTGAGGTGAAAGCGACGGGGTGTTTGATGAGGTAATATGATGAAAAATGAACCCATGACATATTGATGTCCGTTTATGATTGTTTCTATACATCATGAATTACACATCTTGGTGGGAGAGAAAAATATGGTTTCTGATCCTGATGATCTCTATTGTTTCGTGTGGATTGGGCAGCGTCAGAAGTGTTGCAACAAAATGTAAATCCAGGGTTGATTTGCTTCAGATGGTGTTCACGGGTGAGGGTTGAAGCAAATCCTCTTCATAATCCACTTACAAAGTGCCCAGTTTTGGCTTCCAGGATTCCAAAAGTTGCCTTTTGTCAAATGAATTGACACACCTACAAGGCGTTTTCTCATCATTTTCCTACACCATGGCGACCCAACGTGCGTAACATCCATGAGATGTAACGAATTGCAGGTGCCATTCGCCCGTGAATTGGAGAGCGATGACGAATTACTTGCCCCCGCAGAAGCAGAGGCACCAATCTCCCCAGTCACCGCAGCCATCGCCAGGCGCAACACCGAAACAGACAAATCAGAGATCTACCAGTGATTTAAGGAGCACCATTTTCTCATCCTTTTCAACTTCTATGTTTGAGTTGTTGTTTGGGGTCATGCTCTAAAACCACATTTTGCATTGTTTGGGAACCAACAATTTGGAGTTCATCCACCCCCAGTGGCGAAGGCATCGAGCATCGCTGAACAGTGTGGCCGTGGTGCGTAGTGTACCACTTTCACGGCCGGCTTCGGCGTCAGAAATTCGACAGGACATTGAGAAGGATGTTGGGAAATTCCAAGGGCAAATTTATAGACTGAAGATACGAAGCAATAAGAAAAACATGTTGACTTGGCTGGGAAACTGAGAGAAATGATCATTTTTGAGTAGCTGGGCATGGAATATTGTTCAATTGACATTTCTGACAGTCCAAGACATCGCGGCCCCTGAAAGTGCACCTATTCATTCCTATTGATCACCTTTTGAAACAGGCTTTAATTATTACACGTTTTGACTGTCCGAACCGCAGGAGCCATGCAAACCATCATTGTCAAGGAAGGGCCCTGAGCTGGTATCAAGGTTTTGTCTTGCCATGGGTCAACAACCAAGGGGCGATCAGCAAAGCATTTTGAAGGGAAATGACATCCTCCAAGACTCTAAGATGTCGGCTGTTCCGCACTATTCCACACTGACACGGCAGGGCCGGCACAAAGGAGCTGGATCTGGCGGAGAAGGCGTTGTTGCCGTGGGCTGAAGAATATTTTTGTTGACTCATACCTATCATACTGTAATCCACAGCCCTGAGTGCACGGAGCAATATGCGTCTCATATTGAAGCTATTCATTCATATTCATTCAGCGCTTAGAATACTGCACAATACACTGCTGTTAGAATATGTCGGAGAAGTTTGTTTTAGACTATTCCTCATATTTGTGAATTATCCAAAGCAACGTCAGGTGGATGTGCAACTTCGACCTTTATCACGTGAGGAGTCTTTAAGACGTAGTGCAAGCGCTGTGAGCTTCTTTAAGGTGGCCCAGGGGATGTGCAGACATGTGGCAGAGATACAGCAGGTCAGCAGGTCATAAGTTAACAGTATTAGGAGAAACTGCATAGGGTCTAGCTGCACCCTGGATTTGATGATAGCTGGAGGATTGAAATTGAAATGATTCATCTTATAATTTTGGCAGTATTTGTTGAATCATCTTTTCTGAAAAAGAAAGGCTTCATTTGAATCATCGGCCTGCAACAATCACTACCCCTACCCTTTTTGGTACAACGAAGGCATCCCAGTCCATCAATCGGCGAAGCTTCTCCAACGACGCCTTGGGGAATGCCTTGGCCGCGGCACGGCAGCGCCGGCAACGGGCACTGCTACCACCGGAAGTGGCCGGATGCTTATGGATGATCTTATGGCCAAGTTGACACATTTTTCAAGAAGTTGAAGTGGAAATCTGTGGAGGTTTTTTTTAGTAAAAATGCAAGTTTTTAGGTTTCTTCAACGTGGAATCCTATGGTGATTCCCGTTCGTATGGCTTTCTGAGGTTTCACCAGAGGAGGTACCCGAGCCACCGCCAGAGAAACCGCGCCGTCGCAGTTTCGCAGAGCAGTTTGGTTACGGTGCCTTTGGCCGAAAATTGTACTTCATATGGCCCGCTTCTGTTGTTGGTGGACATATTTATGCCAATGATGATTGCAGAGATGATTTGTATGCACAATTATGTACATATCTTCCTTCTCAACACCTTTCAAGGGCTGAATCAAGACCAGCACCACATCAACTGATGCCTTGCGAGCGAGGTGTCATCCTGAAGACTCAACCACCGCCACAGCCACGTGCACAAGAGGCACCAAAGCCTCGCTTCAGCAGCGGTTTCATTGGAATCTGGGTAAATTTTGGCCATCTTCCTGTCTGGTCAGTGGGTTGGATGCGAAATTGTCGTCCACAATTTATCCATGTTGGCGCAATCCAATCTGCAGGCCCAAGAAATTTCACACTTGAAAGTAACGACCCAATTCAACCAGACTTGCTATGTGGATGATTTGTGGTGGTTCAAGAAAGGTTTGTGTTGATTGTTTGACCCATTCACCATCACTCCTCCTTTTTGGTGCTAAAATGTCCAATGTTGACACACACTGTTGGGATCGGATAGTTCAACTATGTTCAACTGCTCAAGTCAACCACAAACAATTTTACTACCTTGCAACTGTTGATCATTTTCAGATTTGTAGGTTTCCGAGTTGCCTATCCTTTGAGAATCAACTGGGTAAAGGAACCACAAATGATTTTGGAACCTTGTTGGGATTTTTCCATATATACAGCATACTTGCAGGCTCAGAATCATATAGTATAAATCTCTCCCCAAAGTGGTCATAAGTTTTAGTTATAGTTATACCTTGTTCCTCAGCTTGGACACTTGGAAAAATCCAAGGATTGCAAGCTGGAGACACAGACTTGTTGCAACGCCTGGCACGAAGGCGAGCCGCTTCAGGCGGCTGAGGATCAATGAACCGTCGAGATGACGCGACACCAAAAAAAGAAAGGATGCCCCCTGCAGGAGGATGCTGCGGCTGGTTGTGGCTGGTTGGGGAGGTTGTTCATTTTGCTCATTTTGTTTGAGCATTTTGGACCTTTTCTATTGATGATTCTGAAGATCCGGGCGACCTGAAATGAACTCAAAAGAAGGAGGAATTACTGTAGCACTTCCATATTTCATGATCTTGCAGGTAAGCTAAATGTGATAGAATTTGAGGGAAGATAAGTTCCCCTTGGGTTCCTGCGAAAACCAACAAAGAGAGGTTTTAAAGAACGGATGTTGATTGAGTACTGATTGATGTTGACATGCTACCCCACACGGAAGGTGGGCAAAACAGCCAGCGACCCAACTTTGAGACCTTCAAAGTCCAAGGAAATAGTTTTAGAGGGAAACTCGTAGATTTCAAGAATCTCTTTTTTGATTCAGCTACACCATATATAAATCCATATAACCTGTACAGAGTATAGATTGTTTGGAATATTCATTGAATATTCTATCTAATATGGTCTGAGGTTGGAGGGCGCCGTGTCAGACGAGCGCTTCGCAACGCAAAAGAGGGTGGTCGTTGGTAGGTGGGCCCAGTGCCACGGCTGGTGACGGTTTGGTGAACTCAACTGCAAAGACAAAGTTACCAACTTATTCCAAAGCTGGCTGTCATTGCCTTTAGTATATGAGATATACATAGATATACTGTCTATGTATAAGGTATGCCATAAAGTCATGAGAGTAGCAAAGTGGTTGAGATGCGACTAAGCATGACTACGCAATGGTTTGCCAAGTTTCCAGCACGCAATTTTTTGTTAAACGTATTTCAAGACCGAAGAAAAGGACATGACATGAACCTTTTCTGGTGAGCCTTTCTTGCTCCGAAGGGAGGAAGACTAGGAATTTCGCTTTGGATGCGGCACGCCGTGAAGACCGCGGCATGAATGAATCAGGGCCCACCAAGGCGATTTTTTGCATCATCACCCTGCTGGTCATCATTTTCCTTCACCATGTAAGTCATGCGACGAACCAGGAGAAGTGCTCAAAATAGATTTCGGCCAAAAAGATGGAATGTGCTGACTAATTTGTTCAAAAAAACATGTGCAATGACAGCCGACATCCTCACAAAGTGCTTCACTCGAAAAATCCTCTTAAAAATCTGAGCTGGTAGAGATTAGTCAAGGATATAGAAATATGACGTTACACGTCATAACGTTGCAGTTATTCATCCAGAAAATGTCTCTCCAAACCGCCGACATGTCTCACACAGATGAATTCACAATAATTTCCAGGAGCAACTGCTTGCAATACATGGCCTATGCAGTGGAAGCACTTGTGTATCACAGAGCTCTGGTGCTTTGTTGTCTTTAAACATTCAGAATCTGAGCATTCAATCGTGATTGTTTTAAGGACTGTAGATATGTTCCTATATATATCTTCCAGACTTGTATTAAGACGGTTTCGATTGTATCAACATCAACATCATAATTTCTTGATGTTACTTGGTGCCAATTGATAGTGTATGAACAATTTTGGTTATTTTCCTGCAAAAAATCTCCCAACAAAAAAAAAACTAAGAAAGCAACAAACCAGACCTCCAACGTTGGTAACAAACCCAGGAGTGCAATACCTGGATCTGGATCCTTGGCTCCTTGGTTTGGATTTGTCGCACCTTCCCATGAAGGGACTGACGACGTTGGAATCACCGGGCCGAATGGAGAAAGATGCGCATTGTCAGGGCTTTCCATTGCAAATATCCAAGTGGATGAGATGGATGATGGAGCAAAACCTCATTTTGTGCTTCACTTTGGTCGATGCAATCAATCCGAACAAGCCCCCCGGCTGAAACGTTTGTTTGGCATTGTTTGGCTGTGAAACTGGTTCCTTGTGGGAAAATGGGGGCAGATCACCTCAATTTGAGTGGGATCAAACCGGCATTGATAGGCTTCACTACATCACTAGTGAAGACTCCTTGACCAAGGCCACTCGCCCATTTGAGATGGCTATGATGCTAGAGATCACAACGGATGGACCATGCGGATTGAGACAGTGGCTTTGTGACACGGCACCACCGTTTGGATGTCATACCACCACTACAACGACCACATTCACACAGACATCAACACTACATTTGCACAAAGAAAGCTTTGCGGCATCATTCCAAAATCCTTCCTTGCGTTGCAGTGGGGATAGGGAGCATATTCCTTGGGCAACAACAAATACGAAGTGTGAGCGAGTGACGCTATTGCGTCATTCTATTGACAGTGCTATATGCGCCTATCATTTTGAAGATTCCAGGTGTTATGTGTGACTTGGCGCACCTAAGTCTTTTGGAGTTCCTTCCCTTGTTCCCTATTTCTCCCAATGTTCTAATATCCATACATGGCATTGATCTCTAATGAAGATGAAGGGGTCCTTGCATTTGTTGGCTGTACAGGTTTGACTGTCGCGAACAGTATGGTGAGCATTTCGACTCTTGGTGGCAGATGGCCTTTTCGACTTCCGTGTAGAAATGGGCCCAACGCCCAAAAGGATCCAAAAAATAATTGCACCGAGGGCTCATCTCAACCAATGATTTTTCCTAGTACATGGGAGTTGTGCTTTCAGATGTTTCCCAACAGTGCCATGACTTCCTTGTGATGGACTGAATGTGTTTTAGGGGCAATTTGAACTACTCAGTCCTGGCCAACTTTCAGGGAGATGTGACCTTTTGCTATGAACTGCTTTCATTCCACTTTGATCGCAGACTGGCGGAAGCCGCTTAGCAGAATCAAATTGGTTGGAACTCAAAATGTTGTGGTGGTGATTGCCAAAATTGGGTTGGAAGCTGTCTATCGACTGGAAAGATTGTCACAGAAAGCTATGTACAATTGTCATGAATCATAATCTGAAAAGGTGGGAGTCAGCAAAATATGGTCTTTGTGAGGATTTGCCTTCACTCTACTCCTGCATGTGCTGTTTGTTTGTCCCACGCTTCACTTTTTCGGCAACCGAGGTCCCAGATGAGACCCATGGATCTTGGGGCACTTCCAGCAAATCTTCTTTGCAAAGTTCCATGGATTTTTTGGCACTACGAGTTGCACCAGAAAGCCATGTGCCTTGCACGGAGACACTTCAGCGGAGAGAGAATGTTTTGTCAGTCTCTCACAGTATCCGATGAGTACCGTATGCTATAGGCATACTTTATTTTTTGAATTTGTCTACTTTCTTTATAAATTCAGTCTATGTACTGCGTTTATTCATCTATTGTTGTTGAGAGCAATATTTTGTACACCATCCAATGTAATGTACGGTAAGGTAAGGTACTGTAAGGTAATGTCTTTGTTTGCTTATTATTATTGACTTATTTGTTTATTGCTTGTACGTAGGTAATTTTGTGCTGTGTTTGCGTGTTGATTGGTTGGTTGGTTGATTGATCTTTTTGCAACTTCACCGTGCGTGAGACTTGATGGGGATGCATGTCAAGATTAGGTTCCTAAAATGCTTTTGGTTTCCCATAAACCAAAAACCGATCATTTCCAGGGAATCTGTGCAACATCCTTTGTGTTTTGTTCACCTTTTTTGGAAACAAAGGTGTCAGTCTTTGAAGTGCCTTATGGAAAGGATTGGATCACAGAAACCTCTCCGAGCATTTTTCAGATCAGTGGTCAGCCAGCTGTACTTCCCACATGTCAACTAGACTTGGATTCTTGGACTGGCAGGTGGTTTCAAGCATGAATCGTGGCGGTCACTTTTTCAAGAACATCAAATTAAAGTGTGCATGTGGAAAGACTGTTTGGTGAATTCAAGTGTGACATACCAGTCAAAGAAGAGGCCAGAAGGATTACTTTTGTGTTTCTCCTGTTGCATTCATCCAAGGACGTCATCAAAAGGGACATTGATGCTGGATCATTCTACCCTTACAGGCTCCAGAAAGTGCAGACCAACAATTTACTGTCAGATATCGATCCTTCCTGCAGTCCTGGCTTTTGTGGCATCAATTTCAAGGCCTTTGATTTTACAAGCCCATTTTGCTGGCTGAAGCTAACAGTTTTGTCCATCTTGGCTGGGTATGTGGCAAGCTATTTGCTGGAGAGATTGTTTCTCAGCATAAAGTGTCAATCCATTTGGATGCAGCATTTGCCCTTAGCTGGCTGAACATAGGGCTGAGTGAACTTTGTTGAAACAGTGATTCTATGTCCACATTTCAAAGTTCAACCAATCCACCAATACCAACGCAAAAACCAACAATGACACCCCCCCATCCACTCCATTTCCATGCATTGCAAATCTTTGGGGACCAAGTTAAGTCAACCAATTCATTCAAGCAACCAAGGTCTTTACATCATGCTTGGAATTGGTTGATTTTGAGTGGAGAGTCTGTTCTGTCATGCTGTGTGGGTCATGCCCCTGGCTATGAAGATTTCGCTCGGGTGTCTCAGTGGGGTGGCTCATATGCATATGCTCCACTATGCTCGGCGTGCAGCACCAGAGCTGCATCTCATCCGTCTCATCCTTCTAGCCCAGGACATGGAGGTTCTCCACATTACAAATTGGAGGTTTCAGCATGTAAAAGCTACTCACCTGCTATTTTGGACGTCCTTGATACCATTTTGCATGGGCAACCTGCGGAAAAGAATTTGGATGCTTTTGTCAAGAAGTTGCACTCAAAACGAGTTTTTGAGGAGGATGGTTTGGTGGACTGCAGCTTGGCATTCCAAGGGTGCAAACTCCAAATTTGTTGACCTAAAAAGGACTTTGATAGTCATGGCCAAATTGGGCCAAAACCGTGCAATAATCTACAGAACCCATTGAAATGAGCAAGGATTTTGAGAATACCTAAACTTTCAGACGTCCAGACCAGGGTCTCGGTCTCGTTTGGGGCTGCAACACTAGACTATATACGGCATGTTTGGTTGATCAGAAGTTTTGCTTGGAAAGGTACTTACCAAGACCCTGACAATGTTGTTTGCCATGGGATCTCACTCGTCAACTGAGTCCATCCCATTGTCATCCAAGGCATTTTGACAGCTGAAACTTTGCATAGACGATCCTGTCGTTCATTCAACAAAGCTGTTCGCGACATAGTTTGGAAAATACGATTTCCCAGCTTGATATTGGTAGTGTTGGTGCTTTGGCTGACGGAAGTCTTTAATTATGAAGGTTTGTATTTGGCAGAAGTGCTTCCAGCCTTGATCCTGGCCATTTTTTCAATGACTTTGATATTGCTCCTTCGATCCCTACATCCTTGGCAAAGTGCTGCAGGCTCAAAACGCTCAGAAACTGCAAGAAGGGGTATACTTTTGAGACTAGTCATCCAGGAGGGTCAAGAAGGCAACCAAGGAAAGATGGGCGGACCTCTTTGCACCCACGTGGCATGGACGGACGAAAAGCTCGAAACACTTTCACAAATCGCCTTGGAGGATCTGTCGATTGATGCTGAAGCAAAGACGCGTGGCATTAGGAAGATTGCACAAGCAGCCTTGAGTCAGAGACTTGCCCTGAAATGACACAACACATGTTTGTGACTTTGTTAGATAAATACTTTCATTTGAAGCTTATGGCTTCTACGAGGAAGCTGGTCTCCGTTTACTGTGACAGTAGCTACAGCTGGCTGTAGATGCACTCCAGAAACACTACATGGAATCTGAAAAGTCTGAAAATAATTTGGCAGAGGAAATTCCTTCTGGTTCCATGTTAGATTCCGGGGCACTGCTGGGCACAACTGTTTTTGTCATTTCCTTCGTGACAACCCATCAGAGGAATGGTTGCTTGCTTGATGCACTGCTTCATCCCGAAGAGTCCAAGTTGGCTTTTGAAGTCAAAGCCTTGTTGTTGGCTGATGACCATGTCAAGATCTCCAAGCTCGTAAAGAGGGCTGTTCAACAAGATGGCTTGGCTTTGGAATATGCTTTGAAGGACACCCGTGATGCCAGTTACCTGAGCTTGCTGAAAGATGTGAATGATGCCAACAAAGTAAAAGATACTGAAGCTGAAGTTTCAGCATTGAAAAGGAAGTCTGAAGAACTGGAAGTCTTGAAGCTGGCTGTGGAGCAAAATGGTTTAGCTTTATGTATTGCCTTGGATGTGGTATTGACACAAGATGGACCTCATGAGGATGTTTCTTTCAGTTTCTTCACCAAATCAGAGCTGGAGCAAGCAGTGAAAGCCTGGAGAGGTAAAAGTTTCGAGGAGCAGATGACAAGAGCAGAAGAAGAACGGCATGAACTGCTGCTGGAGGCAGAGGATCCAGAGTCTTTGAGAAGACGCATAGGTATTCAGCTTTCCTTAATTTTGGAAGAAGCTATTGAAAACAAACCGGATGTCTTAGTGAAGCTACAATCAATCGTGCAGATCGAAGACGATCTGGAGGAGAGGAAGGGCGAATACAATCATTTGGTAGAACTTGCTAAAGCTCTGTCCTATTCTGCCTGGATCAAGTACAGAAGCTATTCCGAGTGCTGCAGAATGACTTGGATAACATTTCGATTTCTTTTTAGCACGACTCTTGGTATCGTAGTCGCACTTATCAAGATGGAAGGCTTGATGGATGGTGCCTGGTCAAGTCTGGGAGGATCCGAATCGCCTGCCTATGGATGTTTCTTTGGGGCCGTTTGGCAACCCAGCCTTTGGTGGGCCATCCTGTCAGGCCTTTTCGTTGCCATCCTCGTCTTTCAGAGCTTGCCAGAGGAACCAGACATTTGGTGAAACTAGTTTATCTCATGAACTTCTCTTGTGATTGTTTTGCCAAATCCAATAACAAGGTTCTAAGTTTGGAAAGTTGTTTCCCCCATTCTTTTGAGATTTCCATGAAGCACAGACATTTCTGAACTCCGGAACTCAACGACCTCCAGAGATTTTGGATTGAAATAGCATAAGTAGAAAGAAGAAACCAAGTTTGGATGTTCCATTATATAATTGAAAAGTGTCCAAAGTGTCCAAGTGTCTTCTGAAAACCGCAGGACCCTTGGCTACCGAGAGCAAAAGCTGAATCCCCTGGAGTGATGGCAGACATTCGAGAGATGCTAAAGGACAGCGGTTGGAATGGAACGGTCGTACTGCATTTTTTCGTCAAACAATCTTTCACAAGTTGTTGGTGCGTTGTGTATACATATGTTGCATTATGTTGCTCTTTTTGTTTGGAATTGGTTTGGTTGCTTGTGCCCGGAGAGATTGTTCGCACAAAGGGCTTGGAAATGAAGACATGAATTGGCAGAAGATATGAAGAGTTGTATTCAAGAGCAGGGTTCGTGAAATCTGCTCAGTCGACTTCATTTGATTTTATCTACTTCTCGTCTTGGATAACAAAACATCTTTTACTGATAGCAAACATGAGAAAAAGACTCTGTGAGGACTTGGACAATGTGGATCCTCATATCCTCCACGCCTTCATGTTCAGTTGCCTTTTTCATCTGTGCATCGCATGGTGCTTATGCTGTTTATGTCACTTGTTGCATTGGTTTTTCGCTTGGAGAGCTTGCAATCACTTCGTGGCCCATGGGCTGGCAGTTTCTCATCTCCACTGGACAGACTTCTTTGCACAGGAACTGGGCGAATGGGCCCGGGGTCAAAGTGCAAGGACGCATCCCTTTTTTGAACCTGCTTGTTTAATAGGGACCCTTATCATGGCTTATTATAATCCCTTCAGATAACTGGGTAGGATTTCATCCCCTATACAACCCAACCAACCAGGGTGTTCCTTTTAAAGTTGCTCATTTTGCAGGTTTCGGCTTTGGTCAAAAGCTTGAAGTTGTTCGAGGATAAAACCTCACCGTTACATTAGATGTAGCGAAAGGAAGATGCGTTTAGGATAGTGAACACGTTAGCTTACATATTATATGTTATATTTTTCCATGATTATATAGATATAAATCATATGATATGTTTCATATACTCATGGTCAATGATTTGGATTTGGTTCTCACTAACTATTTGGTCATCGTTTATGACCAGGCATGTGCAGCGACAACTGCGAAAATGGCAACTGCCCTTGCAGCGCCATTGTTCTTCAATATGATGACTACACGCGCTGCCAAAGTGCTTCCTGAAGAGGAGGCGCTTTGCCTTCGTGTGTTGAGCAAGAAATCCTAGGTGTTCCTAAAATGATGGTACCGTAAAGTGCGCATGGTTGGTTCCCCTAGTTATTTCACCCAAAGTTCGATGCTTTGGTGGATAGTTTCATTTTCAGAAACAACTCTTGGAGAGCAGATTTGAATCGCATCCCCTAACGACGGAGTGTACGGTGAGAAGGTGAGAATCCCAGAGTCAGACTTGCCTTGCGTCACAAATGTGACTAGTTGTGTCTAGACTCTGGGTCGTAGGTGTGCAGGGACTACTAGAGGCACAAAAATCTGCAGGATTCATGAGATTTGTAGGTGGGTTGATACTGAGACTTGCAGGTCCCGTGCAGTTGTTGTTTGTTGTCAGGAGCCACCTCCACCTCCATTGCCGCCACCCACCGCAGCACCACCAAACGAGAAATGCTATGTGCAGGTGGGGTGTTGTGGTGTTGGATGACAGTTGGCCCATTCATTTTAGGTACTCCATGCTCATGGATTTTAAATGATTTTAACCTCTAGACCACTAGTTGAGAAATTCCGACCTGAAAAGATTTGAAGCATTGATATTGAAGACCTAGGGAGATTTGGTCCTCGCCAGGGCATAATGCGGAAGTATTGAAAAGGGGCGGTTTTACGTCGATCCCACCGTAACACCGCAGCTGGATATATAATTTCTTTGTTGTGAAAGGAGGGAACAAGGTTTGTGGTTGATCCTTTATGTGAGCAGTCATTGGTAATAAGATTGGATGTGTGCCTGGAAAGTGTGGAAACCGATACTCTGGCCTCCACAAAACCGATCCTGCGTCCCCAAAAAAACAGTTTCTTGACTTTGAGGCCAGTTATGGGAGATTTGTGGCCTGCTCATCCGCTAAACATGCAACATGTTAAGATTCCGGAATCCTACAAGCCCTTTCAACTTTGAACAGTTCTTACACTGTGCAGCATGCATTTTGATGGGTGTTTTGTCAGGTGGTTGAATTGCGGATTCCAAAACATCGAAGCAGTTTGTGGCATCACATTTGGAAGACCAAGAGGGCGTTTCATATGAAGATTACACAGAAGCTGTCAGTCACCGAAGAGAGAAAGATCCTGATTCGGAAGAAACTTGTCTATTCTGCGACCGGCTCTAGGCTGGATGATTGTCAGACTCGCAAATGAACTATGGATTTGTTTCAGTAGAAAGCATGGCGGGAAGGACGCAAGGACCTTAGTATACCTTGGTTCAAGTACTTATCACATTGCTACAAGCACGTGGTTAGATACATCCTACCACCTGGGTCACTAATTAGTCTACTAACAGCCACGGTCCATCTTCGTTACTTGGGAGGAGCGCAGTCTTCAAGGTTTTGGCAATGCAAGCATTTTTTATATATTGAATAAATGTATTGGTTCCTTCCAGGTTCGAATCCAAATCTAGTCAACAAATCATCAGCAAAATGTCCGCATCGAAAAAAGTTGCAGTAGCTAGTGAAGTTGTGGTGCACGTAGGTAGTTGATTCCATTGAAAGAACCACCGGAAGAAAACGGGCCGTTCAAATCAGGATGGATCCACCCCCCAAATCAAAGATGGACAGCGGGAAACGGGGTAATCTGCCAGCATCCTTTCATACCTTGTCTCCATCATTGAGAATCCCCACCGTTCAAAAAGGCGAAAGGGAAATATCATTTGACTGTCAATCCCAATGAAGGTTAGAGGATGTCTTGGGTTATATTTGCCTTACCTCAGGACACTGGTGATGCATCCTTGTGGCGTTTGGAGTGGAGGGTTTGATTTCAATGGTTCTTTCTGGGGTCATGAAAAGGCTGGGCTGTAAAGATGCCTGTTGTGTCGAAAAGCATTCACCAAAGTCATGGGCGGTCTGACGCTTCATGGTGCCATATTATGCCACTGCTGTTGCTCCTCTTGAATCAATTTGGCCTTGCAAAAATCGAAGGAATTTGTAAGATGGTGAGGAGCTGTGAACATATAGGGCAAGAAATGAATTATACCAGTAGTGATGGCCAAAAAGACATACTGTAGGTTGACATGATCTTTGATTATCTTAGATTTCAAACGACATTTTAGTGGAGCAGGCTATGGTGGTGTTTGCAGGCTGTACTGAATCACGATCTTCAAGTTCAACTCATTGAAGTGGCAACTGGCAAGAGGTGAGATTCGCAAGCGAATCGTCGCGTTGGTTGCTCATCATAGGACCATGGAAATGGCAAGGAACAAACATGTTTGCCTATGTTTGCCTTTGGTGTTGAAGAAGCTGAATTTTGACCGTGCCATGTGCTTTCATGATCCTTCGTGAGGGTTAATGGCTGAACTTGCAGACACCTGGGCTAGCCTGATTGTTCAAGGCTTTCATGATTAAAGTTGACCATAGAGCCACGAATGATATTGGTTTAACACTTTTCAAATGCATACAGCAAACCAGATGTTGGCAATGGTCTGTTTGTATGTGCATGCTTTGGGATAAATGATGTCAATTGATTCTTGTATATTATATAACTCCTAAGGCTTCAAAAGAGAAAGTTAAGAAATTGAATCATCCTTCCATACTTTGTGCAGTAGGTTGCAGCTCCTTTTTTTGGATGAATCCCACCGTTGAAGTGACACAGGTGGGAGAACACGATGAAGATGACAACGCCCATCCCAGAGGCTATGAAGGTGGAGCTCCAATCAAGGCACGGACGTGTTCTCATCAGCGATACCTCCCGGTAAAATAGGAAGAATGAGGGAAAACATGAATATGATGCAGTAATGATGCAGTATGATATCTATAGATACCAAAATGTTTGACACGCGTTTGGGTTCTACAAATCTATTCTGTAGTTGGTTTGTGTTGATTTGGGGGTTCATCGCTTTGGAGCTACCCGGCTACCCTAACGTATAGTAAGGTTGGATGAACGGACTCTGATGACAATAGATTCGATAAGGAAGCCAAGTTCTTGCTCGAAGATGTCGGAGATGTGTTGAAATCAAAGGCGTTTGCGTTTCATGTTGTTTTCTCGGGTTTAGTCGTTCTTCTCTCATAGCAAATAGTGGAACTGAAGATTTCTAGGCTTTCTGACATCTCAAACCGTCAAAACCACGTGGTTTTTTTGGGACCCTTCGGAGGACAGGGCCCAAAGCAATCCTGGACCTCAAGCTGCACGAATCCTTGCCAGATCATGATGCGATGCCACACTGGAGCCGTAGTGGCACGTGCTTTCAATGTTCTAATCCATAAGGCATTTGAGGTTATTGCCCAACCAGCAGGGAAAGGAACAACTAAGAATTCAACAGGAGGAATGACTGTAGGAATCTTCGCAGAAGCCCGTGGGAGTCCACACATCTTAGTACTTAATAAAAGATTGAACTATCCCAGATTCAATGAGCCTTTGCAGTTGATTGACGTTGTGACACCCATGTGGTTTGTAGCTCAATGGATTGCAACTGTAGCCAAAGGAGCGCAGCTTGCATCTTGAAGATTAGTGACCTACAGGTTGTTAAAGATGACGACGTCATCGTCGTTATACTCGGCCTGTCGGTTTTGGATGCAGCCCCGCGGAGTGCCAGAAGGCAGCTGCTTCATTCGGCGAAATCAAAGGATGAACATAGATTTCGTCCTTGAAATGACAGATGTGGGTGCAAGGCTGGGTTCCTTTCAAGCCAATTTCCTAGCAGTCTAAGGGTTTTTGATGACTGGTATCTCTTTTTCTTCTGAGTAAGACAAGACTGATTGCTCTTTGTGGAAGGATTAGGTAAGCCGAACTTGGTGCATTTGCTGGACTTGTGACTGAGAAGTCGCTTCCAGAAAAAGTGGGGTATCAATGCTAAAATCAATGTCTAGCAAGTCCCAGATCTGTGGAGCAGGCCGCAGATCTTGTGTTTCCGGGCCCATTGTGGAGGTGCCCGCCTTGTGGCGGTCCCCCCACTTGCTACAACTTCCCGAGCAGCACAGGGTTTCTCACGAAGGTTTGAAGAGTGAGTTCTTGAACCTCGTGTTTTGGGTTTACTGGAACTTTGACTGCCATCACGTCTCCAGATGCGCACGAGGTGTTGCAAGTTGGTTTACCTTCGGTGGTATTCAGCGTGTATGGCACCTCTCCTCGCAGAGAGCTGACTCTGGGCCGGGCCTACTGTTTCACCTGAAATACAAAGTGGTCAGGTTTTGGCTGCATACCGTTCCCCTTGTCCCAGCCCCCAAAATCTAAAGGGTTGTCCCCAAATCCCACCCCTAAACCCCAAGCCCTGTCCCAGCCCAAAAAACCTGACAAACAGTTGTGCCCAAGTCCCACCCCCAAGCCCCCACGTCCCTTAAACCCCATGTCCCCATGTCTAACCCTAATGGTGCGGAGCTCTTCTGGGAAGGTGACCTAAGTGAGCGCTGTCCAGTGGCAACACTCACAGAAATGTTGTCTGTGGTGACCTAAATGAGTCGTTTTGTGGTGCTCTAAGTGAGTCGGGCCCCGGAGAGGCGTCATTGTGAAGACCTACGACAAGCAAGGAGGCAAAGCACTTGCCAAGCTCTTTGGGGATTCGCCTTGTCGGAAAGACATGCGGCGTGGCAAAGGAGTCAATCAAATGCTGGCTGGATACAACATGGTGTGTCGATATAAAAATTGCCATTGGGGCATGGCGGATGCCACACCTGAAGGCTCAAAAGCCAACCTCTTTATTGATGAAGATTAATAACGCTAACAAGACTAATCTTTGTATTGCCTGATGAAGTATATAAGACTGTTATGACCACCAAAGACAACGATGCGTTTCAGGTTGGATTTTTGCTGGGTTTTCGAGGTTTCAAGTCCAATACATGTGCATGGCAGAAGCAATCCAGGATTTCCAATCAACCAGTCATTTGATTTGCCACCACAACTGTCATTGTTCACACCGCGTTTGCCTTGGACAGCGACTACGCTGCAGCAGGGCATGTCGTTCAGCACACGGGGATTGGGCATGATCAAGTTGAGGCGTCAAAATGGACGTAGAAACAGCTTGTTGCATCAAGAAGTTGTGATTCCTTTGATTTGGTATGATTGAATGATTTGAGTGTGAAGTTTGGCACAAACATGTGATGAACCCCCATGTGAGCTAATAACGCTACACTTCCACGTTACGCATCCACAGGGCCCTTTTGAGCCGTAATGGTTGGCCAGAACACATGGCTTCAACCTCCCTACGCTCCGTTGCCGTGTGGGAGCAGCACGAAGTGTTCCCGTCCGGTGTTCAAAGCTTTGTGCTCAACACTTAACGAGGATGGAATGAAACGTTTATGTAAAATCACGAATAATATGGATCAAAAGTGTAGGTGCTGAATTATGTTGTGTTCCTAGCATGAATCATCTTCAGATCGACCCAAGTATGACCAGCAACTTCAGTGCGGCCGTGTTTTTGGCTCATCATGACATATTGATTTTATGGACTAGGTCTTTGAGAATTGCATCAGAAAGGAAACATCGGAAATATGGAAATGATGATTGGCCCTCAAGCCATTCCTCCATGATCCAACTCACAGTAGTGACAGTGGAATTAGAATGTGATATGATCAGAAACTACGGCGAAGCTTGAAGAAATTGTGGTGACCTGCATTTGAAAAGGACCTTCACTTTTGACATGACGGCTGCAAATACCGGAACAAGTGGTATAGAACTATAGAGCTTTGATACTCAATGTCGCTTGCTGCAGTAGATTTTAGCGCGGTAAGAAGGCTAAAGATAGCCATCCCCGATGCAGCTTTGAGATGGGTCGCTGCAGCAAATGTGCTTTCATGGGTGTTTCGGTTCTCGGAGGAGCAGCTATCTATCGACATCTATAGATTCATAATGAATATAATGATTCATATGGATCATGCAGACTGTTGGAAGCTGCACTTCAATCCTTATCATTCAATGATATTAAGATTCAATTGATGCAACAAAACGAGATTTATGCAAATGTTATTGATCCAAGTGTGCAAGAGTCTTTTTTGGGGAGAGATCCGGGAAGACCGGGGAAGATCTATCCTTCACCTGCGGCTCAAGTTGAAAGCTGGTTGGAAGACATTCGCATCCCGTTTTGTGTTGTCAAACATTACAATGACTGCCATGTTGCTTTTGAGCTTGGCCAGCACTCTGTTTAATTGCGTGCTAGCCGCGCATGGCTTTGATACTTGACAATTTCCCCATCATTTTCGTATGGGTCCAACTTGATCCAACTGGTGTTTTTCCTCAAGATGGTGAACATGAATTGTGTTGAATCATGTTTGGACTGCTATTTCAAAGAACAAACCCTTCCCTTTCGATAAGATCTAAGGACAACAATTGGACCGTGGCAGTTACCGGCATGAAGGATGCCAACAACTGCGTCAGAGTCACATCCATCGAAGACTTAGGTGCAAACCTGGCTACCCCCGACACTTCGACATGCCTGTCCGAAACAAATATGTGTCTTGTCAACCTTTGGATTTCAGATTTGATTTTTTATTCCATTTGGATGTGGTTGACAAATGGATAGCAAGGCTGTGAATGGCCATGATGCACAAAACTCCGAGTCTAAATACTCAGCTTTGAGTGCCTCAGTTCACTTCACTCACGTCTCATGTTTCAGCGAAACTGTGTGAGGTGCGAAGACAACTACAACTGCGTAGCAGCAAAGGCTTCAAAACCAGCCAGTTTCAGTGGTTGCACCTTTGACAGCAGCTCTGCATCCTCTGCCACAGTAACTGGAGTTCTCATGGACCGTCCCTAAAGATTTGTAAAAACCATGTGTTTAAATCATTTTTTTATCCTTGCACATGCACCGAAAGCATGTGATGCCATGTGTTGATAGGCTGCTCCCCGGCCCCAACAGGACGGTTTGTGCTACGACAACTTTGTAGTCGAGCAGAAGAACTTCAATGGAGAACCGGGCTGGGCTCCTGATAAAGTTCATGTTCGTAGTGAGGCACATTTGCATACGCGATCGTGTTTGGTGGTGAACTACTGCGCTAAAACTGGCTTCTACTTGATCTCACGCGCATCAAGCACTGCTGCAGCTTGGGGCAAGATTTTTGAGGTTGCATGTTTGTTTGATTTTGAGAAACAGGTCCGTTTGTCTTGGCACCCTCACAACATCAAAAAACCTCTTTAAACGGCAATCCTCTTGGATTTTCTACCATCATCTCCTGTGTTTTTTTGGAGTCAAGGACTATGCTTTCTTGGCCCAGATGGAGGCTGGTAGCTCTGCAGAGATGATATTTGACTTCCTCATTGAAGCACGACATCCCTGTGGAACCACCAGCACCACAGCTTCTTAGATTGGCCAAGCAACTTTGGAATCATAATTTTTCTGTGTTGTTTGCTACATTTGATTATCATGTTTAAACATTTTTTTGATTTTATTGGAGTGAAATTTTGGTGCACGAAACTGCATTAAATAGATTGCAGTACATAAGTGTTCTGAAACTTGTTGCTGAGGGCGAAAAACGGGTTGATTGGCTACGAATAAATGTCTTGCGGATTCTTTTGTGTTGAAACCCTTCTGATCAAGTCTCTCAATGAGTTTTCTTCCTTCTTCCAGCTACCGAGATGGCACTGTCTAGCGCTGCGCAACACTGGACTGTTGCTGCCGGCATGGTGCTTGCGCTAAGTCAAAGTCTCTTCTGAGGATTTCTGAGCGGCATTAAAGTCTCTTCTGAGGATTTCTGAGAGACCTTCTGTTCCTTCTGTGCATTTTGAACTGTAAAGGAATGACTTCGCAAGTGAAGTCTACGTAATTTTCTTAGCTCAAGGCCCTAAACAGAGTGCAGGAACTTGCACAATTAAAATCCCTCTGGGGCTTGGGAGAAGGCGAAAGATAGCCATCCCCGATGCAGCTTTGAGATGGGTCGTTGCAGCAAATGTGCTTTCATGGCTGTTTCGGTTCGCGGAGGAGCAGCTATCTATCGGCATCTATGGATTCAGAATGATTCGTATGGATCATGCAGACTGTTGGAAGCTGCACTTCAATCCTTATCATTCAATGATATTAAGATTCAATTGATGCAACAAAACGAGATTTATGCAAATGTTATTGATCCAAGTGTGAAAGAGTCTTTTTTGGGGAGAGATCCGGGAAGACTGGGGAAGATCTATCCTTCACCTGCGGCTCAAGTTGAAAGCCGGTTGGAAGACATTCGCATCCCGTTTTGTGTTGTCAAACATTACAATGACTGCCATGTTGCTTTTGAGCTTGGCCAGCACTCTGTTTCATTGTGTGCTAGCCGCACATGGCTTTGATACTTGACAATTTCCCAATCATTTTCGTATGGGTCCAACTTGATCCAACTGGTGTTTTTCCTCAAGATGGTGAACATGAATTGTGTTGAATCATGTTTGGACTGCTATTTCAAAGAACAAACCCTTCCCTTTCGATGAGATCTAAGGACAACAATTGGACCGTGGCAGTTACCGGCATGAAGGATGCCAACAACTGCGTCAGAGTCACATCCATCGAAGACTTAGGTGCAAACCTGGCTACCCCCGACACTTCGACATGCCTGTCCGAAACAAATATGTGTCTTGTCAACCTTTGGATTTCAGATTTGATTTTTTATTCCATTTGGATGTGGTTGACAAATGGATAGCAAGGCTGTGAATGGCCATGATGCACAAAACTCCGAGTCTAAATACTCAGCTTTGAGTGCCTCAGTTCACTTCACTCACGTCTCATGTTTCAGCGAAACTGTGTGAGGTGCGAAGACAACTACAACTGCGTAGCAGCAAAGGCTTCAAAACCAGCCAGTTTCAGTGGTTGCACCTTTGACAGCAGCTCTGCATCCTCTGCCACAGTAACTGGAGTTCTCATGGACCGTCCCTAAAGATTTGTAAAAACCATGTGTTTAAATCATTTTTTTATCCTTGCACATGCACCGAAAGCATGTGATGCCATGTGTTGATAGGCTGCTCCCCGGCCCCAACAGGACGGTTTGTGCTACGACAACTTTGTAGTCGAGCAGAAGAACTTCAATGGAGAACCGGGCTGGGCTCCTGATAAAGTTCATGTTCGTAGTGAGGCACATTTGCATACGCGATCGTGTTTGGTGGTGAACTACTGCGCTAAAACTGGCTTCTACTTGATCTCACGCGCATCAAGCACTGCTGCAGCTTGGGGCAAGATTTTTGAGGTTGCATGTTTGTTTGATTTTGAGAAACAGGTCCGTTTGTCTTGGCACCCTCACAACATCGAAAAACCTCTTTAAACGGCAATCCTCTTTGATTTTCTACAATCATCTCCTGTGTTTTTTAGAGTCAAGGACTATGCTTTCTTGGCCCAGATGGAGGCTGGTAGCTCTGCAGAGATGATATTTGACTTCCTCATTGAAGCACGACATCCCTGTGGAACCACCAGCACCACAGCTTCTCAGATTGGCCAAGCAACTTTGGAATCATTTTTTCTGTGTTGTTTGCTACATTTCATTTGATTATCATGTTTAAACATTTTATTGATTTTATTGGAGTGAAATTTTGGTGCACGAAACTGCATTAAATAGATTGCAGTACATAAGTGTTCTGAAACTTGTTGCTGAGGGCGAAAAACGGTTTGATTGCCTAGGAATAAATGTCTTGCCGATTCTTTTGTGTTGAAACCCTTCTGATCAAGTCTCTCAATGAGTTTTCTTCCTTCTTCCAGCTACCGAGATGGCACTGTCTAGCGCTGCGCAACACTGGACTGTTGCTGCCGGCACGGTGCTTGCGCTAAGTCAAAGTCTCTTCTGATGATTTTGGAGCGGCATTAAAGTCTCTTCTGAGGATTTCTGAGAGACCTTCTGTTCCTTCTGTGCATTTTGTAAAGGAATGACTTCGCAAGTGAAGTCTACCTAATTTTCTCAGCTCAAGGCCCTGAACAGAGTGCAGGAACTTGCACAGTGCCAGATTTTCTAGTAATTACTCACGCTGTTGATTGACAAAATTTCACACCTATTCGTCTCTAAGAATCTAGGATGTCGTAATGTCAATCCCTGATTGATCAATAACCCCCACGATAAGATCCTGACGGTCCGAGGAAAAAACAACTCCCCGCAACTAGAAAGCCTCTGGGGCTTGGGGTATGTATGACATTATTTCGAAATGATTGTGATAATTTTTGAATTGCGAATTGATGTAACGGTATTTTGCAGTTTTTGCTGATTTTTTGTGGACTTCGCGATAGGGAGGTGCATTTTGTAGTGCCACATGTTTGTTGGTAATTTTTGCAGTAGCATATTGCAGTATTTTGTCGTATGCGGGTAACAAGGGTTTTGAATATTTTGATTGTTTGGACAATCCTTCATTTTATTGATCTTTATGATTTGATTGTGTTTTGCGAGGCAACAGCATGGTGGTCAGAATGCGACTATTAATTTTTGATGTTCAGGGTCAGATATTCGAATCCAATGGAAATGAAATGCAAATAAGCACTCCTACTGTGCCATTCCCATATCAGCTGTTCAGCCAGATTTCGTCATCAAGACTATCTTCGGGCGCCTTGGGCTTGAATTCCCTGCCTAAAGGCAAAATGGCCGCATGGCCAAGTCCAAAAAAATCAGCCGAAAAGTCTGCAAGCCTTCATTCATATTTGGACATTTGATTTCTTCTTTTATTGACCCATGGAAGTTTTACATCATCTACTGCAGATTGATATATTTGCATCGGAATGATAACAAGGTCAGGTTAAAGGCAACACTTTCATCGCATAGCTACGGGACTTAGGACTCCAGGATTTTGGGGCTCTAAGAGCATCATTTCCATGCATTTTTGTTTCTTGCTTTCTAGGATTTGATTTATCCGATTCATAATATATTATTATGAATTATATTTGCAAATAATATTCAAAATAAATTTTATAAAATTTAAAATAATAATAATAATAATATAGATCCGATTATTAATAATTAATATTGATGATTAAGAATAATATAATTGATAAAATTAATAATTGATAAATAATAATATATTAAATTTTATAATTTAATTTAAAAAATAAATTATTAATAAATATATTTTATATTATATAATTAAAAAATTTATTTAGATATATACAAATAATAATTTATATAAAAAAAATATATATATATATATTTATAATTAATTTTAAAATTAAAATAAATATATAAATATAAATTATATATATTTTTTAATAATTTTATAATA
>DF239218.1:104269-125593 GCA_000507305.1 Breviolum minutum Mf 1.05b.01 | reverse complement strand
TAGATAATATTATTATTAATAAATTTAAATATTATTATGGATATTTTTTTTTCATTATTTTTTATTTTTTATATAATTTAATTTATATTTTGCAATTCGATTTAAATATTCAATTTAATATTGATATTTATCTATTTTATAAATATTTTTCTTGGCAGAATATTGTACATATCCAATCTTTGTTGGAACAGGTAGCAGTTTGGTGAATATGAACTGGTGCCACGGATAGTTATGTATTCAATCTATCAACAATTCAGTTTCAATTCCAGGCTCACCCATGACAAAAAACCATCACGGCCACTATCCTCTGCTTCAATCTCTAGTGTCCAATTTCCCAAGGCAGATTTACCATTGAAAGCTGAAAGTGCCTCAAAGGGAGAGATACATTTTGCACATTGGCTGTCACTGAAAATAGCATCCAAATCACCACCTGCCGCAGTGTACTTCTGCAGAATGATATCTCCTGCCGAGCCTGGTCCAACCAAATCGATCTTCCAAGACGACGTGTTCATGCCCATTGACGTCATGGTCACTTGCACTTCATCAATGAGGTATTGGTTCAATCCCGGCAATTGGGGCACTTGGATAGAGACATTGAAATTGCCTTCTGTGGGAGTTTCAAACTGCTGGGGTGTCAGAACCCATGGCCTCTCACAAAAGTTGCATGGGCCGCAGTGTTCAAGACATCCACATTCAGATGCAGATGCCAACTTTGACAATGGTGAGTTGCAGCACACATCATGGCAATGTGCGCAATCCATCTCATAGTTGGGGAAGGTGTTGTTGAAAGTGACGTCTTCTGGTGTGTTGTTGTAGGTGGTGTGCTCAGTGATGTTGGACCAATGGACATCTGGGTCAAATGACCACATGCAGTTCAGTCTGAAAGCAAGGCTCACCCAGGAGACAAATCCATGACGACCACTATCTCCTGCTTCAATCTCTAGTGTCCAATTGCCAAGAGCAGATGTGGTCTTGAAAGCTGACAGCGCCTCAAACGGAAAGACGCAACCAGCACAAGGGCTGTCACTGAAAGTACAATCCAAATCGCCACCAGCTGCTGTGTACTCTTTGAGAATGACATGACGGGATGAGTCTGGTCCAACCAAATCGATCTTCCAAGAGGATGTGTCCAAGTTCATCGATGTCATGGTCACTTGCACTTCATCAATGAGGTATTGGTTCAATCCTGGCAATGGGGGGACTTGGATGGAGATTTTGAAATTGCCTTCTGTGGGAGTTTCAAAGTGCTGGGGTGTCAGAACCCATGGCCGCTCGCAAAAGTTGCATGGGCCGCAGTGTTCAAGACATCCACATTCAGATGACGATGGTGAATGGCAGCACACATGCTGGCAATGTGCGCAATCCATCTCATAGTTCGGGAAGGTAGAGCTCCTCTGCTTCAACTGCATGATGGAGCTGCCATCGTCAAGGTCAAACTGGTTAAAAGGTTGGTAGGTGCTTTCAATTCCATGGATGAGTTGAAGAAAGCAACTGAATTTCAAGGCGCAGCCAGAGAACAGCATGCCTCAAGTCAAAAACCAAAAGAGCTGAAGAAAACAAAAGCGATGTGACATGAACATTAGCACATTTGGGTACCCTTTGGTGGTTCAAAGAATTGGGAATTGAAGAGAATGAACAAAAAACATGTTTGGAAAGAAAAAACTTGGCACTGGCAAGGCACCCTTGTGCATGAAATATACATAGGAGTTTCGATTCGACATCGGCGGTTCGTTCTGTTCAATTTGAGCCCGAACAAGAAAACATGATCGTAACCAAGCGGGTGCAGTTTTGATGCTGCGTGAAGTTTACCACAATCGACAAAATTCTGGTCCATGTTCTGCAGTAGCGATCAAACGAGCAAGGTTTCTCTCCCCAAGCAACAGCAACAACTGCTGCAGCTGCAACAAAATCAACAAAGGAAAAAAAACAATTGATCCATGTTCCACCATTTCCACCATTTTCGCCATTTCCACCACAAGTATGTTCAATGCAACTGCTGCCTGCAGGCCCCATTTTCTCTCTTGACTGCCATCATTCGGAGTCTGGTGCCTGTAGGATCGATCAGCGGAGGTTCCATGATCGATGATAGGAAACAATAAACATGGGAACCCATCATCAAAAATCATCAAAGTAAACGGAAGTGTCATTTTAAAAGTACCGAAACAGCCACCACACTGGTGGCTGTCACAGTCAAATATCAGAGCTTGGAATCATGAATCTTTAATCCAAAGTATTCATGTCAAGCAGCTTTCCAACCCAAGAGTTTTCCAAAGTTCAACTGGTAGCACCAAAAATACAATTTCAATTCCTCGAGTGATCAGGAAGGAAGCCCCTCCCCTGAGTACCACGGTTCAATACGATCATGTATGTGTACAAGTATAACTGTACACGTGTGCATGCTTTTTCTTACATACCATATGATGTACTATAAGCACTATATATATGCATATATCATGAATCATGTTATGTAGTTATATATGATATATATATATATAGTAGTGGGTATTGATGGTCAAACATCTGTACTGTTATCAACACCCACAGCTTCCCTGCCAGCTCAGGCCTGCGTCGATCCTCCAGCCTTTGCGGCGTCCTGAATTCATATGAAATCAATGCAGAAACGATAGCCCGTCAAACAACAAGACACAACTTTGTAGCCACCATTCATGGTTAACACATTGATGTTTTGCGTTAACATACTTGTCATTTGTGCTGATTGTGCTGGACATCCGTATAGTGAATTCCATGGCATAAAGGAACTGAATTCTAGCAAACACAAACTTGCCAAGTCGAGGAATTTCCAACCAAACGGTCATGTCCAACCATATGAATTCAAAATATCCAAACACTATCAAGAATGGAATTCGAAAAGGGACACACCTTGAAGCCATGTTTTGAGAGACATCAAAATTCAACGGGCCACCTTTGACCAGGCCGTTTTCGCAACAGGCCTCTCGAAGCTTTTGCAACTGCTCCTGGTCAATATTCGGTGCTGAGCTGGCCGCTTGGCCATGGAATACTTTGGTCAAGCTTGAACATTCAACTATTCAGCAGCTCACGACTGATATTCTTGCAGCTTCCAGGACAACAAAATATTTTTTCTTAAATGGGATAGAGTCGATCAAATGTTGTTCACTGGACCCCCACATTCGTCCCCCAAAACTTTCACCTCAATGGAACCAGATCGAGTCAAAACACACAAAACGGACGTGGTCTTCTATGGCCTCAGGTTCACATAGCGAAGTTACACATGATTTGGACTTCGTAACTGAATCATGAATGCAGCTCCTCGTGTACTTTGCGCCGTTCTTCCAACCAAGCTGTAATGTTCGCCGCCGCTTCCTGATTGAAAAAGATAGCTAAATGCAATGGGCGACGTGCCTGTCTACATGTACATCTACATGGAAAAACCATACAAATGCATATTCGCTAAATTGAATGCAGAATTTTGTAGATACATGTCATGTGACTATAAACAAAATATCATTATGTCTGTATAGTATATAAGTAGTTAAGTATACGTATATAATAATATGTCAATATGCATCTCACAATCATATACACATAATCTGAAGCTACTCTTGGGCCAATGCAGCCAGCAGGTTGAGATCATGATATAAGATGCTTGAAGGCTGCAAGAATAAAGGAAGTTTCCTGGTTCGAAACGTTTGAGAAACTCATTGAATTTCAACTATTTTTGGAGCTTTCCCGAACAACCTCGGTGACATGCCTCAGGTTTGTTCTTGAAAAACATGAAGTAACCTGCGCCAAGTTCACCACGTCATGTGCCGGGAAGGTGTTGAAAAAATGATACAAAATCGTCATCCCAACTGGCACAGAAATCTCTTCCATCAGCCATGGTACCTCCTGGTCCGTCAAAAACGATGGTTAGATATGCTTCTTCCTCCAAATGTTGATGCCTTTAAAATCTTAATATATCTATATATATATATATATAGATACGTATACATGTTGATGTACTTTGAATGGTCAATAGGAATGGATCAGTTCACCACCAACCTTCAAACAACTTGCTTAAAGAATCGAAAACCTAGCAGAACTCCATGTGAAAAAGGTGGGTTCAATCAGTGAATAAACAACCGAGACCTATAATTTACACTATAGATTTCATTCTATCACAAATACGACTCAAATATCCACACTACATCACCATCATGGTCGTATTTTTTTCCCCTTTCAAGGGGAGGGGAGGCAAATCACCCCCAAAAAAAATCCACCAAGGGTGTTGTTTTTTTGGCTGAAATTCATAGCCTTGAAGCTCGGCCATACTCAAACCTTCATCCTGAGCGGGGAAGGAGGGGCGGTTCCTTGGATGGTTGGAAACAAGTAGGAAAAGTCATGGATTTTGGGTGCAAAAGGATACCAAGAAGCAAGTTTAGGGTTCCAAGGTGGGATGAAATGATGCTTGTTATGCCCAAATTGTGGATAATTTTTTAGGACTTTGGTACTTTGGTATCTCATCTCTTGCCGTTTTAATTGTTTGATTGCGAATCATGCTCAATGGCTTGACTTCCCCTTTCTTTGGGCACATCTTTAAAGGAGTTGCGTTGTGTTCAAATGACTCTTCAAAAAAGGCACCGAAATTTGACACTTGTGTTATGTTACATGTTGAAAGGTGGTTCTACACATATTAGAAAATTAAAAAATATATAATGTTATGATTCAAGCAACTATTGCCTGTAATATATTCATCTATGATTTGAGATATTGTGTTCTCTGAAGGATGCTACTTTTTTTTAAATGATTTGCACAATTTGGACGAGAGAGATTTCCCTGGCTGCAACGACTCTGGCCTCGCAGACCGTGGCAAAAGTCTCTGACAACTCCTGGTGAGCTTTCGGGCGAGGCAATAGAACTTGCATCTTCAAAATTCTCTAAATCTTGAAGATCTTGCCATATCTTGCCTTTTTGAAGCAAAGACTTCTGTCAAGTCAATTCATCTTTCCGAAACTTCCATTTCTATCCGATTCTCGGATCAGGAAGAATCGCTTCCTCCAAATTGAGTTCTTCGGAAGGTGCGCTTTCAAAGCTTCTGAAACAAACAAGCAAAAAGAGTTGTTTCTTCCTCTGCTTCACTGGATTGTTCACTGTTTCGGCTCTTATCCCGACACAGTCGGCAAAGGGCCTCTTGCTCAGGGAAAAAGCGCAAGTACATATTCTTCAGCTGCGACCTTCAAGAAAATATTGTCCAGAATGACGTGCCGTCAAAGTGCTGATTCCACAAGCAAGAAATATCCATGGATTACATCTCATGGTTTGCGTCACTAGGCACTTGATTAGAGAAAGTATATGATCAGTCTTCAACACAGTTTCTGGTCATGTTGGTCTGACCGTTGTGTCTCAACTTCCTGAGTTTGAGCAAGGTGGGTACCCTAGTCCCTCCACCCCAGTCCCCCGTCATCCCCGTTAGCTGGGTCGACCCAAACCGTGATGCCAAACCAATGTAGACTGACAAATCAACTCGGCCAGGTCTCACCTTAGTTACAAAGGATGGGAATCTCCATTTTTTGCCATCAAATTTTGCTCCAAAAAGAAACACAGTTGTTCCAATCTTGTTTCACACCCGGATGTGTTGAAACATAGAATAACAGGGAGTTTTGTGATGACAAAGTCGGACTACTTCATTGCGGGGGGGGGGAATGACACAGGGAGCTACATACCATAGGACCATTGTGTACTGTAAGGAAAGTACACGAGTTGGACTGTTGGCACATGTCCGATCTCCAACTGTCGGATTTCTTCCATCAACCGGCGAATGCTGGGATGGAGCCTGACAGAAGCAACTGATGACTCACTAAGAATAAGATAACATCCATTGATTGGTGCTCTGTGAAGATGAACCATGTCCAAAAAAAAGTGAGTGGTCTATTTTTGTTGAGACAAACCCTTATAACTTACAATTCATCTGTAAATACTTCACATATATCTATGTTTAAGTATGTAAAATAAGACTGACATATAGTTCATGTAAAAGTTCTGTGCATCTACTATATGCGTACATATGTTAGATGTATACGATTGTAGGCGTAGGTGTGTAAAATAAAACTAATTGACATAACCCGTGTGCTATCCGAATTTTTGAACCATCAGGGAACATGCATTATCTCGAAGTTTGAACATATTCCAAACGCCAAAACACCAAAGCTCGAGGTAGTGCATGATAATGGTTGGTCGTCATGAAGACCACCCGTTCCTGGTGACTTTGCGGATTGCGGAGGGGATGGTCAAAATGATATACCTTTCACAGTGACGAGTGAAACACGTGGGATGACTCTGAGGGGAGTTATACAACCATAGGACCATAGTGCACTTCGAGATATCCAAGGCATCAAGTGAGTAATCAATCAGAATTTCACGACAGATCTTGATAAAAACCTGAGTAGACTAGTAGATGCGCCACATGTCAGAAAATAGGTGAACAAAAAGACACAGATTCAATGACATTCAATAACTACAGTACTTGCCAAGACCCCAATGCGGCCCAAAAATGTGCGTAGTGTTTGAATCCTGCCCAACCTCCTGTGAAAGTTTGAAGGTCTATGAAGTTGCATGGCACTTGGTCTCTTGAACAGCTTGAATCTTGTGAATAAAATGAAGAGCCTGATCTATAGATGTTCAATTATATATCCTCAATTGCTACGAGTACACCCACCATTCATGCGGAGTGTTTTTCAGTCTCGCCACAATTTGACTAGTGACTATATAATGGGATTTAGAACCTACTGGCTCCAGTTACCAGTAAGATAAGACCCTCATGTCACCAAAGATTTGGTAGCCATGGATCCTATCTATATACGTTGAACTTCCAATATCTCACTGGAATCATGAGGCATCCATAAAACAACATTCACCTTAATTCACCTGAACAATGTCTGGGTTTCCCCATGTGGGCCTCTGTAGCAATGACCCCATCCAATGCATTCAGCAAACCGCTGAAAGTGACGCGTGTCACCTGAAGATGGTACTGCGCCGTTGCACGCACGTGATGAAAACGGGATTAGGATCATTGTCCGAATAAAACTTGAGGATTTGAAATCCAGAAAACATGACACGCTGATTCATGCACAGTTGAAGTGAAATGTGCGTATCTCTTGATGTTTCAGGGCCAGCGTTTCACTGTTTCCATAATAGATTGAGATCTGAAGTGTTGTGAAGAATAAGGGGAGAGATAACCCGGGGCAACCTACACTCTTGGCCCTTTTAGAAGGGGACTGATGTGTCGACTTGAAACAACTCCTTGGAGGGTTTGCTAATCTCAAAATTTTGGGCAGAACATTTTTTTCGAACGTTTTGCAGGTCATGAGTTTGGAGTTCTTGAAGGATCTTCAAGGCAACCTTATGGAATCCGGCTGCATTTCGCATGCATTTCGCAGGTGGAAATACATCAACCATTCCTCCCATCCTTTCATATCCCTGCATTTGGGACTCCACACTCCTGCATATGGACCCGCGGGATCGTGGGGTGTTTGTTGAGATACCGCAAAGTCCACATCCTGCCGCCACTTAAAGCCAACCAAACCAATGCATTGCACTGGGAATTTATATCGCTTCCATCCCTGAGTAGTTTTGGATCTCTGTGTGTCCGCATCACTCGTCCTCCAACAGGACCACACATCGAGGTGGTACAACGGCAAGCATGTGAGCCAACCTGTTCCCCCAGTGCAACTGCATGGATCATGGGCAAGTTGCATGGTTGGATCTTGTGTTTTGCCAAAGTTCCAAACATGATCATCACCTGCACCCGTCAACAAGCCCAGATTCTTCACCCTTGTTCCTCGGGGGGATCTGTGGAGGTTATTTGGTGTGTCGGACTCGGGATTCACGTGATGCAAACACCAAAAGGGATCTGATCTGCAAAACGCTTCATTGCACTGATATGAAGTCCCGACTATACAAGCATAAATAGATACAACATTAAATGAACTACAGTATGCCACTGAATCAAATCAAACTTGGCCACTGTATCATAAAATGGCACGTTTCAAATGGGCATCAACACACCATCATCCCGATCCACACCTGTCATCAGTCATGCTGGGATCACCCAGGTTCAACACACAAATATTGTAACCTTAGGATCTCGCATGATACGATGCAAAAAACCCGCCCCGAAGTACCAGTGAACAAGAAGTTGGTGTGAATTTTTTCAACCCCACGACTCTTCTCTATTTGAGGATAAAGTTTGGAATGGAGATTGAAACACCATGGTTGTAACAGTTGCATCTGTAGCCGAACATCATTGAAATAAACCCTGAACATGTCTTGTGTACCAGGAACAGCTCTTGATATATCCATATTCATATTATTATGCATCCCATCTACAGTAAAACATGGGGAAAGGAAAGAAACCACCACTTCCATCATCTTTATCTATCAAACGATTCATGAGAAAGTCTCTGTGATGCTAAAGCATGCTATTGCGAAGATGTGAAGGACCTCACCGTCAATGTATTTCCGAGAAATCTACCAAAGCTGAGTCAAGGACCCAATCGACCCGACAAGGCTGAAACGAAGGAGGACCTTGGAATTTCATTCAAGAAAAATTAGGCCTTTTGGGGTGATGGGGTGAATCTATATTATTCATTCAAAATCACCAACTGAATCATGGAGTTTCAACCGGCTTTTCGGACGATTAATGTTTCAATTTCCAGGGCAAGCACAGGAAATTCCGTGAAAAAATAACTCGAGTTCCAATGGCTCACAGGCTGAAAGTTTAAATGGACTGGGCTGGGCTTCACCCTGAGTGACACCTTCCTGCTGTGTCTATCGGATCCGATGGACTACATCCTATTTCCATGCATTCCAGATTCCGTCCCTACAAGTTGCTGAATCGATATGAAGATTCGAGGGAAATGCCTTCAAGATTCAGAAACCTATCGACCATGGGCAACATCTGGCTAGACGCAAGGTTCATACGGTCCGAAAGACCCCAAATGGTCACTAGAGTCACTAGAGAAAATCGAGTCACTGGTTTAGAAATACATGCACCTCCTGTTGACATAAGATTGATGAACCGTCAATCAGAGAGTCATACCACAGAGTCATGCATACACGGCACATCACAACACATGATACCATTCCCTTGTTCCATCGACCCAAACTCTCAGTCGCTCAAATGTTTTAACTCTTGGGCGGCTTCACCCAGAATCAGCTAGTTCTCCTGGCTCTTCGCCGTTGTGATTTCCATGGCGCCTCCACATCACCATCTCCAGTTTCTCCAAGTAAAGCAGCTTCATATTCCGCAAGAACCGAGGCTTTCCGTGGACTCTTGGGTTTGGTATCTCCACCTGGCGGCGGTGGCGGGGCGGGTGGTGCAGGCGGTCGGATGCTTTTAGTCCCGACGATGGCAGGTTGTGCAGTGGCAGTCGGTGAGGCAAAAATCCCTGCTGTGCTATGCAATGTTTGCGCGGGTAATGTTGATGCCACCGAGATTGGCGGAGGCATTTGCACTCCTGGTGGCATTTGATTCATTTGTGGCACTGGCAATGTTTGCGATGTTTGTGATACTGGTGTAAGCGGCGCACGTTGCAGTGGCTGTGCCATTTGTGTCGTTTGTGCTGCTGGCATTCCTGGTGGTGCAGGCATTCGCGGTGGTACCATCATTACAGGCGCCATCTGCGCTGCTTGTGAGGCTGCTATAGTGTGCGATGCTGCTGGTGGTGAGGGCTGTTGCATTCCGGGTCTCACTTGCACCAAGGGTGGAGGAGGGGTTGGCGGAGGCATTTGCACTCCTGGTGGCATTTGACTCATTTGTGGCACTGGCAATGTTTGGGATGTTTGTGATACTGGCGTTGGCGGCGCACTTTGCATTGGCTGTGGCATTGCTTGTGGTGCAGGCATTTGTTGCGGGACTGCCATTTGCGGGGCCATTGGCGCTGCATGTTCTGGTGGAATTGCTTGAGAAGCTATCTTTGGAGTTGCCACTTGCATTGCTGTGGCCATTTCTTCTGCAGGGTCTGGTGCTACCTGCTCGTCTGGCACTGCTGGTGTTTCTGCTGGCGTCGGTGTCGACAAATCCAGGTTTCGCATGAAGCTATTCATCTGTGCCAAGAATGACGCCGTAGACGTCTCATCCACATCCAGCGTCTTCACGGGCTCTGGGAGCAAACTCTTCAAAGATTGAATTGCAGAATCCACTTCCTGTACAAATTCCAAAAGAAACTGCATATCTTGTAATTATACATTGTCTATATTGTGAGTATCTTATGTGATCTCTTGATAAGCTTTTACTGCACTGTCCTTTCATAATGAAAAGAGACCCATCTTGCTGTCATCTTACTGTCTAAGCATTCCAAATGCCTTGCTACAAAAACAGGTATACCACGTGGAAAGTAGATATGTGGGCATCACATTAATACAGCGGGTGGCAATAGTATAATTCCTCGAACTCTCCAATACTAAAATATGTATTGGCGCACTTTGGGAGTTGCAAAATTTAACCTTCATCCTCCAGTGGGATGTGTTTCAAAGCTCTCTTTTGACACCAAGTTTCAACACTGGCAAAACGTTTGACCATGTTCTTCAGTGGCTGCATATCTGGAGATTCCCCAAGTTCTCTCTTTTTTAGAGACGGAGCTCCAATGGGTAGCTCAGATTTCACACTTCGTTGGAAACAGAAGAAGGGCAAATGAAGTTTGCACGACTTCTCCGACTTCTCCTTCACCTTGCACTTGTGTCAGGTGTTTTTGGCTGACATGTTGGACAAATAGAAGGATTACAGTAAGAATCCGCAAATGGAGGTATAGAAGGGTGCAAAATACGATTTTTAAGAGGATGTAATACCCAGTCTTCCAGTTACACTACAAAAACAAGCCATGATCTATGCACCTACGGACGCAACTTGCCAGTCAGCAATAGAAACTTATTTATCTTGGCGATAGAAACGGATTTTTTCAGGGCAAACTATCATTCTTATACAACCTTGAAGTAAGAGGAATCCCATAGACCCCTTTGTAACAGGGTAATGTCATCTGACATCACATCATGACTTAGCCACGTATCCATATGTGCAAATGATTGTATTGCATGTGTATGACATGATATATAGACATATATAAATATTACATACAAATATGTGTATATGTTTTTTCGTACATAGATATACATGAGTAACTGGAAGATCAAGGATACCTGCCTTTCACAACATTCACCGAAACACCTCTGCCAAGTCTGACAAAACTTCATCGAGCAAGACCACTCGGCTGGCTCTTCGTAAGCGTTCGATCAAGGCAGGTGGGTTCCGAATCAAATTCTCCGCCAGAAAAACCTCCGCTTGACTCGCACAAGATATGGAGCTTTGCTGCAACGGGTGACTGGGTGGATTTGAAATCTAAAGGGATCTCTTTAGAAAAAGAACGTGGCAACTTTCTGTTGTCCACCCAAGAAAAACCCGTAAAAACCAGTACATCACAAGCTGATTGTTGGTGGATTCATCCACCATTCAAAACATATGCTTGTTGATTGGCAAGAAACACTCACGATATGCGTAGCAGACACATCCAACGGGAATGATGATAGAAGTGCGAAACAGCTGGCATCCTCAAGTGAGTTTTGCGACAAGTCCAAAGTTGCAAGGCCCTCAGCAACTTGAACAAAGTCTTTGAGAGCTGCAGCGGACCTGAAGACTGTTGACTGCCCCAGAGCTGCACTTGGGAAGGCTGTTGGCAGTTGACCCATTTCAGTTCAAGTTCATTGGTCCTTGAAGATACTCAGATCCCCCCATTTCACCAACCTGGGAAGCTTCTGAAATCAGGATCTTATACAGTATCTCAATCATCATTTGGGGCATTTGGGGCTTGAGCTTACTCATTACAAAAGGAAAATGATAGGATATTCATCAACATGTAGCCATTCACAAAATGCGACTTCATAATGTAGCTAGGCACTTCAATAATTAGTCGGTTTTTCCTGTAGAGGCTTTGACTAAGCATCAAGCCGAATCCTATAAACTGTGCTAGAAGCAGTTGCAATAGTTTCGTGTAAACAAAATGATTACATCGTTCTCTTGACGATAAGATCTGGCCGAATTTCCATGTACTTCCAAGATCTTCCACGAAGAAGGATCGAAACGATCTTTGTCTAACGGACTTATGGACCAACGAAAATTATTGCTGATGAAACACCACAGAATGCCACACCAAAATTCGCTATCAGCATACTATGGGGTGTGTCACAAGTAAGGAGCCTGGCACATCTTGGTGACGGGTTAAAAAAATCAAACAACCTTTTATGATGATTCAAATGGATCCACAAAACTCGAGCCTTGATGTAATGGAATTTTGTGCCAAATAAAGACGTTCCATGTTCAATGGCAACGCTGCCAGAGATTTCAGCAGCTTTTCCAGTCCCGTGTCTTGTAAGTTGCTTCCACGGAAGTCTGCCCAACATAATAGGGACAACGAGCTGCCAAGGCTGTTTCCATTGACAGCAACCAAGCCTTGTTGCACTAAACCTTTGGATGCCCGAAGCCAACGAAGAAGCAAGTCTAAACGATCTTCATCGAAATGATCCAATTGAAAACCACCAAAGACTAACTCCAAACGATATGGCGTGAGTGGTGCAGATCTTGGTGAAGATTTTTTTCGTAGAATCCGTACACGAGATCTGAGCCATTCAGGTGGTCCATCCGCCATGGCACTTCACGTGTCATGCTCTAACTTCATCGACCGCTGCCAGGTCAAGTTTCTCCATGGCACCGATGTCATTCAGTTTTTTTCAGATGGAAACATGCGATGATGAAAAGCTTTGGAAAAGCCATAGAGGCACCAAAAGGCGATAGCTGATTGCTATTCGTTTTTTGGGGTCAATCCCCGTTGAAAAAAGGGCACGTGGTAATGGGCTGCACTTTTGAAACTAGCATCATCTATCTATTCGCAATGCTCCTCATCCCAACATGACAGCCCATCACAAGTGCCGTTCAAATATGTTGTAGCTATGAACGTTGGAAGCATTTAAAGTCGAACTAGAGGGATGAGCCTATGTGTGTGTGTTGCAATGACATCAGTTTGAGTATATGCTTTACTATCATATGAATGATATGATCATATGCCCTGATTATCTTTATGGTTGCTTCAGCTGCCAGCCAAACGGCAAGAGTGCCTTTTGAGACTCAACAACAAGCAGTCACTCTACCTGGATGTTTCAAATCTTGGTGGGTATGTCGGGGAAGCAGGAAAACAACTTAGTGCTGTGAAGTACCATATTGGTATCATATTATTGTCATATCAAATGAGTATGTACAAGTAACAATGATGATCCCCTTCAATGCCTGCCAATCTACTAACATCAACAACTGTTTGGGAATGTTCATAAGCCGCTATTGACCATTTTCCATGAATTGGCAAAAATCTTATTCCGCATTCTTCACGTTGTCCAACCAATCTGGGGCCACAGACTTTCCACAGCCGGGTGGGCCATGCAACAAATAGCCTCTTCGATATGGAATACCACGATCTAAGTACCTTCACAGCCATGATCTCAAATGAAGAATCCATGGCAGCTTCGCTCCCTTCTCATCTGCTGCTACCAAACTGCGTGATTTTTGTGGGTACGGACTATGAAAAATTTCGATACTTCCCCAAGGATAACTTGAGATTTCCCTTCGAAAGAGCAAGTCTGAAAGCGATCATTGATTCCTGTTCAGCAAAGAGATGTGGGAATACAACTATTGAACTTTGCAGGTGGAAGATGTTGTCAATCTTACAGAAATTGTTTGACATTCGCTAAAAAACCCTTCCAGAACACTCTTTGTGTTTCCCACTTCTCCGAAAGGATCTTCATGTTACCTACCCAACCTTTTTATAGCGCGATCCCCACAGCCTGTTGAGCCATTTTTCTTCACCCCTTCCCCCCATTCAGACCACATCGGGAGCACCACTGTTGGCTGTGCAAAAAATCTTGGATGTCAGCATGCACCTGGCAGAAAGGTCGTTGATTCTTTTTGGCATTACTAACAGATCTCCACCCAAATGCATAACAGTGCAAATGTGAGGAACACTAGGCCCAAATGATGTCCTTGATCAAATGAAATAGTATTTTGCCAAACTCACAAGTATATAATCTCAAAAAAGAGTGATATTTCTGCAGATCTTTCGGTATCTTTGTTACTTTTGAAGTACCATCAAGGGGTTCAAATTCCATCGCAAACTTCAAACTTCAAGCCTGATCTGAAACTCCTGAATCCAGAACAACGGAATCAAATGGCCTGCACACATCGGCCAGAGCTTCTTGGCAGGGTGTGTTTCCCGTTGCTTCGAGGGTTGGCTATCAAGATCTATCAAGCAAGACTTTAGGACAGCTTCAAGATGCTTCAAGCAAAGTTTTTGTGAAACCCTAGGGTGTCCGTTGTCCCTCTGCTGATTTTTTTGGAACGGACTTTACATGAGAAGAGTAATCTTGAAATCAGCCACAGCAGCATCTTTCTTAGCTTTTGTGATAGGTTTCTCTTTATCCCAAGTCCTCTTTCCCCAATTCGCCTGATCCTTTTGGGATTTCCAAAAGGCCTCCACTCATGGCCATAACACCTGAGATGGCTGGGGGAGGAGGCTGAGATGACTGATATTCAAGAATCCACTGGGGCAGTTGCTGATAGATGATTGTCATGCCTTCTTCACGAGCCAAGGCTGCCTACCAGGAACATCGAGACACTCATATTTGCAATAAAATAACAGAATTCAATCAATAAAGGCAAATCCACAAAGCCGCCTCTTTGGCCTCTGCTAAAATCTCGTGGAAGACATTGGGTCTAAGCCTCAGTGTGTTGATCCATCATTGCAATCATCTTTTTCAGGGGCATCGTTGTGTTGTATCAACCGGGATCCCTGACGACAACGCCGTCAAGGTCAAGGTTTCCCACGGAGCTCCCGTGGACATGTCCACCGTTTTGGTCTGAGAGTTGGTCAGCATGGCGGGTCTCTGGGTGCTTCGCAGCTATTCTAAAAACATCCAAGAAATGATACCATATGATATCATGATATGCTATGGACTCTGAAGATCAGAAGATCATGCCATTTCTGACACAAATCAAATTACCTCTTCTAAATGTTGCCATCTAAACATGATATCTAAGAAAAATGGCAAGCTATACAACTACACCATGTGGTAAAATGTGGTACCAGTACCTTCCAAAGGAACAAAACAGCCCTACAAAACTCCCGGGAGACCCGGGGAACCGCCCAGCCTCTCGGGCCCGGTCAACCAAAATGAAATTGCCACGCCACCTTCCAACTCAGATCCAACTGACTATGAAAAGATACCCTATGCATATACGCAAATATATACATGTATGTATATAGATTGATATGTTTTCATATGTATAGATATTTTCAGTCAAAAACTAGCTAACACTTGTTGGCTGGGCAATTCTTTCCTTTCTTTAAAGTTTGCATTCATGGTGGATTTTGAAACCAGCTATGCAAGAGGGGATTATCCAGTGTCAGCTGCACCTCACCCAGTGTCGCCCAGGGCTTGGAATGAAGTCAAACGCTGCCTGGTGCGGATGCTTCCTCAAATGTAATTTCTTACACTGAAGTAGTCTTGGATGTGGGAAAGTGCCAGTATGATATAAAAACACACAAACACAAAAACCAAGCAGACATGGAGGGACCCAGCGTCTTCTGCTTTGGGGCTGGTTTGAATAAATCGAACGCAAAGTTTCATGCAATAGAATTCAAAAAGACCAGGGGGGTTAAACACTACAAATAGCTCATGGTGAAGGAAAGATTGTCGGTTTTCAGTTTTTGCATGATTTAACATGGTTGAAGAATTCTGGTTCAAAGCTTCTGAAAAATACATAAAATGTTTGATTGTTTTTTTGCCTTGCATGTCAGATGATATACCAGCAACAAATCTTTTGTCAAAGCCACGAAGTCAAGGTGATTATTGCCCAATGTTGGGCAACGCCATGTCCAAGCAATTTTATGAAAGAAATTGAAAAATAGGCGCCAATGCGCGGGTCCCTTGCCCGGTGAATCTTTTGAAGACAAACTGTGCAAGTCCCTAGTTTACGAAACTAGGTTACAACATTCGAAAAAGGGCGGTTGTCCAAAAACCCATTGACAACCAAAACTGAAATGTGGACCACCTCAGCATACTTCAGCCCTTTCCTTTGAGCCCCAAAAAAACTCTGCCACAAATCTAACAAAGCCAAGTTGACCATTTGTCTTCCAGCAGCATCCTGTCCAATGGGATGCATGAAGCGATTGGATAGATGTATCGTTGTTTCCTTTTGAAGCGGCAAAATGTGCAATTCACGTTCCAAAAGGTCACACGCATCAGTTTCCTCATTGTTCTGAGACGGTCCATATAATTCAAGCATGTATACTTAACAATATAATATATATATATATACTGTCAACGGTGGTGACACCGATATCACTGCTATGTATAGTCAGTATATAGCAGCTACGAATGCAAATGACTGTTAAGGCAGTTGCGCTCTTCTGTTTTGTGCTGTAGACCTCGCAGTATCTGTAAGGTCTTTGCCTTGAGCCAAAGGAGGCGATCATCAGCCTTGTACATGCACCTATATAGTGCTAATCTCTATTTACATGGGTCACACATGCCGATGGCCTCATTGGCAAAGCTTGAAATTTCGAATGTTAATTAAATTTTAGGACGGTTACCACATCCTTTTTCGCTTCATGCATGTATAATACTTGTCGGTTTCGAAATGCTGGAACATCCCAAGCAAATCTTGAAACAAAATTCGAGAAGCACTACGGCAGACAACGCAACTACGGATGCACTGGGTGAAACCTCAGCTGCGCCCGGCTCTCATGTGTTCTCGTCAGTGAAAGTAGATGGTCTTACCATTGTCCACTATATTCCCATCCACCTTGATATCGTCTTTGCCATCCTCCTTTTCCTCCTCGACCTCTTGATTGGTAATGATGCATCCAATAGTCATCTCCTGACCACTGCTGTCTTTGTCCTTTACCACGGCCTCATTTGTGGTATGTTGGTCTTCAGCATATGTGGTACCCTCCCTTCTTTCTTCTTGCATTCTTTGAGATGGAGGAGGGTCAGGAGGTTGACGTCGAGGAGTGTCAGGCGGTGGCTTTTCTTCTGGCGTTTCGGGTCGTGCTTTGGCTGGATGTGCCTTGGCGCTTGCACCTTCCTGCCTGCATTAACGACGTTGGGATAGATCCATTCATTTGTTGCTGTGGCTAACCCTTCATCTTCATCGGCAGACAACGAACCTTCCAAACCCACCACCTCCTGTGATGTTTTCAGAAGATTCGTTGTCTGCCGATGAAAGATGAAGGGTTAGCCACAGCAACAACTGAATGGATCTATCCCAACGTCGTTAATGCAGGCAGGAAGGTGAAAACGTACCTCAGTTCTCATCGCTCTGCACGTGAATCAATTAGATGAACCATGTGGACTATATGATGAAGGACTCATCCCCCAAGACATTGCAAGAGATCTCGTAACGGAATGGGAAATCCTCCTGAGGAGAACGACAATTTATTTGTGCGCGTGGGCGGATGGCATCATGAGTCCAAAGGTATTGAGAAAATACATTCTGAAGGCCAATCCTGAATGGGTGAAGCTATACCGTTACATATGGCTAAAATCTCAGGCCAATCACTTGGGTGTATTTCTCAGCCCCAAGACATTTGCATTAGCCACCTGCACAGAGCATGAAGCAAACGGACAACTTAGGGCCTAGATCATGGGAGAAACGTCGTTGCCACCAGCAAAAGCAAAGGATTCGTTCACCATGCAAATCGTTAGGAAAGAGAGAACAATCATCATTTCAGACCTGCCATTGTATTGGAAATCCAGCACGGCTGATAACCTGTCAACGGTGGTGACACCGATATCACTGCTATGTATAGTCAGTATATAGCAGCTACGAATGCAAATGACTGTTAAGGCAGTTGCGCTCTTCTGTTTTGTGCTGTAGACCTCGCAGTATCTGTAAGGTCTTTGCCTTGAGCCAAAGGAGGCGATCATCAGCCTTGTACATGCACCTATATAGTGTACATAGTACGTATATGTGTGAGCCCAGTTCTATTGACATATACTATATATATGCATTGATACGAGTATGTACCTATTCAACAGCCCATCCAATTCAACTGGGATGTCACTCAAAATCACCAGCAAAGGTCACACTTAACCAAGTAAAGTCGTCAACCTTCCGAAGTCGCCTTGCTGTAGGTCGTTTCCACCCCTAAGTGACGTGATCCATGAATCCGATTGGCCACCATCCATTGCATCACCTTAGTGACAAAGGGAATCCACGAAATCACTTGGGCATCAAATCTAGTGATTTTGCTTGGTTTGGTTTGGGCTTTTGGAAGCTTTAAAGATTGTGTGCATCAAAATGTTTGGAAGTGGACCATGTGGTTAACAGAAATGTGCTGAGAGTTGCAAATTGAGCCAAGCAAGTGTGAAAAAAGATGCATATCCCCCGTAGTAACAAGTAGAAACCATGAAGAAGAAACTGTGCAAATGTAGCTCTCAAACTGTGAAATACGTTGAGGATCTTTGTGGCGACCTGAGATCATCACCCATTGGTATGCATAGTCTTTGGATGGGATCTCCAAAGACATCAGCATCTTGCAGTGGCAATTGACTCTGAGTCCAAGATGTCTGGTTCTAGCATAGGTGCTATGTATGTATCACATCGCCCCATTGCAGGTGTGGTATGTCTGGTAGTAGTGAAACATTACTGCCAAATGGTGGCCTACCACCGGCATTAGAAATCTTCAGCATGGCAACTGGCCAAATACGCTGGCTACATTGACAAGTGGAACAATACCTCACCCTGTCCAACTGATCCGCTCAACTTCATCTTGGCCCATGAAATCCTGTACCACCTGAAGACATCTGAAGACTAGTGATTAACCCCATGGGCAAATAAACTTGTAAACCGTGGTTGAGAAATTAACACCTATCAACCAATCAAGGTTCAGGATAATCAATTCATGGATTGCCCCCGCCTGGCGTCGAAACGCCACTTCCGCCGCACTTGCACCTCTGGAAAGCAAGCTCATGGCCGCACCTGAGCTTTTTTCAAACAAAAACGGTGATTCCAAGGTATGGTGAAGATTGGTTGGTTATGATTGAGCAGGGAGCAAAACACTGTGTGGATTTACCACACCTGAATGCTTTCAAATGTTGAAAACACTGATTAAAAAAATCAATTGGAGCTGAAATAACTTGTTCAATCTTTTTGTTCTGACGACAATCAACGTCGCAAAATATGTCTTTTCTCAGGCGACCATCAATCTCCTCTCAAGAAATCCTAAGACCGAGCGCAAATTTCAAATACAAAAGCATATCTAACTTATAATTGTCTCTAAAAAATCTCCAAAACAAATCTCCAAAATCTATCCCACTCAACGCAAACGGGGTAGCCGAACCCATAGCGCCCAGGCCAAAACCAGCAGTGAAAAGCCTGCCATGTTGAATCAGATTTCTGGAACTACAAGGGAATCCATCTTTCATGTGAATTTGTTTGATTGGTAGATATGGCTAAATCCTGAAGCCTCTTGGGGATGGTCGAGTCCAAAATCTGCCCTTGAGTTGCTTTACTTGTTGAGGTATCGGGACGTGAATTGGAACAACATGGCGGTAGGGCGGATTTCCCACCAGCCACTCAGGCAATGGCAAAGGGAACCTCAATTGTGAGATGTTTGATGGTGAATCTATGCCAATTTGCTTAGAGTTTACAAGTTGAAATGCCATTCCATTGATGCAGGATATGGCAGGATCCAATAGATTTGAGTTTCGCGCTTTGAAGCGTCAATGGGTGGCATGGCACTGGCTCCGCCTCAGCTTTCGAAACTTCTAGGGATCTCGAAAGCTCCAAGTTTGGTTCCAACCGCTTCGAGCTGGGCACCGCCCATGGCCCCCATGTTCAACGTCATGGTTTCCCTGAGGCTTGCATAGGCCCAATGCTCTGGACATGAACAGTTGAAGGGATCCGATGTGAACTTTTGAAACACTGGCCATTTTGTTTCATTACCATGAATTCTAAAAATCGTTTGAAACTACTCTAAAACCGACCGTTTTTTGCACAGCAATGTTGATCCCAAGCTCCTAACCTTCTACAGAGTCATGAAGCCCCGGAACTTCTGTTGGTGACAACGTCTGGTGGGAAATTGTTGAAAATGTCAACTTGGTCAGCTCCAACTGGGTGGGACGTTTTTGTTGGTTTGATCTGCATGTCGATGTGTCGATGTGGTTGAACTGCCACCAGCCAAAAACTTGTTTTGCTTTTAGGATTCTTGAATGGGAATAACTAGACTGTAATGTATATTGCAAAAATGTTGGAACTTGACCGGGCGTAGACACTGTGGCATCTGTTTGGCTTAGCTCTTTTCCTATAGAGGTTTTGATCTCCTCGTTGAGCCAAATAACACACCAATGCCATCCAATGCCCAAGAGACATTCGGCAAACACGCAGTGCAAGCATCACAAACACAGGCGATACCACCAACTCCACGCCAGCGACACCAGAAAGCTTAGACCTTCGTGGTTCAAGCCCTTTCTATTATCCTTTTCTGTGGATCTGAAGGATGAAAATCCAAGACAACAAAAAAGACATGTGACATCAACCCCATCCTCTACCTGTGCCACCTTTTTGTCAAGGTCAGGTTGTAGCACACGGCAAACCTGCAGCAATTCCTAGAAAGACTTTCTGCGAACACGGAGCCTGGTCCATTTCCGTAAAGGAGGTTCTTCATTGCATAGCTCTAGAGTTGTGAGGAAAGCACAGCACATACACATTTATAGATGATACAAATACATACATTATATGTTGCATAAAACATGTGTATATGTCGTTTACGACGTCCAGCCGTGCACGGAGAATTATGGAGGTCACAACCAAGGATTTGTACAACCAGAGAACTTGTCCACCTCTTTACGGTCCGGGGTTTAGCCGGGTTGGTCAAAGCCTGCCTGAACGTTGAAGGACTCCATTTGGATCGCGCTGCATGGCGGCGACTGGAAATGTCTTTGCAAGCTGCCAGCAGGCCTACCAGTTTTCTTTAAAAATCTCTCAAGGCTTAAAAGTAGAAGCACAATATCACAGTCTCTCCATTCAGCAAATTGCATACAAACTGGTTCTGTCTTAGTGTTGAAGAGTTCGTTCTTCTAAGTCCTAAGTGAGCAGGATTGTTGGGAGGCATGAACAAACTCTACAACTGAAACAACCACAACCAGTTTGCTCTGGCACAGCTTTTGGAGGGGCTCATCATACTGCCAACCCCGTGGAAATCTGCTGTTATGTAAGACTTTGTGTCAAATTATGTTGCAACTGTCTCGCAATTTTCTCACGTTCTCGCC
>DF239218.1:2396-104047 GCA_000507305.1 Breviolum minutum Mf 1.05b.01 | reverse complement strand
AAAAAAAAACAGTTTCAAGGAGTTTTTTGATGCCATATGATATCACATCCAAGAAATGATGCCATATGATATCACAATATGCTATGACCTCTGTCTGAAGATCAGAAGATCATGCCATTTCTGACACAAATCAAATGATCTCTTCTAAATGTCGCCATCTAAACATGATATCTAAGAAAAATGGCAAGCTATACAACTACACCATGTGGTAAAATGTGGTGCCAGTACATTCCAAAGGAACAAAAAAAACCTACAAAACTCCCGAAGTACCTGGGGACCTATCGCCCAGCCTCTCGGGCCCGGTCCACCAAAATGAAATTGCCACGCCGCCTTCCAACTCAGATCGGATTCTTCCAATGAAACAACTGACGATAAAGAGAGACCCTATGTATATACGCACATATATACATGTATATTGATATGTTTTCATATAATTCATAAAATGTATATTATATATCCTCCTTGAAAAGCTAACACTTGTTGGCTGGGCAATTATCTACTTTTTCAAGACTTTGCATTCATGGTCGATTTTGCAACCAGCTATCTTAGATTGCAAGAGGGGATACCCAGCGTCAGCTGCACCTCACCCAGTGTCGCCCAGGGCTTGGAATAAAGTCAAACGCTGCCTGGTGCGGATGTTTCCACACATGTAATTTCTTACGCTGAAGCAGTCTTGGATGTGGGAAAGCGCCAGAATGATGTAAAAACACATATAAAAAACACAAAGCAAACATGGAGGGACCCAACTTCCATACCATTCTTCTTTGGGGCACAGTAGCTTCCCAATATTTGGAGGCATTCCATGCTAGCTAGACATGAAGCAATACTACTGCAGAGTGCCTGGTTTGAATAAATCGAACGCATCAAGCAATAAAATTCAAAAAGACCTGGAGGCTTAAACACTTCAAATAGCTCATGATGAAGCAAAGATTGATTGGCGGTTTTAGCATGATTCAAGATGGTTGAACAATTTTGGTTCAAACATTCTGAAAATGCACAAAAATGTTTGCTTGATTTTTTTTTCCGCTTGCATATCAAGTATAACAGCAACAAATCTTGCAATCTCCGGTTCCCAAACCACTGGACCTTTGTCAAAGCCACGAAGTCAAGGTGACTGTTGCCCAATGTTGGGCAACGCCATGTCCAAACAATTTTATGAAAGATATTGACAAATAGGTGCCAATGCGAGGGTCCCTTGCCCGGTGAATCTTCTGAAGACAAACTGTACAAGTCCTAGTTTTAAAAAAACAAGGCTACAACATTCCTTGCGAAAAAAAGGCGGTTGTTCAAAACCCCAATGACAACCAAACTGAAATGTGGACCACCTCAGCATACTTCAGCCCTTTCCTTTGAGCCCCACAAAAACTCTGCCACAAATCCAACAAAGCCAAGCTGACCATTTGTCTTCCAGCAGCATCCTGTCCAATGGGATGCATGAAGCGATTGGATAGATGTATCGTTGTTTCTTTTTGAAACCGCAAAATGTGCATTTCACGTTCCAAAAGGTCACACACATCAGTTTTCTCATTGTTCTGAAACGGTTCATATAATTCAAGTATGTATACTTATAAATATAATATATAAATATTGATAGGTAGGTATGTATTTATTCACCAGCCCATCCAATTCAACTGGGATGTCACTCAAAATCACCAGCAAAGGTCACACTTAACCAAGTAAAGTCGTCAACCTTCCGGAGTCGCCTTGCTGTAGGTCGTTTCCACCCCTAAGTGACGTGATCCATGAATCCGATTGGCCACCATCCATTGCATCACCTTACTGACAAAGGGAATCCATGAAATCACTTGGGCATTTTGTCGAAATCGCTTGATTTTGGTTGGTTTGGTTTGGGTCTTTTGGAAGCTGTCAAAATTGGTTGCATCAAAATGTTTGGAAGTGGACCATGTAGTTAAAAGAAATGCTCGGAGAGTTGCAAATTGAGCCAAGCAAGTGTGAAAGAAGATGCATACCCCGGTAGTAACAAGTAGAAACCATGAAGAAGAAACTGTGCAAATGTAGCTCTCAAACTGTGAAATAGGTTGAGGATCTTTGTGGCGACCTGAGATCATCACCCATTGGTATGCATAGTCTTTGGATGGTATCTCCAAAGACATCAGCATCTGCAGTGGCAATTGACTCTGAGTCCAAGATGTCTGGTTCTAGCATAGGTGCTATGTATGTATCACATCGCCCCATTGCAGGTGTGGTATGTCTGGTATTAGTGAAACATTACTGCCAAATGGTGGCTTGTATAGTACCTACCACCGGCAATAGAAATCTTCAGCATGGCAACTGGCCAAATACGCTGGCTACATTGACAAGTGGAACAATACCTCACCCTGTCCAACTGATCCGCTCAACTTCATCTTGGCCCATGAAATCCTGTACCACCTGAAGACATCTGAAGACTAGTGATTAACCCCATAGGCAAATAAACTTATAAACCGTGGTTGAGAAATTAACACCTATCAACCTATCAAGGTTCAGGATAATCAATTCATGGATTGCCCCCGCCTGGCGTCGAAACGCCACTTCCGCCGCACTTGCACCTCTGGAAAGCAAGCTCATGGCCGCACCTGAGCTTTTTTCAAACAAAAAACGGTGATTCCAAGGTATGGTGAAGATTGGTTGGTTATGATTGAGCAGGGAGCAAAACATTGTGTGGATTTACCACACCTGAATGCTTTCAAATGTTGAAAACACTGATTAAAAAAATCAATTGGAGCTGAAATAACTTGTTCAATCTTTTTGTTCTGACGACAATCAACGTCACAAAATATGTCTTTTGTCAGGCGACCATCAATCTCCTCTCAAGAAATCCTAAGACCGAGCGCAAACGTCAAATGCAAAAGCATATCTAACTTATAATTGTCTCTAAAAAATCTCCAAAACAAATCTCCAAAATCTATCCCACTCAACGCAAACGGGGTAGCCGAACCCATAGCGCCCAGGCCAAAACCAGCAGTGAAAAGCCTGCCATGTTGAATCAGATTTCTGGAACTACAGGGGAATCCATCTTTCATGTGAATTTGTTTGATTGGTAGATATGGCTAAATCCTGAAGCCTCTTGGGGATGGTCGAGTCCAAAATCTGCCCTTGGGTTGCTTTACTTGTTGAGGTATCGGGACGTGAATTGGAACAACATGGCGGTAGGGCGGATTTCCCACCAGCCACTCAGGCAATGGCAAAGGGAACCTCAATTGTGAGATGTTTGATGGTGAATCTATGCCAATTTGCTTGGAGTTTACAAGTTGAAATGCCATTCCATTGATGCAGGATATGGCAGGATCCAATAGATTCGAGTTTCGGGCTTTGATGCGTCAATGGGTGGCATGGCACTGGCTCCGCCTCAGCTTTCGAAACTTCTAGGGATCTCGAAAGCTCCAAGTTTGGTTCCAACCGCTTCGAGCTGGGCACCGCCCATGGCCGCCATGTTCAACGTCATGGTTTCCCTGAGGCTTGCATAGGCCCAATGCTCTGAACATGAACAGTTGAAGGGATCCGATGTTTTTTTCATGGCAATGAGTTTTAAAATTCATTTCAAACTACTCTAAAACCGACCGTTTTTTGCACAGTTATGTTGATCCCAAGCCCCTCACCTTCTACAGAGTCATGAAACCCAGGAACTTCAAGGTAACAACGTCAAGTGAAAATGTAAGTGGTCAACTTGGGCCAGCAGGCCTACCAGTTTTCTTTAAAAATCTCTCAAGGCTTGAAGTAGAAGCACAATATCACAATCTCTCCATTCAGCAAATTGCATACAAACTGGTTCTGTCTTAGTGTTGAAGAGTTCGTTCTTCTAAGTCCTAAGTGAGCAGGATTGTTGGGAGGCATGAACAAACGCTACAACTGAAACTGGAGTCTAGCGCCAAGTGTCGGTGAAAATACGGGTAGATCTCCAAAGATCGTCTTGCCCTCGTCATTGGTGCTTGTAACAACCACAACCTGTTTGCTCTGGCACAGCTTTTGGAGGGGCTCATCATTTTGCCAACCCCGTGGAAATCTGCTGTTATGTAAGACTTTGTGTCAAATTATGTTGCAACTGTCTCGCAATTTTCTCACGTTCTCGCCATTTTTTTTCCTTTCAGCACAGGATGGGGATGGTCCTGTCGCCAGAGATCTCAAGTCTATGCAATAGTTGGCAATCCAAACATGCAAAAATGCCTTCCCTCAAAGGACCTCAAAGGAGATTTCCTGCCCCCAAGCCCACAACCGGCCCCGTCGCCGGTGATCTAAAGTTTGCGCAAGGGCAATAACATCGCCCCTCAACGGACCTGAAAGGAGACTTTGTGCCCTTCAAGTCCCACCCCCGTCACACTCCCGTCACAGGGGCTCTGAAGTCTATACAACTATACAAAATTATAGAAATTTATACAATTCACACATGCAAAAGGACCCTCAAAGGAGACATGCACCCTTCAAGCCGTGAATGGTGTGGCTCCGAGGAGAGGTGGAGAAAAATGCAGAACAAACCCTGTCAAGGATCATTTGGGCCTGCACATTCTTCACTTGCACTCTATCAAGGATTGTATGGCACAGAGGAGTGATGAAGAATGATTTTCATCTTGCCGTTCTCCATCCACTTGTACACCCAGCTGTACTCAACCTCAACCTCGTTCTCCGCTCCTTTCGGGGTGAAGTAGTAGTAACCCTGGGCAAATACATAATCTCCCATGCAACTAGTCTTGTCATTCTCAATCCTGACCTTGGACCAGCCATCCCCGTTGTTGATGGCAAAGCCGCCATCCTCTGGGGAGCCATCCGGCTTTATGGCGTCATAGCCGACAAAATATGACAGTGCATCAATGAAAGTGGGACGGAATGGTTTCTCAACTGCTTTGGTCGGCTTGAACAGGACTGGTCCAATGTCATATCCGTAGAGCTCATTGATTTGGTCCTCCGCTACCTGAATATAGTCGTCATTCTCGCTGTTGTCTTGGTATGTGTCGCTGATGTTCAAGATAGCATGCTTCCATGCTTCCTGAGTTGCAAAAATGGCCTTGTTGCAGTCGGGGCGCGGTTTGCGTTCGTGAGAAGCCTCATGGTAGACACGTTGAGACCTTCCTCTACGAGGCCGTGCAATTCCTTCCTCCATCAATGCCGGTGCCGGTGCCTCCACTGGAAATGGTACGGAGGAGTGGTGGACGATGATTTTCAACTTGCCATCTACTTTCTTGTAAACCCAGCTGTACTCAACTCCAGCCACCTTTGTCTGGTCTGTTTTATTGGTGAAGTAGTAGTATCCGTGGGCAAGTGCAAAATCGCCCACGCAGCTGATATCAGAATTGTTAATCTCGACCTTTGACCAGCCATAGCCGTCATTGATGGCAAAACCGCCATCCTCTTCGATGCCTTCCTGCCCTACTTGCTGCAAAGCTTCATAGCCAACGAAGTATGACAGTGCACCTGAGGGAGTATGGCGGAATGGAACCTCTTTTGCCTTGGTTGGCTTGAACATCACTGTTCCAATGTCATAGCCGTAGAGATCGTGGATAGCCTGTTCCGCTGCCCCTATGAAATCTCCATCGGGGTACGACTCGGTGACGGCCAAGATAGCATTGGCCCATTGTGTCTGAACTTCCTTAATGGCCAGGTAGCAGGAGTGCTCATTCTTCGAAGAACTCGTCTTGTGCTGTTTCCCGTGCCGTCGGTTGTGTTGCATCAGCACGTTCTCCTCACTGGAATGGCAGTCAGTGCATGTGGCTTCTGCTACCTCTTGCGTAAAGCCCAGTGCCAATGCAACCATGGCGGAGATCAAAAGCAAAGACTTGTTCATCATCATGCTCTCGGAACAAGACTTTTGCCACAGAGTCCTTTGAATCAAAATCTTGAGGCAAAATGGCGGATGTCATTTCCTTCAATCAATTTCACCTTGTGTCAACAAAATATGCACATTATTGAGGTCCCAAAAAAAATGGCACCCAAAAAAAAATCGGGCGAGGTGGCATTTCTTATTAAAATGTCGACATTTAAATTTTTTATGCTGCTCAGGAAGCTAAAAGTCTTGGGCATTAGCATGAATCTGTCATGTTTTCTTTGGGTTCCTTTATTTTATGCCTTCTCCCCCCTTTGCAGCCGGACTTCTCAGATCCTCCGTCGCTGGAGGGAACGCCGTTGGCCTAGGTGTCATGGTAGAAATCTTAGGCATCTGAGTTTCAGCGCTCTGAGTTTCACACCTTGGCAAAGCCCGAGAGTAAACAGCGGTGAAGTACCTGCAATGATGAGAGGGTGCTGTGATAAAAACAAGAGATGGAAAAAAAAACAGTTTCAAGGAGTTTTTTGATGCCATATGATATCACATCCAAGAAATGATGTCATATGATATCACAATATGCTATGACCTCTGTCTGAAGATCAGAAGATCATGCCATTTCTGACACAAATCAAATGATCTCTTCTAAATGTCGCCATCTAAACATGATATCTAAGAAAAATGGCAAGCTATACAACTACACCATGTGGTAAAATGTGGTGCCAGTACATTCCAAAGGAACAAAAAAAACTACAAAACTCCCGAAGTACCTGGGGACCTACCGCCCAGCCTCTCAGGCCCGGTCCACCAAAATGAAATTGCCACGCCGCCTTCCAACTCAGATCGGATTCTTCCAATGAAACAACTGACGATAAAGAGAGACCCTATGTATATACGCACATATATACATGTATATTGATATGTTTTCATATAATTCATAAAATGTATATTATATATCCTCCTTGAAAAGCTAGCACTTGTTGGCTGGGCAATTATCTACTTTTTCAAGACTTTGCATTCATGGTCGATTTTGCAACCAGCTATCTTAGATTGCAAGAGGGGATACCCAGCGTCAGCTGCACCTCACCACCCAGTGTCGCCCAGGGCTTGGAATAAAGTCAAACGCTGCCTGGTGCGGATGTTTCCACACATGTAATTTCTTACGCTGAAGCAGTCTTGGATGTGGGAAAGCGCCAGAATGATGTAAAAACACATATAAAAAACACAAAGCAAACATGGAGGGACCCAACTTCCATACCATTCTTCTTTGGGGCACAGTAGCTTCCCAATATTTGGAGGCATTCCATGCTAGCTAGACATGAAGCAATACTACTGCAGAGTGCCTGGTTTGAATAAATCGAACGCATCAAGCAATAAAATTCAAAAAGACCTGGAGGCTTAAACACTTCAAATAGCTCATGATGAAGCAAAGATTGATTGGCGGTTTTAGCATGATTCAAGATGGTTGAACAATTTTGGTTCAAACATTCTGAAAATGCACAAAAATGTTTGCTTGATTTTTTTTTCCGCTTGCATATCAAGTATAACAGCAACAAATCTTGCAATCTCCGGTTCCCAAACCACTGAACCTTTGTCAAAGCCACGAAGTCAAGGTGACTGTTGCCCAATGTTGGGCAACGCCATGTCCAAACAATTTTATGAAAGATATTGACAAATAGGTGCCAATGCGAGGGTCCCTTGCCCGGTGAATCTTCTGAAGACAAACTGTACAAGTCCTAGTTTAAAAAAAACAAGGCTACAACATTCCTTGCGAAAAAANGATCCGCTCAACTTCATCTTGGCCCATGAAATCCTGTACCACCTGAAGACATCTGAAGACTAGTGATTAACCCCATGGGCAAATAAACTTGTAAACCGTGGTTGAGAAATTAACACCTATCAACCAATCAAGGTTCAGGATAATCAATTCATGGATTGCCCCCGCCTGGCGTCGAAACGCCACTTCCGCCGCACTTGCACCTCTGGAAAGCAAGCTCATGGCCGCACCTGAGCTTTTTTCAAACAAAAACGGTGATTCCAAGGTATGGTGAAGATTGGTTGGTTATGATTGAGCAGGGAGCAAAACACTGTGTGGATTTACCATGCCTGAATGCTTTCAAATGTTGAAAACACTGATTAAAAAATTCAATTGGAGCTGAAATAACTTGTTCAATCTTTTTGTTCTGACGACAATCAACGTCGCAAAATATGTCTTTTCTCAGGCGACCATCAATCTCCTCTCAAGAAATCCTAAGACCGAGCGCAAATTTCAAATACAAAAGCATATCTAACTTATAATTGTCTCTAAAAAATCTCCAAAACAAATCTCCAAAATCTATCCCACTCAACGCAAACGGGGTAGCCGAACCCATAGCGCCCAGGCCAAAACCAGCAGTGAAAAGCCTGCCATGTTGAATCAGATTTCTGGAACTACAAGGGAATCCATCTTTCATGTGAATTTGTTTGATTGGTAGATATGGCTAAATCCTGAAGCCTCTTGGGGATGGTCGAGTCCAAAATCTGCCCTTGAGTTGCTTTACTTGTTGAGGTATCGGGACGTGAATTGGAACAACATGGCGGTAGGGCGGATTTCCCACCAGCCACTCAGGCAATGGCAAAGGGAACCTCAATTGTGAGATGTTTGATGGTGAATCTATGCCAATTTGCTTAGAGTTTACAAGTTGAAATGCCATTCCATTGATGCAGGATATGGCAGGATCCAATAGATTTGAGTTTCGCGCTTTGAAGCGTCAATGGGTGGCATGGCACTGGCTCCGCCTCAGCTTTCGAAACTTCTAGGGATCTCGAAAGCTCCAAGTTTGGTTCCAACCGCTTCGAGCTGGGCACCGCCCATGGCCGCCATGTTCAACGTCATGGTTTCCCTGAGGCTTGCATAGGCCCAATGCTCTGGACATGAACAGTTGAAGGGATCCGATGTGAACTTTTGAAACACTGGCCATTTTGTTTCATTACCATGAATTCTAAAAATCGTTTGAAACTACTCTAAAACCGACCGTTTTTTGCACAGCAATGTTGATCCCAAGCTCCTAACCTTCTACAGAGTCATGAAGCCCCGGAACTTCTGTTGGTGACAACGTCTGGTGGGAAATTGTTGAAAATGTCAACTTGGTCAGCTCCAACTGGGTGGGACGTTTTTGTTGGTTTGATCTGCATGTCGATGTGTCGATGTGGTTGAACTGCCACCAGCCAAAAACTTGTTTTGCTTTTAGGATTCTTGAATGGGAATAACTAGACTGTACTGTATTTGCAAAAATGTTGGAACTTGACCGGGCGTAGACACATTGGCATCTGTTTGGCTTAGCTCTTTTCCTATAGAGGTTCTGACCTCCTCGTTGAGCCAAATGACACACCAATGCCATCCAATGACCAAGAGACATTCGGCAAACACGCACAGTGCAAGCACCACAAACACAGGCGATACCACCAACTCCACTCCAGCGACACTAGAAAGCTTAGACCTTCGTGGTTCAAGCCCTTTCTATTATCCTTTTCTGTGGATCTGAAGAATGAAAATCCAACGCAACAAAAAAAGACTCGTGACATCAACCCCATCCTCTACCCTGTGCCACCTTTTTGTCAAGGCCAGGTTCTAGCACACGGCAAACCTGCAGCAATTCCTAGAAAGACTTTCTGCGAACACGGAGCCTGGTCCATTTCTGCAAAGGAGTTTTTTCATTGCATAGCTCTAGAGTTGTGAGGAAAGCTTACATATATAGATGATACCGATACATACATTACATGTTGCATAAAACATGTGTATATGCCGTTTCTGAATTTTCTGGTATCGACGTCGAGCTGTGCACTAAGAATTATGGAGGTCACGACCAACAATCATGTAAAACATGTTTTTCCTTTAAATCAAATCTGTTCCTTGTATAAAAGGCACACTGTAAACCAATGTGAGTAAAATTCCGCCCAATGAATCTGAAAACTTGAACTTTAATTCATTACCTGTACACAAGACCAATCTACCGAACAATGTAACAAAAAATGTCCCAATATAATCCTTGAGCCTGCAAGAAATCTGGTCAAACAAGGCTTTATTAACCGTCTAAGTTTTCAAGTATCGACATGGCTCGTGTTTGCTTCTTCGAAGTCGCGAAAGTCTCAAGGCGATTCATCCTCTGTGCGATCAAGTTTGCTCCACACGCCGCCTTCACAATCCAGATCCTTGGCATCTTGGCGTAGCACAACAAGCGGTTCTGAGAAAACACAACAACAAACGGCAGAAGCACTTGTGAAAAATGATGACCCTCGGATGTTGGAGAAGAATTTTTGACTTGTTTAATTCCATCAATGATCTATACAAGTGCAAAAATGCTTCCAGTCTATACTTCTGTAAATCACAAGAAATGGGCATTAGTGAAGCTTCATTAATGCCACATCCATTGGTTTGTTAGCTGAGTGACCAAGGGAGGTATTTGGCATGTTGACGGGCCAACCGTTGCAGGTCGGTCTGGTTGCCTCTTCATCGGCCTTGAAACGCTCAACATCAAACCCTGGGAAAAATGGGATGAAACCTCATGTGATCTATCAATCGATCTCTAAAAGCATCATTAAAAAATTAAAAAATGAACAAAACACTCAAGGAAATGATCATCCTTGAAGTATTATCAAGGTGGATGGAGCACAATGCATGCTTCACCTCGATCTGAACCATCTCCACACCTGGAAAATCTTCTGGCTGGTCGATGGAATCCATGACTTGTTGGGGTTGCCACCTGAAGACCAATTCGGCCAAACATCGCACTATCGACCATCATGAAACATGGGGAAGAAGCTATCGATGTATATAGCGGTATCTATATATATATATTATATTTATATATGTATGTAGATTGTAAACTGTCACAGTATATACTGGTATAGAATGAGGACCTGGTTTTTCACACGTCTGGGCAAATTTTGATAATTCACCAACCTGTTTTGCCTAAATGGGTGATTCCCTTCCTAAGCTACTATTTGTGGTGAGGTCATGTGACGATGCAAACACGTGTCATATGCTTCTTATGGTTCATAACATGTCAATGCTGTGTTTTAGTTCACATGCCTGCCTTTCTCAAGTGACTGGACTTTGGATTCACCATGGATCCACCATCCCACAATGGACAGGAAACATCAGCGCACCGTTTCAACCTCTTCCTGAAGATCTGCATCTAGACCTGGTGGATTGATCATCACACCGAAGTGTGGGGGCACATGAGAGCACACATGAGAGGTCGGAGAACCTTTTACCACCCCAAAATTCTTCAGAACAAAATGATACATCTGTCCAAATACATCATGTTTAAATACATATATGTATATATATATATATTATATTGTATTTTGAGTCTGATGACCATCTTCAACATCTATGAAATATTGTATGTGTATGTGTATATATATTATACGTATATACATATATATATATACATACATAGCATATGTGTATATGAAAATTGATACAAACAAGAAGCCTTTCCCGCGTTCTTACCGCGTCTTTTTGCACTCCAGCGTCGCTTTCGGATGAAACCTCGGCCTGGGGGGAAACTTTGAAACTCTCCGACTGAATATTTCGGTGTTTCCCTTCGGTGATCCAAAATGGGGATTTGCAAGAATTCCCCAAAAATGGGATTGGTATATTTACCTTAGGAATGATGAGGATTTAAAGGGAAATGATGGGGATCCAAAGATCTTTGTTTCAAATTGTTTGAATGTGATTTTGTTTCATTGTTTTTTCACCATCTGAAATGATGAATTCGTTTTGAATTCAAAAAGAGGAGACCACTTGCAACAAAAATGAGGAAACACCCTACAACACCTGTTAGGCATTGCCGCAGCGAGCAAATCTTTACAGTCACAGGCTTGACTTCCGCGAACTACCAGCGATCTCTGCTTGAAAATCCTCAGATTTGCCAAATCTTTACCCCCGATCTGAAAGCCCAATTTGCAAACCAAAAAATCAAAAGATGTACCAACTTATGTTCAAAAAGCAAATTGCACATTTATTACACTTAAAAAGAGCAGTCGCATCTGCCGGGACATGTTTGTTTTGTAAGAGGGGGGGGGGGGGGTGCCTTGCCAAAAAGAAAACAAAAAAAAACAAAAGCTCTAAGTAATTCCAGCAATGTCTCTGGATATTCCGCATGGCTCGGTGGACACCAGCCACGACCACGAAAGAGTTCTTTGCCCTTTGGATATTCTTTAAAAGTACCAAAGTCCCTGTCATGGGTGTAGCTGAGGCATACTGGATCTGGAGCAGATTCTTCTGGAGAATAGGCTGGCCTGTTCAAAGACTTTGGAGGATGGATAATGGATGATAGATGAAAAGGCTCCTGAATTACATTTTACGTTGAGATACTAGGTACTTAATGGGCTAATCTATGCGAATCTGACTACCGGCAGTGTCAAGTGTTTGAGGTCCCAAGTAGCCAAGCACGAAAGTCAGGAGAAAACATCCTCAATTTTGCTCAATTCCAACAACTTCCCAGGCATAACAACATTACAATGTCATCATCAGAGCCGGCCTTTGATACTCCAAACTGCTTCGAAATTCTGATGAATGGTTCCATAGAATCAGATTCAGCCGCTCACCTGAAGTGATATCATCTGCTCCATGCCTTTGCCGACCTAAATGAACAATGCAATGGCCTTTCTTGTGAGCATATGTAAAATTGTGTTTCCGGTGCTCTGCTGTACCCACCGTTCCACAAAATTGAAGCCCTGCACCAGCAAAGTCCAATCCCAAACAAATGTTGAAGGTGACGTCTGAATCATCTGTATGCATATCCAAACCCAAATCTTCACCTTCTCGATATCTTACAATAAAACAATGATGCCCATCCCATGAATTGCCAGGACCTGGAAAGAAGCCTGCTCCCAGTGGTTGCAATAACTCTTGCAGTTTGTCAATAAAAGGTTCTAAACCGATATCGCTCAAGATGATTCCGTAGTTGTTCATGCTGTTCGGCCGCCGTGCTGGAAGGCCCGTGTCATAAAAGTTGAATATCTCTTCCAGTAAGGTATCGCAGAATTCGTCCTTGAACAAGGGAAAAGAATACACTCCAGGTACATGCTCCGTCAAGACATCTTGCCAATCTTCTGTTCCTCCATTCAAAAATGACCAAATCTTTTCATGGAACCATTCCTTCTTCAAAGGTAGAACGGGATCAAAAAGGTCTGGATGCCTCGCTTGTGGCATGTATTTCTTAATGACTTCCAATCGTTGCCCATTCAATCGTGTCACATCTCGACACCAAGTTTGTAGGCGTCGAGCTTCAGGCGATCCATCTCCAATTTCTAAACCTAAATAATCTGCAGGATCCAACAAGAAATGTCTTAAGCTTCTTAACAACTCAGTCACTGCAACCTCTGAATTTTCATTTGCAGCAGAAGCCTTGAAGGTATCCCAAAAAACTTTGGGTAGTTGACGATCTCTGCTAACCAAAGGAAAGGCCAATTGACCTCCCAAGCGAATCTCCGGGAGACCCTCATTCCGTACAGAATTCCCAATGCCAAAGCGTAAACGCACACGTAAAGGACTGAAAAAGAAGGGATGGTTGCTATCACCTGCCAGCAATACTTGCAAATCATAAGTTTCGAATTCAGAGTCCTGTCCAAATTCATGCATCTGACCTTCAGAGTCAACAATCAATCCACTGGGTTTCAATGGTCCAACTTTCAGAAGAAAATCCTGTTTTTTCAATTCTTGTACCACCATTGGAAGCTCTTGAGAATTCAGAGGACGATGTGAGAGGGAGGAACGACTGCGCATCAAAAAGCCACCTGCCAAAGTCGATTCAGGGGGACGCCACATCTGCATACAGAGGTGAGAATCAAGACACAAATGGCGAAAAATTGAAAAGGTGTCCATTTTGATTTGTGCGTAATATAATTATCACGTGTTTTTCGATTGGAAGAAGTTTTTGGAGAAACAAGACTTGATTCACTTGGTATGTCTCAACAAACTTGGGTTGCTCTTCGGTCTCTTTTCGGTATATCATCTGTATTTCCACACCGTGGTATCACTCCACAATCTCCACAGCCTGCTGCAGCCATAAATGCCTTCAAAGCGGATGTCATTGACTTCGATTGACCTTGTTCCGCTCGCAGAGTAACGTGACTCCCAAGGCTTCGGCGGGTGTAACCACCGATATGAGCCGCGGGGCCACGGCGCAACAGTACCCGTGACATTGATGCCATGGTCACTGGCGACAAGAGCATGCTAAAGTCAATTTGAGAATCTATGCATATTGATGGTAAGTCATGTTGAACTTAATGTCAATCCTTCCAAACCTCTTTTAAGAACAGATGTTACGTACCATTACAATCACAGTGAATTGCAATGATCCCTAATGTATGAGCAGTCTGTGTGAGCGACTACTCACTAGCTGGGGCCAAAGGACCGCATGATTTCGCTGAAACCAGGACAATTCAGGCTGTTCCTTCCTTGCACCTAGTTGATGCTTTTTTTCAAATTGAAATCACCTCCAAATTAGTAAACATGAAATATCGAAACCTACAATAACATCAAATCCTTTGAAACGCCCCATGTGGACAGATTCCACCTGCCAAATCGAGAAGCCGCAGGCGCTCACGGGAACTCCACCTGGCGCCATGAATTTCCAGGGGAAAAAACAAGTCCAAGTACCCTCGAACCCAACCTGGACCTGATTTTACTATAGGAAATCCATGGGATTTTGGAGTTTTGAGGTTTCTTTTAGAAAGGACTTTGAGAAACCTTTTTAAGGATTTACTTTAAGATTCTCCCCCCCAAATCGGTTTTTCCAGTCCAGCTTCCAATATTTGGCCTGGCAGATGGCACTTCAGGTGTCCATCTCTGGGAGTCGCCCAAGACATCATGAAGCTCCTTCGCCTGGTGCAAACTGCCAGCAAAAATGGACCTAGGAAAGTTGACTTGGTTAATTTGCTTCACTTTGTGTCCAAGCTGTTTTAGTCCAAAATATGTACACCTGCATTTTCAGCAGCCAAAACTAAGAACTAATCCACCACAGTGGGACTGTTGGAATGCCTCCATCCTTGGTTGAAGACGCAAACTCCTGGCTGTGCCCGGATCAAAAACAACGGCACAAATGGATCCACCCAACAGGCACCTAGAAGCAAGTACAAAGCACATGGTTTCATATCAATATCATCCAATGTCAACTCATTCAGGATTAAAGCTCCAAGTGTTTTGTATGTTGGAATTTGTCATATTTCATAGTGGGCAACAAATCGCGACAAGTGTGTATGGTTTATGTAACTTTTGCTGCAAATGTTGAATCAAATCTTTGATGATTTCATTGCATCTCTCGATTGAATCACCTACATGTCGGAGCTTCAAATCATCGAAAGTGCCTCATCCGGTCTTAAACACAACAGCAACAAACATTCTTACATCTTCTCAATGGTTTCTCCATACTGTCCTCCCGAAATCATGGTCTATTATCATCCTAGCAGAAAGAATTGGATAACCACTCCCACGGCTGCGGTTTCTCTCGGGGATGACACGTTGCTCCTGATGATCTGCTTGCGCAGACTTCTCTGAACCATGATGGCCTGACATCGTGGGGCACCATGGGATATGGGAATGGTTCATACAAACGACAACCACGTCTGAGACTCTTCAAAAGCATGGTTGTGTTGCTACTGGGACAGCCTGGCCATGTAGAGCATACAGAAAAACACGTGGGAGAATGAAAGATGGAATCTAGGAACCATATTGCCTGTCTTCCTACAGCGTGCTTCAATGACACGTCTTCAACTTTTAGTCAGTTGTTTGAGCTGCATAATCTCCAGGCATACGGCATCCTCACTTATTGATACTTGGTCGTTTCCTCAAAAAAGGGGAAAGGATTTCATGATTTCGGGAAAAAAACAACAGTATATATAATCATTACATACAGTATATTTTGGAAAAGGTAGGTGCCATGATTTCGGAAAAAGGAAAGGTGGATTTCACCCTTCAGTGCAACCCGACTGGGAACCCACCTTTTCCCTGGCACCCTGGCCTAGCCTCCAAATTTGGGCCATTGAAAGAAGCCGAGTGCTTCACGCTTTCCCATCGACCCTGGATGATTTTCATTTTCAAGATCCCGAAACAAGTGTGACAGATTTTTTGCTGCAACAATCCAATGACACCAGGAATTGGTTTCAAACAGAAGCTGTGCTTTATTCATTTATCATACTTTATCAACCACACATCTTGAAATCAAGTTTTGTTTTTCATCCTTTTTTTCACTCCGTGGAAGCTTGGAATCTACACCTCCACCATAGAACTTGGCGACGGATGCACATCTTGCGGCAGGTATTTTTGCCTCGGTGTCATCCCGGGGTCGCCATGGTGATCCCCATCCACGGTGACTTGGCGACTTGGCCCCACCCGGGAGATGAGCTGACTTGCACCTGGTAGTCAAATATGCCCATCACTCTTGTCATAAGGAAATTGAGAATGAAATCTGTAAAGGCACCAAAATTCATGCGTGTCCACACAACCTTTGTCAAAGTTTAACTCTTCTTAAAGTCGTCTTTGGAATCATTTTCTTCAATTCCGAGCTCAACTGGTGCTTTGCCATGATGAATCAAATACAGAAGAACGGAGTGGGAGATGCTAGGATCCTTGTTGGGGCAGGCCTTACTTCCGCTCCGGCCATTCTCGGCCTGCCGTTGGACAGAGAAACGGCCACAAGCCACAAGGCACAAGGACTGCATCTCACCAAAATTCATCAGAATTTCTCTGGTCCATTTTGAATGGCCTTGCACCGTGGCAGATTTCGCTTCTTCCAGGCTTTTGGAAACAGTTCCTGAGGCCAACATGGTTTCGTATCAAAACAAAAAGGTCTGCAAAAGAGTCCATTCTGATGCTGGCTGTCTTCAATTCAATTCCAAACATGTTGGATACTGGGATTATTGTTTTTCAAGTCAATTGTACCAACCCGTATCGTGTTGCTTGTCTGTCGTTGGTACCAACAGGCCCATCATTCGTGAAATCACGAGACAAGCTCCTTGAAGCCCCGCGGCTTCATTTTGACCTCTGACGTTGGGGAAGCGGAACCTGGACACACGGCTCAAGGGATAAGATTTGGAAGTCGATGCGGGCCCCCATGAATTGTACAGCAAATACTAATTGTAAATATATTTGTAAATGCATATTTCTCATATTATCGTAGCATTAGAAGCATCTCCAAGGAAAGTGCTGTGATAGATGGTCCAAGTTCCATACATAAAAGCACACTAACAAGAAAGAAGAGGAGGGAGGCAAATGTTCGTTGGCTTGATTTCACTCGAGGAAGGCGGAAGAAATTTCCCATGGGAGTTGAAAAGTGTGGCAAGCCAATTGCACCAAATTAGACGTGTGTGCAGCGGGTTACCAAGTAACTGTCTTACTACTGTGAAATTGATGAAACCACCAGGTTTACCAAGTCAATTGATGGCAAATTCTCCTTGGAGAGTGGTTTAATTAGACCTGCAAGTTTCTGGACATACATGGCCTGTAAATGGAGATCACCAACGAGGCTATTGGTTTTGGTCACCATATTGCATAAACCACTAGCTTCTGGAAAGCAAACACAGCCAAATGAAAATTGATAGACTCCATGTTTTGAAGCACCGGGAACCCGGCTCTGTCGTTGCTCACGGATCTCGGTCTTGGAAACCTGAAGTGATCGAATTTGGTGGCCATCTATGGAGGAACTAGCTGTTTACCGCATCAGTACACATTGCATGTATACGTGCAAATGCTTCATATGTATAAAGTGTCACATATATCATATATCATATCAATATAATATATCATGACTCTGACACAAGGTCAGTCCAATCTACCATGTATGGCATTGTATGGCAGTATAATCACTAAGAAATAATGCGATTACCAACAACAAAAATCGATCCAGTCATCACAGAGACCAGCAACCGTCGAAGCTGCCACGCGTTTGCGTCGGGGTGGCTCCTGCCGTTGTTCCTGCAGTTGAAGGAAAATGTCATGTTTCCGAATGTTTCCGACGGAGTCTTAACTGCTTCCGTGACAGTGGATGAGAAGAATTTATATAAGTGGGTCCCGGTTCCATATCGTCCTGTTTTTCTTATTACATCTTTCAGGCATTAATCATTCGGTTCGCCTGAAAACTTCCAGAAGTAGGTTGCCCATTGGCTGATTGAGCAGGCTAGCTTTATTGTTCAGATTCAACAGACATTACTCAGAATCTCCTTTGGCAAGTATCTGGGAACATCTGGTATTGACAGGTTTCCCAACATGAATGACCAGTCAATGGCACAAGTTTCTTTACCATCACCCTTTTCACTGCCCACCCTCGGCCTCTTCGACTGGCCGCGTACCTCACACAACGACTCGTGAGATTTCACATGCCATGGTTCAAAGTAGAAGCTAGTTGCTCATCTCAAGATCTCGAATTTTTGGACATTAAATAACGACCTCTTTTTTGAGAATCTCATCATCGGAATAATCCAAAAAAACAGCAGAATAGGAAGTATCCCACCTGGGCAACGGGCGGTGGTCAGCCTCAACAACTATGTCATAGTTCACGACGCAAAATTGGCTAGGACCACAAATTTCTGGAACTTTGAGCCCCTATGGGACCATCATGGAGAAGACATGACCTTGGTCAATTGAGAACCAGGGCCCCGAACACTCGCCTGTGCCTTCTTGACACAGCCTGAATCATACCTGATTGCACATGACATAGAATTCATAAAGCCCGAACTATCACAAGAATAGAGGGATTCGCACCTGTTGCATTGGTCGGAAATACGCTGATACATGTATAGAATCAGACTGCATTGGCTGGGCTAGCATTATCTGCATACAGTATATAATACTTGTACGACTAGCATAAGCTGCAAAACAGGGCTTCCCAAATTACTCCCAGAATATTTTTTAAAAAAATGAAGAGAAAATTCAAGTCTGGAATTCTGGATTGTCAGAATGCAATGACGAGTCTTCAAATCGAGGTTCAGGCGCTGTCTATGCACCAAGTCCTAACCACACACACATTGTTATTGATCGAGACCTGGAATCTGGGGCCTAAAAAAACTGTTTCAAGGTGATCACAAGAATGGAAAATTTGGAATGTTTGACTTTGGTCTGGCTACAAAATGCCAAACGCACATGAAGGGTATGTTTGTTTATCATTTTGACATTTCTAACATTTCGAACTTTAATCTAACCAAAGCAGTTGCCTTTTTCAGGTCAAAAATACAGACCCAAACCATTTCGTCCTGTCGAAGCTTTGTAAAGCTGCTGTGAGCTTCCCAAGTTCCAAAGGACTGGGTGGCAGCAGTTCAAAACAGTTGCATGGCGTGGTTACTTTCAAACCCTTGGATTCCTATTCCAACCATTGGAAATTTGAAGAACTTGAAATTGGCCACTTAGGTTGACATCCTCTAAGATATCAGCTACCAAACAACGGACACAGTGACATTGATGTTGTGGAGCTTTGAGCCCCAAGGCGAGGATGGTGTGCCAAACAAGTAAGATATTAACCTTCCAGAAACTCTCCCCAAGCGAAATCCCCAAGCACCAAGATTCCCTGACTGAATAAATGGAGTCCATGACTGCAGAGGAATCTTGTTCGGAAAACTCAGGATCCTTAGCACTGATGGCACCAATGACCCGGTCGCAATCTTCAAAAAAAACACCCAAATAAATGACAACCAAAGGTGAAATTCACACAGATTCTATGGAAAACAACACACCAAACAACACACCACTCTGAGCCCTTTGGCTTTGCTGAAGCTATCCGCCGCCTTGGCATTCCATGATTACAGCTACGTCTATGTGAGAATTAGTTTTAGGAGTCACGGTTGATGATTGTTTTCGAGAGAAAAGCTAATGGAAAATCGAAACCAAGCAATTTGTGTTTCCCATTCAGAAATTCATCACATCTCCATCTATTTTCACCGGAAAATCGCGGAAGTTGAGATGGTTACAGGCCATTTACCCTTCAAACACCAAGTCCCAGACGTTGCTGTGGGGCGAACCTCACTACACAAAAAACAACATGAGTTGGATGATGAACTTTGAAGCAAATGAGCAAATGGGTTTATGCCAGCATAGTTGGTAGACCAGTGATAGTTGATACTTGATCTCCGGAAACTGGAGTGCTCACATTGAATTGAGCAGAGTCCGAAGCACCTAGAATTTGTTCAGAACCAAGAATCATATGACATATCACATTCTAAAAGGTGATTTACATATCATTTGGGGTCACAAGATTGAAAAGAAAAATGCCATCTAAACGAACGCTGGAGGCGTCACGAGATCTTGATTGCGTGACTCAACTTTTCGGATTGTGCATAATTACCAAACATGCCAGCACCACAAGGATGCAAATGCTCTTGTGGCATTTCCCGCGACACGTGTCTGGAGAATGATCCATCAAGCAGACCTGTGCTGTCTGAACTGGATTCATTGGAAGATCATTCTGGCACCATGTTGACAGGACCGCATAAAACCCTTGCATCATATTTGCCAGCAATCTTGCCAAGGATATGTCACATCTCTTCACAGATTGGCCTGGGGAATTGTCCTCCGCATCGACGGACAGCCCAAGATCCTTCTGCGGCAAAAAAATCAGAGCCATGGTCAATCAAACTCCCAAATAGGACTGGGGATGATCATCCCATCTACGACGAATTGGCAGTAAAAAGGATGCCTTAGCAAAACTGTGTCAAACCATTGGTTGACAATTCGACAACCATTCCAAATTGAGATATCACGCTCTCTGCTGAGTACGTACAGATTAAGTTTGAGCTATTGTCAAATATCGATGGCTCACAAAGGGTATCTCTGCAAAAAACAATGTGATCTTCGGGCATAGGCACTGCTTTCAAGTATCGGCATATTTGTCCACAAGTCTAAGCTAAAGTAATACCTAGAATCTACAAGTAGTTCTAAGTTATAAGGATTCTATAGGATGCTATATCATCTATATCAAAATCATGAGATGTTCTAAGCCGGTTATCCAGCGTGGCCTCCTCTGATTGCCGCCGTAGCTTTGGCATCTCCATGACCTCGTCTGTAGGTGGGGTTTTCTGTGGCATTCTCCTGTAGTCAACCCCAACCTGCCAACCCCCCTAATGGTGGTGGGTGGTAGTAGTACTTGCAGGATTAGCACTACAGAGTAGGAGTAGTAGTAGCAGATGGTAGCAGTAGCAGTAGCAGCAACGGTAACAATTCCAAAGTAAAACAGATGTGATCTCTCCATGTAAATGTAAACTCACTCTTGCAAAAGTTCTACTATTGGGTATGCTTCGAGTTCTGCTATTACTAATTGTGTGGGGGGGACAAGATATAGAGAGATATACAGACAAAGACGGATTGACATGTAAACATGACAGAAACGATTAGAAAAGTTCATTGCTCATTTTGAAAATAGAATCAGAAAAGTATCAGTTGATAACGTTCTTCAGGGTCAAATGTTCACTCATGATTTCTTTGTCCTTAGGGTTGAACCCCCTCACTTCAATGGAGCTTGTACTCTATGAAAATCTGGTACCAGCAGAAGCCTCGAAGCTGCCCAATGGTTTGTGGTGCCAATTCTGAGGGATTTCAACACATCAGGGTTCTCTAGGAATAAACATGTCACTACATTTCACCACATGATTTGTCTGTTCGATCATATGATCATCCTATAGGCAAAAAAAACGACACCAGTGAGATCAATGACTTCAGTCCATCACAAGCAATCATACATTTCAGACAACTACACATCTAGGTCACCAATGAAACGTAATGAAAGACAAAATTTTGAACCCAAAGAAGTCTTGTGGTTGAGCTCCCATTGCCAGATTTCAGGCGTAGGGTTCGGAACTGCAAAGGCGAGAAAGATGGCTTCACCTTTGGTGAAGAGCATCCTACAAAAACCTTTACAACCACGTCTACAGCGTGCATCTTCCGTCAAACAAGCAACACTACACATGGATGCCAACACTGACGGTTTGGGAAATGTAATATACTTCCGCGGAAATACTATGGCTATTTGGAGTACCTATATTTGTCTAAGCGCGTCTATAGCTGAGTCGCCTCTTGTTGATGGATGTTGAAAAAAAACATGCTGGCAACTATATCGCACGAAAACCACTTCTTCTATCATAAGTCGCACCTGACAGACCTACCTTATCATCATGCAATGCATAAAAAATGTGCTCTGAAACTTTGTCAGTGTAGCTTTTAGTAGGATTTTCCGCACGAAAGATATCTCTTAGAGAAATCTCTCAACTGTCACTTACAGTTCGCTAGGTCGGGTTGTGTCGACTCAAAGTTGTTCCACCGCGTATTCCTCTCCAGCACCACTTCCGCAGCACATCACACCCTGGGTCGGGTCAAAACACTTATAAGCTTTGTTGTCATATTGCAGCGCGGTAGCAGCTTCATACAGTTTCCAGCATTGCAATGATTTTCTTGTTGATCAAACTCCTATCCGAGAAAAAAAAGTGTTCGTACTCAAAATGACCATCTTTCATTATTATCAAGCAGGGGCAGCAGGGGCGTAACATGGCGTAACCATCTTTTTCCACAGAAAATAAAACCTTTTTGGGCTTCTCCTTGACATGCCTGTTGAAGGGCTCCGGGCGGCTTCATCCTAGCCAGGAAGTTCACAGCTGGGCAGAGACCACAGACTGACTGAGAACAATAATTATAATAATTTCGACAGATTGAAGTGCGTTTCATTCAAACATCAAAAATGACTGGAGGAAAACTGCGCTTCTTTTTTACCACCAGAAGCATCCAGAAACGCACCCTGAAATCACCAACAGCCTCCCCCCCATCGGCACATCCAAGCACCTCCCTGATTTGATCCCACTCACCATTTCCTACAGCTCAACGTCAGGATTTCTGAGATTGTAATATCAAAGGCTATACTCATATCGTATGGTAATCGGGATAATAACCATCTATACTTGTGTGTAACAGTAGTACCTGGAGGTTGGACCGTAATTCAGAACTCAGCACTATGCTCAAAAACACTGACATCCAGGTGGCAAAAAAACTGAACATTGAAGCAGTATTTCTTGACCGTGTTGAACACTCCCATGAATCACTTTCTGTATAAGTGGGCTCTGACGGATCCACCAAATTGCGTCCCGAATTTTGAATTGAAATGTGAAAGTCTCACCTGAGTGTGAAAAGATGTATATTTGGCTCAGGCGGGACGACGACGACGCCGACGAAGACGACGACCACAACAACGACAACAACAACAACAACAACAACAACAACAACAACAACAACGACAACGACAACAACAACAACAACAAAAACAACAACGACAACAACAACAACAACAAAAACCAGAAGAAGAAGAAGAAGAAGATGCACACCTCAAATCAAGTACTGGTGATTCCACAGAAATTCTAACTGACTTTATGAGAACCAAGTCGTTTTCATCATTCATTGAACATAACTCTTGGCGAGCTCCGGCTGCCCGATCAAACTACTTCAGCTCGGAAATGGCAAAAAAGGCTACAGTGCACTCCCTGAAACAAAGATGATGTTAATCATTTCCTGGGTATCCCATCTCCTGCATGCTCTTAAGATTTTTCGCAGATGATTTTGAGGCTTGGAAGAAAACATGGCGCGAAAAAATCCACCCATTTCGCTCCTTGGCGAAGGCGACCCGCAAGTTTTCCTCTGCTTCCTGGAAGTTGGATGGATATTCACGGTACCAAAGTCCTAAAAAGCTGCCTTTGGAAAGATAATCCCTTACCCTTCCAAAATCAGTGGAAATTTGATATTTGCATCTCAAGATCAAAGGAAGCCATATGACCTATCAGTCTTGGAGGGACTCGTTTTCCAACCGCGACTGGAGGAAGAGTCAACGGCAAAGCATGGAAAAGCTACCTCTTTTTGGACCTGTAAATTGAAATCTAGACGTCCAGCCCGGGGGCCTTATAGTCCCTCCAGCTGCGGTTAGTTTGGAAAGTGACACCTAAACCCATTAATGGGTCAAGTTCCAGTTCACTTGGAGAGGGCAATTTCAGAAGCTTCCCAGTTCTTCAATTTGTTTTTCAAACATTGAAAAATACCATGGATATTTTCATGTCGCACCAAAAAACACCACTAAAACCTCCTCAACTCATGGGACCACCCAGGACAACAGCCGAGGTGCAGCATCAAAGAGGCCATGTGATTGTAGTTCTTCGACCTGGTGCAGGTTTCGGATGTCCCGTTTCGGACCTGAAGTATGACAACGAGCGAAAAGGGATGATGATGATGATGATGATGATGATGATGATGATGATGATGATGATGATGATCATGTTCTTGGTTTTTGATCTTGATCGTGAGAGTTCCTTGAAAAAAGGATAATCAAAATCGCTAGCCGTGTGTTCCCTGGCCAAAAAGGGCTCACCCTGACGCACCTTCACTTCAAGCACTGCCAACTTGGACATGAACTCTGCCAACATTGACTGCGCCGCAGCCTCATGGAGATTTGAGGAAAGCTCCGGCTTGAAAATCACTCGAATGACCAAAGGTAGAGAAAGAATAATAAAGATTCGGGTATATAATAGATGTCTATTATGTATATTAAATATTGTATACTGTATAATTGTAAAGCTGGAAGTTCAAAAGTGAATTTTCTTGATTAAACTTAGGACTCCAAGCTCATTTCTACCCGCACAACCCGTGGCAAAACGAGCAAAATGCGGAGTCAGAAAGCATAGATCCTCTCGCATCTGAAGTTGGTATCCTTTAGGCTCCCAAATGAATGCTATAAACAAACCAACAAGTACGAACTCAGAACTGGGAAAACTGCGGAAAATATGAATACAAAGTCAACAACTTTCCTCCCGTTTCACCCGGTTTTTAATGTTTTTTTTATCAAGGTCCAAGGTGCATTGAAGGCAGGAACACAAGCAGCGGCCACATCTTTTGGATCAAAGTCCTGGAGGATCAATGTTGAGCAAATATCATTCAGGAAATCAAGTGTTGGGAGCAAAAAACATGACATGTTGGCCTTTGAAGAGGGTTGAATAGGTTCAGTTTGGGTATAAAAATCCTGATAAATGTTCAAAGCAGATAAGTATAGTGAGAATTGAGCTTCCAATCGTGGTTTGCTTCGTCCAGCTCCGACTGGAATGTGGATGTCTGGTAACTGCAAGCTGCTATTGCATCACTTTAATAAAGAATTTGACAGTATCTGCGGGCGGAAATACAGTGAGAACACATAAAGTTCCAACACCCAAAACATGCAACAGGTTGTAAGCGGCTTTTATAAGTCACGCTTATAATTAACCATAGTATATACAACTTATATCTATATAGAGAGAGAGAGGGAGAAAAAAAAGAGAGAGAGAGAGATGGAGAGATGTGATAAATAACTTGCATAGTACAAAATGTACAGGCATGTATTTATATGCATTTATCATCATTTTATCATCTATCACTAATTTTGTATCCATCTATCACAAGCTCAGATCCAGCTGGCACAAAAGTCCTCAGATGCACCAAAGACTCCGACATCCTGCCGGCACCAAAATGACTCCTATGGAATTTTCAAGGCTTTAAATTGGCTTCCTGGGTTGTAGCCCTTGCAGCCTGTGACCCGTGTTCTCACCCACACGTACAATGCTTCAAATTTCAAATGAGTTCCCATGAGTCCCCTGTGGTTACAATCCACTAACATCCAATCGTGGCTCAACTCTCAAGATACCTTGTTAGGGATCCTGGTTGCCAGACTGTACTCTTTGGCCATGTGCTGGTCGGTTAGGAGGGATTCCCACTAAGCGATTTCATACTCCTTCAAAAGGATCATGAGTCGAAGCACAATGCAGGCCCTTTGATTAAAGCCACAATGAAAATACCGAGTCAAAAACTTGCTGGAAAAAGATCAGTGATTTGACAAGGTATCTCAACATAGAACCAGTCAACTGACGATACAGTAGGCGTTTTGAGGGTGGAAAGGGAGCTACCTCTGAATCACAAAAAGGAGCACCGAAGACGGGGCACACCTTGCCCTCCAGCACTTCTTGCGTAGCCTCACAGTCGACACTTGTCTGGACGAATTTTTGACCAGTGTAAACATACAGAAACTCTTCCCTATCATTTCTGGACATTGCTTGTTCTATTAGATAGTTGATTATAGTTGTAGTTGTCATGTCGTTTGCCGCTTGTTTTCTACTGTCAGCTGGTAGAATGAATGTTTCTCACTGGTTTGACATGGTGGCCATCAGGAGCAGCCGATGGTAACCATGTCATGGCACCAATTTCACGGGAACTGACCCCTTGAGCTGTTGAGCTCCAGGCTTTCTGCCGTTTGTCCTTGCAACTCTTGCGATGCAATCAGGGCGAGTTTGGGATATTTTGAGTTTGGAAAGCCATACCTACAAAAAAATCAAGATCATTTGTATGAGTTTCTGTATAAGATGAAAATGTTGATCAATTTCTCCACAAAAAATCTCAGTGAAGGTTTGGTACTGCTGGAGCCTTGCTGCCTGGTTTTGGTGCGAAAATCGCTCCTCTTGGAACAAGGTCCGCATGAGGTAGCAGGCCTTCGGATGCAGCCAAGACAGTATGCCTTTCGACATTTCCCCAGCACAGCTAGTCTATTCATAGTAGAAAATACCCCCACACTTCTGAGATCTTCTAAGCTTCACAAAACTCCCAGACAAGTCCCTTTCACTTTCTACCTTCATATGTACCTTTGGAAGTATCTAGGCTGTTGGCATGTTCATTCAGAGAAAGTGTGGTCTCCTTCACACCCGATCCTTCCACTTGACTTGACGCCCATCCTGTCGTCACCTTGCCTGCACCTGTTTCATCTGGGGAAAGGCCTAAGCAGAAAGAACGCATGGATAGTCAGGTCTGATTGACCCTACGGTCACCATCCATTCCTTGGCTTTGTCTTTAAAATATCGTTCCAAACAGGCTCAGGACTTACGCCGGTGAGGCAGACTGTCACCAAGGTCGTTGAGGCACACTGTGAAATTGCGTTTCCGGTACACGTGGGGAATATCCAAAATAGTGCTGGCCCCCAGGATCTTTGGGTAAAAAACCCAAGTTGCGTACAGTTTCTCATTGTTTGGGGGTATCCTTTATGGGTGCATTGCACTTCCAAGTGGTCCTCAACGAGGCGTTCAAGATGCCTAAGTAGATCAGATAGATCAGTCCCTTTGAAAACCTCCTAAGTCTCCCCACTGACTGCAGAGATGTCACGGTCACCACCTGAGACGATGGAATCAAACACATTCAAACACATCACACTGTTGATGGAAGAAAGTTTGGCACCAGTTCATAAGTAGTTAATCCCACTTCGTACAGGGACTCATAGATCCCAGGTGGTGCAGGATTTCGTTCACTCAAAGTAGCATGCCTTCAGATGTTTCCGTACACATAAGGCACAGACCTAAAAATGGACGGTAGGACATCCCTATACCGTTTGCCTTTACAACAATTCATAAACTGCCAAAGCCAGCCTTGTGTGGATGACACTCGAGGCTCAACAAATCTCGTGCTAAAGTTCTCAGTGGTATGAAGCCACGTGTCTCCTTTGCCGAGACTCACATGTCGATTGTTGGCTTTAAAGGAGAGATTATCGAGAGATTTGAACAGGGACATTTCTTGTCCTTGTGGACCCTCATGTTTGTTGGTCACCAGATCTACTATATACTATGTAATACATCCATAAACAATCTATATACAAACAAGCTCCGAACAATACACGATTATACCAGATAGAAGTAAGATGAAAAAACCATTCAACCGCCCTCCCGACTACTATTCCACATGACGCCAGGGTGGACTCAGATTCAGGTCCTGCCACCGTCGGAAGTACCGCCAAGTCCTTGGTTGACACATCCAAACAAGGAATAGTGGCAGCATCCAACGAACAAATTCACAAATTATTGGTGGCAATTCTTTCCAAGAGCCTCATATATGAATTTAGTTTTCATATTGCCTAGTAAAATACTGTCGGCCCACCACTTATGAGATGCTACATAGAAAATCAGAGCCGTGAAGAATGACATCTGCTAGCGGCAATTGATTTGCCACTGGAACTGATCAAGATCTGTCATGAAAACACATGACCGTCATGTTATTCATGAAGTGCAAGACTGACTACACTTTGGCATATAAAAAGATCTCCACAGTGAATTACCAAATCCACCTTGAGATGGAGATTATTTCACCTTGGAAACCAACCAATTTTGGGGGTTCAAATCTGGAAACGGCCACCCAGGTACTGTGTGACAATGGTTGGTGCATCAGCTCTCTTCCCAAGCACCTGTGGTGAGAAAAGTGCAGCGATGGGGTAGTTTTCTTAGCAGTGCAGTTGAAACTTTGGCTGAACGTTCCCCAGGTTGCCTGCGTTGTAAACATTGACAAAATGGTGTATATATATAGATATTGATGATGATGATGATGATGATGATGATGACGACGACGATGATGACGATGGTCAATCGATGACCGATGGTCTACACCAAAAGGAAACTTGGCTTCCAACTCCTGTTTTTCAGATTCTACATTATCTGTATTAGCTTCAATGATGGGATAGCAAGGTAGGTGTGCTTGCTCGGCTGGCCTGAGCAGCTGCCCCGTAGCTGTCCAAGACCATGGCCAGGAGCATATTGAACAGAACTAGCAGGGCAAAGCAAATGTAAACAACCTTAGCAATCTTAGCATTTTGCACTTGGACTTGCTGAATGTCCCAGCAACAGATGGCCGAATTCATGTGGTACTAAGGTGCCAACAAACCAAAGATGCACGAAGACCTCAGCGCTTGAGGCAATGCATGGCTCCTCTTGTGTCAAATTGTGTTTGTTTATCTTTGCTTAGTTTGGAAATTATGGAGATTCAATTTGTTTCACACATCATAAAATAACCAACTAAAAGTGGATGCTGTACATGTGTATGTGTGTGCTAAGACAATCCAAAGGTTCATCGTTATGCAAATATGATTGTCTTATATACAAAAATACAATACATACAACATACAACATCAAAATATGTTCGCCATCTTTATTGTCATCATTGTAGTATTGACAATTACCATTATCATGTTCATATCATATCATCATCTCATATCAAATCATATCACAAGTACCTTAAGGTTGATGTCCGAATTCTCTCAGCCCCATACCATTGGCACTCCGGAATTCCTCGATTAAATTCACTAGAAAAAGTCAACGGTACTTCGACATGGCTCTCGACTTTCCGGTTCCCTGTATTGGCAATGTGGTTGATGTACTTCTCATGGACCATGACAATGATCTCATCTGCAGTTTATGTCTTTGGTACATCCTAGAGTTTCAGGCATTGTCCAAAACCTGTGAGTCACAGTCTGCAGCAAGACATCAGGCAAATTGAGGCAAAGGACAAATAGCCAGACTTCTTTCCTGCCACCGGGAGTCCCAAATTCGCTTCCACGTTGGAAAGTAAGACTGGGAGAATGTGCACCGGGACCTCCCTGTAACAGCTGAAGCCTGCGAATATCTGTTGAGTAAGTATGGCTATGCCCAACAGAATCTGTCATACTGTCATTCACTTTAATTAAAAAAACACAATATAAGCCCTTACCTTTACAGTATTTTGGAGAATGGAATCATACTTCACCAACCTCAGACGTTGGGTTACTTTGGAGGATTCTCCACATCGCCTTGGAGGGTTTTCATTTGGACATGGCACCTTGAGGCCTTCAAAAGCCCCAGTGTTACCCGTGCCGTGGGGGATCCCTATGATAGTGGCCTAGATTAATGTAAACTTATGATGGTCCGGACACAAGACAAGCATTCGGGAAATTTGAATACTGCTCAACTCGCATCAGCAAAAGCCCCCCATGAATTTTGGGCAATGATAGGCACTTGCTGCTGGTTTCGTTTAATTACCTAATACCTCTTGCTTAATATCCTTGTTCGGTTGTCACACTTTGCGCCTGTAATTTGCACGTACCATTCAAACTCGCCCATGAGGGTGCTCATAGAAGCCTGTCTTGTGGCATGCTGCTTGAAAGAATGGCTTGGACTGAATCCTACAGATTGGAGTGCTTTACAATCATTGAAGTGTTGCCAGAAATGATGGAAACACCAACACCATCCAAATCATACCTCTTGTTCTTGTGAAAATTGCTTCAGGTTTCATCTTCCAGCTGGATGGAATCTGTTTCACCTAGCTGCATCAAGGAAGCCAGTTGAATCTGATCCAACCTCCAAACTCGAAAGCAGTGAAGAGAACAGGATGATGTCGTTGCCAAACCTGAAAGTGGTTGGGTAAAATTATTTTTTCCAATCCCACTGCAGTATTGCTATATGAATAAGGATTCATAGAAAAGTGGAAGGTGATGAGTGATGAGTCTTCCATTTCAGAGGCCACCAGACCAAAACAGTGGTGTTGCCAAGGGACAACATGTGAGCGACAATCGCAAAACAAGCAAACCTTAGTACTTTGCATAGATGACAAAGAGATTACAAGAAAAGTGCACTGCTGGTTGTGATACCACATTTAATTTTTTGCATGTAATTTGCATGTTCAGAAAGTAAATGTTACATGATGTATGTATTTGCTAGATATCACTACATTTCATATAGCCATGTTTATGCTTGGCTCCCACATCTCTACAATCACATTCGTAATTCCCTCATTCTCTACAAAGACGATCTGCCAATGAAGCTGCCACCTTTGTAGTTCTGATTTTGATTGTCATGGCGTGGCTTTGTTGTGAAAGACTTGATCAAACAAAAACCACAAACAACAGAGAAGTTCCTTTTGGGACAAAAAAGGAGTGGAAACCTTAATGCACTGTCTTGCATAGGTCAACATAGCTTAGACGTTGGCAGTGTCCAAAAGATCAAGAAGAAGTGCCTCAGTCGCAAGCAAATGAGTTCATTCGCATGGTAGTCTCCGCTAGTTAGTAGGTAGTTTAGCGATCCGGCTCTCTTTTGCCATTTTCGGGTAGACCTGTCCGGCTAATCCTATCTTTTAAGTATTTAAACAGGTGGAAAATTGCCAGCAGGTACACTGGCGAAGCACTCAACGGGTTCCTCTGGTGTTACTTTCAAACTTACAGAGCTGGGAGATTTCCTAGCTTTTCGAGGAAACTCTGATCTTTCACGTCACCGACCAAGCAACCCATGAACCAATCAGAACCAATTGGACCAAGTTGCGCCACGTTGTTCACACCTCGGTCCCAAAGAAACCCTTTCGGACTAATAGGGACATCAAGAACCTCCGATTATATAGTGACTAGTGAATGACCATCCGACCATCCGACCATCCCCATCCATCCTCTACTATCCGCAACAAGCATCACAGAGATGTAAAGTAGGAATGGCACAAAGCCATTTGCAGATGTTCTTTGTGCATTGATGTTTCAGAGTCGTTGACGATTGCTACAGCAAGCCGAGTACAAGAAAGCTGGCAGACAAGGAACTATTGGCAATGGCATCTGCCACAATTTGAAGCCGTGGATTTGCACGGAATCCCTGTCACAGCCACTACAGCTTGAATTTGACCACAACAAACACCTTCAGTTTCCTACACAAATGTGATTGTTGGACTACTTGCAAGTTTCAAAAAAGCGAAAACTAATCATCCAAAGAGTCTGGCCAAATTTCTGAGCCAATCTGCACCTAGAAACCCTCTAGAAAGCATTGGAAACCCCTCTTCCCACGAGCCTTAAAGAACTTCATCACCACGGTGACAGCCAGCAATGTCGTCAAGACACGAACCTTGGACCAAGAAAACGAGCCGCTTCTGCAGGAGAGTTTCAAAGCAACTCTCAAAAAACGGGGATAAGAAAGGGGTATCAATTCCAATGACAATAACGATGACAGTAGTATGTTGATGATGAAGATGATAGTCAAGTTGAATAAGTACTATAAGACATTTTAGAATATATGTATCAATATATACATCATTTTATGGGACAATATGGTGTGTATGTCACGTATAAAGCAGGATGCAATGTAGAATAATGTATGTGAAACCCGTCACAAGTGTCACATCAAGAGTTGGTGACATTCAAACAAGTGTCCCAATGCACAGTCTCACTTTGCAGCGATAAAGCTAGCAGCAAGAAAGGTGTCAATCCAAACATCATTGATTGGTATCCTTCCCTGTTTCGAACAACATAGTTTGTAGTATTACCATGTATTACCACACTTGAGGTTGTCACAACAAAAACATCCTCTAAACTTCATCAGTTCCAATTGAGGCAACTCAACCAACTGAGGCAACACACAGTAATGGACCATCCGCGAATACGTTGAAGTTCATCCTGCTAAAGAACGGGTCCCAAAAACCTGGATCTACCCGTTTCGCAACTCAATGGTTTTGGCGTGGCCATGGCCATCTCAAATTTCACAAAGACTCACAGTGTCGACATAAACGGCTGCTGTGTTAAAATGCCAGTGGCGATGTCATCAACGTCACAAGACTTGCCTGCATCGTTGCCAATTCTGCACTCGTGAGAGCCAACGAGTCAAAGCCATCCTGCGAAGCTGACTGCTCAGTCAACCTTGGAAAATGCATTCAAATCCCAAATATTCTCAAAACCTCTCCCAAAATAAAACATATATCATATAAAACTATGGGACATCTTGGACATATCATCTCAGGACTCACCAACCATCCAACGCCAAGACCGCCTGATGAATTGCCTGCAACTGCTCTGAGTTGATGTTCCTCAGCTCAGCGGAGCTTCTACTGGTCAAACTTCTTTCAGAAACACGCCTCCAGTAAAGAAACATGGTCATGGAAGTCATCACCATCTTTTGCAGAGAACTCAAAATGAGTAGATTTGATATATCATACTTGTTTTTTTACCGTAAGTTTTATTTGTATAGGCATGTGCACACCTCGCGCATGTACCATTGCCACTTGTTTTCCATCTGACCAACCCTTGCATCTTCGCAACTGTCATTGAAGGTTTTCGGTCAAGCCTATAATCGCTTCAGTCAATGGCACTGATGAGAAGGTTGATCAGCTCTGAGGCTTCCTTTGCAAAGAGGCGACACCTCAAAATGTTTCACTTTATCCACAGAAGTATCCAAGATCCAAGATTGTTTCAGGGCAACCTTGCCACTTTGGACTGATGCCCTTCTTGTTCATCTCCAATTGTCGCAGTGTGGCAATTGAGAGCCAGCAAGAAGTGGCAATGCTTCCAATTTTGCATTTGCAGGCTGTTTCCAATGAATGTCCAAACCCAACAGCCCGTGCTGCCTAGTGCATTGGTGCACATACCATCACTGAATTTGCAGCACGATGGTGTGTAGTTCAACCCATGGTCAAGGGTCAAATGAAAAAAACTTCACAACGATCCGGCACGGTTTGGAATGTAAACAATGGGCTGAGCGAGTCACCTCCGGCACTTCGGAAGCGAACCAACCTGATTGACCTTTCTGGTCCCCTGAACGAAGATGGACAGTAGTCGTGTCATGTTGCAGAAGAACCTAAAGTTCCAATGGATTCGCACGATTCTTGGCGTAAGCGGCCTACATCAGGATCGCAAGGCACCGCTGGCACAATTGGCTGGTGCACCGCTGGCATGCGTTGGCCATGTTTAGATTCCTGAAACCATAATATTGACCACAATTGAAGTTGGCATGTTTTCCTGTCTCCAAACATGTCTGGTCCTGTGCGTTTTGTTCCAGGAATGCCAATACATGGGCATGTTCAAGAAGTCACCAGGAATGTAACCAGATACCAAAGACTTCGCTTTGTTTGCAAACACTTGGCATCATAGGTCTGTTGCATTCACATCGGAAATGTGGCGAACAATTTGATCTTCGTAATCTTTGACATAATCACTGTAGAGTGTAGAGACTCACATTTTCAACAAAAAGCGTGGTTGTACATTTTCAGATTGCTGCCCAGAGCAGCCCACTGAACTCAACTCCACGCAGATCGCCGTCTGCGCGGATGAGTGCATGTGCTCTACATTCTGAAATCCCCGCTGTGGTTGAATGCCATCAGCTGCCATCGACGCATCGACACGTCTTTTTCACATCCGTCAGCTTCTCCCATGTTCTCCAATCTTCATGTCTCGACACCTTCAAGTTGTACCTCAGGCCTTGAACCAGCGCATTCAACCCGCACGGGAATGGTTCCAAGGCATTATTCTTTATCGAGTTGTTGATGGTTTCGAAACAAATAATGCGATAATTTGGTTGTGCGATGTGTTGCGAAGTCCGCACTTGAGCAGGATGGCAGTGGTGGAAGGTGGAATTTTGGAATCAATTTTCTAAAAGTCAAAATGGACACCAACTCAGGGTAACCAATGGACCAGCAAAAGCCAAGCAGCTGAAGCTTCATCCACCAAACAATCATTGTCACGATGGCCAGACCAATGCCTCAAGTCTTCGATATCGCAGGTGTTTCTGCATTTTCATGAGGGATTGTTCAATACTGGATGACTGAAAAACAACACAACTGAGGCCAAAAATAGTTTCTCTGCACGGGTAGTGCAAAATGTGCCATTGTGTCAATGTCAAAAACCTGAGACACATTCCATGATACATATAATTATGTATATATGTGTACCCCATATATATATATATCGTATATATTATATGTATGTATATATTATGTCTTGTTAAAAATTATGTTATAAAACCCATCTGCGGTGCAACAGTCCAAAACTTCAACTTGTACTGAGGACATCTGGCAGGTCCAATCCACAGTATTCCAAAGCCCCCAGTACCTCAATGGCATGAGGTTTTGCCATGGGCAATGGGGTCGTAGGCGTCAGCTCCATCAATACAGACTTGGGTTCGCATGAGCCAATCTTAACATCGCAACTTTTGCCACTTGCCTTTATCATTCCTTCAAGAGGTCTGATAATGATGATGAACAAGAGAAGAAGGAGAAGAAGAAGCAAATGACGACGATGATGATGAGAATGAGGAGGATGATGATGATGATGATGATGGTGATGATGCTCCGTTTCATCTAGTCAACATGTTTGAGTCAACTCTTGTTTTTTCCATTTCACCGGACCTGAAAACGTTAAGCTGCCAACTCGGTAAACGCCTTACATCCATGTGCTAGGGCAGCTACTGCATCCTTGCACCACGCTCTGATCCGGTGTTCACTCACATCGGTTTTTCTTAACTTGGACTCAGCTCCAAAAACTTGAGATGGAGAGTTTCGAATCTAGGTTGGTTGTCCAGAACTTTGTTGCTGTTGTTGGTTGACCTATCTGTTTTGATTTTGAAGAGAAAAAAAGGTAAAGATTGTCATGGATGTTATTTTCATATGTATCAAGATTGGTCAATTCATTGCACCCAGGTGAAGCCGCAAAAGCTTCTATGGAAATGAAACGATGAAATAGGATGATTCCCTCATTTTGGGGGTTCGAAGTTTCCCTATTTTCACCATCATCTGCATCGAACACCAAGACTTGAAAGGCCTTCAGCTCCAGAAATGCCAACCAACCAATGCTACAAAGGAAGAAAATGTTCACCACCGCTTGCTCCACAGCGATCTGCATCAATCCAAAGAGGAAAAAAAATCAATCCCAAGAGGAAGAGAAGAGGATTACCACCCCAGAAAATTATCATAACATGTTAGCAATAAATGCTCAAAACCCAGTTGACTCTACAACATGCCAAAAAAAACGCTTGCTTTCTTCCAAGCTTTCCTCATCCGAGGAACATGGAAAGTGATGCCGACCGTTGGCCGAACTACATGGAAGGTTCTTTTTTAGTTTATTCCGAGTTTCATGGATTCCATCGGTATGAAAGAACAAGCAGTTTTGGAGTGACTAACATAGAAGTCGATAGTGACCCAAAGCTCCCAGGTGCTTGCTTTGCCTGCAAATGGAAAACAATGGCAAAAAATGTTAGATCAGCATCTCCAGAAATGCGAAGGACACTTAAGTAACATATTCAAATGATTCAACTATGTCAAAATTACGGAAAAGAAAAACGGCTACTTTGATTTTCAGGGGAGTGTGGATGTTTTACTCAAGCTGAAAAGGAGAAGTATAAGTGGATGTGTGAAAAAGATTCAACAAGTGCGGGAAGAAAAGGTAAGATGCTGAATGTTTCCCTAGACCACAGTAATTCAGTTTGTATCTCCGTAAACGTCAAGTATACAGGGCCACAGACTCCAAGGTTCTTCAAGAACCAGCTACCAGCAGTTCGTCATAAACCCAAACTATTGGTGCCTGAGCTGTATCCTCACAAGCATTGGTGAAAATCTGCAGATCCATGTCACCTTGCAGCTCACAGAAGCACTGGAATACTCATGGGATTGGGAGGAATGAAGTTTTATTGAAATTACATTTAAAAAAAACACTTTATTCAAACAAGAATCACTGAACTTACCAGGCGGTATTTCTAAGGGCCCCCAACCGGTCGGAAAGAAAAGTGAGTTCACCTCGGTAACAGAAAAGGCAAGGTAATGAAAGGACCCGGTTTGGTCTTCTGCAACCTTGAGGACAAATTCCAAGATTGATGGCTTTAAAGGTCAATTGGAAAACACCGTCACATAGCGGGATTGGAATATACTTTGCATTCGAATTTTTCTTTGTGAATTCCTATCGTTTCAATGAGGTACCATGAGAAAAAATCCCAATTTGATCATGTTTGGAAATGTCCACGGCTCAAAGTACACTCTTGGCTCACTACTCTCACCAGGATCAATTTGCCAGCTTGTTCCTTGGACTAAAAGTGTTCGAAAGAATCTCATTTGCACCAGAGCAATGCCGTGTAGAACACCTGTGTACTATATGTATATATATAATATATAGGTACAGTATGAAGATATGATGAGAGAGAGGGAGAGACTGTAAATGTACAGATTTCATACCAGGAGCCACGGGAGTCCGAAGATCGCGACGGCAATGACACCGAAGAAAACTGCAAATAGGGACAAACCCAACAAAGCCAGCACAAGCAAAGGTGGAACCAAGGAGCGCCTCATCTTCGATGCCGGGCCAGACCCCATCAATCACAAGCCCAAGCCAGGGCACCGTGCGAGCTTGGTGCGCAAAATCCACAGGACAAACCTTTCAGTCCTGCACTTCAACGGGGGCAACCCCAAGCCAGAAAAATGCCGTGCCAGAAGGATGGGACCCGGACGCAAAGAACGACTTCACTTGACACAGGCGACACAATCAGCCCAATGCACCATGCATCTAACGCAAGGATGAAGCCTGGAAGTTACCATGTTGGGAACCTTCCAAGAAATAGATGTGATTGGAGTGGCTGACTGCTTGGTGCAAATGTCACGGATTTTTCGGTGCAGAAAACACCATACCCAACCTACAGAATGGAAACGGTCTTCTCTCGGTACAACTAATTCAAAATATTCACCAAAATCACAGACGATATTCACAAAGCTTGCAAAGCCCGACGTCTCAACGTTTACCTGAAAGCTAAGCAAGGAGCATTATGGATGCTACAGCTCAGTTCCATGGCCCGTGAATGTGGGTCGATGAGCTCCGGCTTGTTCCTGTGGCTGACATCTCCGTTCTCGGTTCAAAACCCGACAGCCATGAACCGATGAACCGGCACCTTCTCAAGCTTCGCAAGGCCGCTTTTGCAGCACCAAAATAATCCGAGGAGTTTGTGGAAGACAGGTAGCTCTGAGCCTCGTGAGGAAACCAAAAGATGTTAAGAACTCAATGCGCATCGCTACACTCATTTCGGTACATCGGCCTCCCAAGGTGTAGGGAATGCTTTTGCATTTCGAATTGACGTTGATTCGACTTCCATCCAGGAGTTTCACAGGGAATTGATGGGGAAATGATGCAAAAAGAAAAGGAATGTGTGCCGGCAAATATTGAGGCAAATCTCTGAATTTTGGTGTATCCATGTGTATCTTTTCGTGTTGGACTGGCAAGTAGTAGACTGTTCTGCAGTGCTGTGACCCCGACAGCAGCGCTGTGAAGTAGCCAATCGGAAAAGACCTCCCCATCCTCAGGAAACACTCCAGCCGAAAGTCAGCTTCCAAACTACTTGTAACATCTTGGAACTGGGAGAGGGGCTATGTTTGTTCCCATGAGGACCTTTAGAAATTGTTGTTCTGCAATTTCCTATATGACCAACCAACTCATGGCCCCATAGCCTTGTCGGTATGGGAAAGCAGCACGTCACCCAGCAAAACATTGGAGCCTTGCCATGGTTCCACCACGGTTCTACAGGGATGCTACTTCCGTACGATTTCAGGGAAAGAGGGATTCCAATGCGCTACAGAAGCTAGTCATCCATATGATAGTCTGATAGAGAGTAGTTATAAAATCCCATGGTAGCTTAAATCCCATGGCAGCAACCAGGATTTTTTCACACCTCACGGTATTATGACCCACGCAGCGAAAAGGTGCTGCGGTTGTCACATTGCCGGACCCGGGGATAAGAGTTCCTGTTCCATAAAAAAATGATGCTGATGTCGTTCCATCTCCAAAGGAAGGTTTATCAGCATACAAAAGGAAGAAAGCACTTTGAGGTAATTTTTGTATGATATGGTGAATTCAAGTGCATCCACCACAATGTCTTGTTTCTGTATAGATACATAGCCATATCATTTTGTTTGGTATATGTGTTTATATTCGAAATAATTATACACTATTTTAAACAGAATCCTCAAAACCAGAAAACGACAAATCTCCAGGTCAAGCTCCCTGCCTGCCAGGTGAAATCTCGTGATCCCATCCAAACCAAGGACTGGAACACCAAAGAAAGCTGCCATGGCAGAGTCTTCCGCCCAACCTCAGAAAATCTGATGAAAATCCCTTGAGATTGGTACTTGGGGTTGTGACTCCCATGATGTTTTTTTCGGTTTTTCCACTACATTTGAGGTCGAAGTCGTTGCCATTTCGAAAAAAGATATGGTCTCGTCATTTTGGATGAGGGTAAACACCTTTAAAAAGTAAAACAAAGTCAAAAATAACAGATGTCTAGGTTTGTGGTAGCTGACTTGTATAATTATTGCAGGTCAAGCATATAAAATCATGTGTCTATTCTACTTGCCTATTCGTACACTTCAGACACCTCAGACTTTTCAACATCAATTCTCACAGTCTCTGTTGGGTTTTCGTAACACCTCAGCATCCCCCAAAAAAAACAAGGCCCATTTTGCAGTAACATCTCCTAAAGACGTCTCCAACATCTCCAACATCTCCTGGGCTTTAACTTTAACCATCCAAGGACTCGACTCCAAAAAGAGGTGACATCTGCGATGTGTTGGTTCATAAATGGCCCTTGAAGCTGGCCACCAAAGGTCTCAGTGGAACAGCCAAATGTGAGTTCCAAGAAAGATGGAAAAAAATCACCCAAAAAAACTGAGGTGTCCCCACCGCAATGTAGCTACCTTGGTACCACAAACCAATTTTGAGTGTCTTAAAGATTCGACTTTTGGTGTTTGAATCACTCCAATCACGTAAATTGTTGTGCTTTCCCATGTTCTCCTAGTAAAATGAATCATGTTTCAACAAACATCTAGTGGGTCTCACATATAAGTCAACAAAATCCATCCTTCCAGCTTTGCCTCCCTGTTACCTGAAGCTGAGGCTGGAACTTGGATCAGTCAACCCTTGATTCCCCTTATTTGGTAATTGTATAGATACAGATTTCAATTGGAGTTGGCTTATTGAATTTCTTTTCCCAAGCCATCTTACAAAGCTTAGTCACTTTTTTTTTGAAAATGTTGTTTTTACAAAGCTCCTTAGCTTTCGTGGCAGCAAATGAAGTATGGAAACTGGATGCAATTTTTGATGATCCACAGAAACACCAAGACTTTGATCAACTTCTAAAGGTCCAATTTCTGTGAGTCCGGACGCACAGCGGTTTCTGCTTGCTGATGACTCTTGATGTCAAGGTTGACCTGCGCATTAGTGACCAACATAACAGCATATAACAGCCTTCATTTTCACAACCAACCAGAAGGACCGTGCCTGCACCAACAGGTACAAGACAATCCTCAACTTCGGATTCAAATCAAAATCTGGCCGGATGTCATGTATGTATATGTATGTAATCTTCTCCTAACGCCACCAAGCCACAAGAGGACGAAAGTGAAGAACAAGGTGCCCAAGGCATCATCTCGTTCGATACGCCAATTGATGAGCCTGGAGACTACAAGTCTCTTCAACATGGTGACTTGGATGTTCCTCTGTTTCAGATCCTGTTTTAAAAAAATACAGTAACATATGTGGGCCGTGAACCAGGACTGAATCTCGGAGTCATGGGAGTCCAAAATGATCACCGTGGCCTCTCCAGTTTTTTTCGGCTCTTCATGGGCTCAGAGCATTCCGCTGCGCGCTGCGACAGGAATTGTCGGACCTCCGGGGCGTTGGAAAGCTACCTGGGAGGGTTGGGAGGGTTAAAATTAGCAGTCCTAAAATCCAGTGGTTTACTAAACTCGATATCATTCAATATGAGTTCATCATTGGACCCTAATTTTTTGTGACATTTCTGTGGTTGTTGCGTAAATCGCCACAGCTGTGGTGACAGTGTATCCCACAGGCCACAACTCAAATGCCTAAAGCCACACGACACCAAGCTACATAATGCTATATACATTGCTACTTTATCACATACGAATCACACACATTGCACGCAAGTATTCAAGCACAAAGGAACAGGAAGTGAGTGAGGGTTGAGCACCGACTTAGAATAGTGTTCGTAACTCTTGACTCATCACAGTCATCCTTGAAAGGTGACCCAATGACCAATGTAGCGAGATACACAAAGCGATGGTTCATAAAAGCCATGTGACAAATATTATAGTTTCAGTAATGGTAAGCTCGTGGTGTGTTGCTGCCCAAGATGAACCAGAAATGCTGCCTTTGGATATCGGTATTTATGATCCAGAACTCATGGTCCGATGTCCGAAGTGCCCAAAAGACTTGATCTCCTAAAGAGAATCTCATCTCTTCCACGGCCCATCTTCCAGCTGTGAACCGTTGGCTCCAGGGGCAGAAAATTGGGGGCCTTATAAAAATCCCTTCCAACTCCATCACCTTCAATAGGAAATCCATGAAGATGGAGGGAAACCCATGGAGTTGTGGGTGACCAAACATATTTGGTATCTCCGTTTGGGAGTCTTCTTCAACCAACAGTTTCGCCTGGGAAGATTCAGAAGCCAGCTCTGTGGCAAGGACCGAAGCAGGGATGCAACCATCCTGTCGTTGAGGAGTTTGTTTCAAGATGTTATCCCCAAACTTGAGAAAATGGCCTTAAAATACATTAAAGGTGATTGATCCATGAATATCAATGAATTCATGCTGAATAGGACCACCTATGCAAAGCTGTCACAGTTGCCAACTGCAAGGTGCCTTCTCCAACGGGAGCTGGTGAAAAACCGCCTTGGTGAAGCACGAAAAAAAGTCACATGGCTGAATGGTCCATGGGTGGGTCATTGAAGCAAATGAATCTTGATCTCAAACAAATAAGTGTCACATCAAGCATGAAGTCAATAGTAAAAGTTGGCAATTCAAAGATATGGTCTATCAAAGTCTTCTATACAATCTATCTCCACTGCATTTTCATCTCCCAGCTCAAACAAACAAAATACAGGGTCTAAAGTTATTGAAATGGGGATGGTAACCTCACCTTCAATAGGGAATCCTGTTTATGTACAAACATTTTGTCAAATCCAAAATCACGCTACACCAGACTGTGAGGCCCTTCCTATTCATCTTGAAATACAAGTGCGTCGAGTCTCAAGAATAGCAGTCCTTCGTTGGTTTCCTACAGTCCAAAGTGACATTTTGATACAAAACTTGGGTCACCTTGCACCGAGCAGCAGCTTAGGCCCCCCGACTTCTGCCTCCTCACAACGCATCATCTCCGTCACCGGAGGCAGCTCGTCCTCTGAATCGCTCTCATCTCGCGCACGCGTCAAGGCAGGCCTTGGACAGGAAACATCTTCGGCTTGGTGATGCAGTTCCCTAAAACGATAATAATCTGTGCGCATCTTTGTGGAACATGTCTATGCGCAAAGCTTTTTCAAAAAAAAAACAGTTTTTGGTGTCATCTAAGTTGATGGACCAACCTTGATTCAGCCGAGCTTCAAAGGTAAACCCAGGAGAGGGCCAGAAAGAAGGATGAAGCCCTGCGAAGGGGGAAGTTGAAATCCAAATATGGAAGGTCCGTGCTTGAGTAAATTATATACTTGTTTGAATCCTTCGTGTTCCTAGGTGGAGTTCCTTGTTGGAAGTCTTTGGATAACAAACTGATAATTTGAGACATCGTCTCTACATCTCGCCGTGGCTTTCAAGAACGGTACTATAGACAACCCAGTATGTCAGCGGTTTGAAGACTGCCAATGCCTGCAAATCCAAGACTTTGGGAGTTTCTTTGTCCTGGGCACTAGAAAAACACCGAAACACACAGCAGGAAGTGTGAAAAAATCGAGGTGCCAAGGTCAGAACCTCCAAAGGGTCGTGCTTCCCCTGCAAGTTTCATGTGCGATCTCTGTGACGACACAATTTGTTGATTCAAGGACGACTTGTTATGTTTTCATCGATGTCTACAGACTTGTGCTTAATGCCCGTTGTCTTCTTTTTTAACAATTTTGTCCATCTCCATGCATTTTTCGGTTGGCTTGTTTGAAAGGGTATGGCGGGTATGGTCGACGATGGCCTTGGCATTCAGCAGCTGGCACAACTCGTCAGCATCTGCCTGGCACAGCTTCGTTGTGGTGAAAACATCTGCAGCTTCCGATGTGTTTTGATATATATATATATATATATATGTATGTGCAGTATGTGCACATCTATATATATACTATGTATAACGTATATATGTAACTCAGCTATGTCATAATATACAGACTATACAGTGTATACTGTATATCTTACATGTTGATATAATGTCTAGTATATCCGGTATACACATGTACTATCAATTTACATAGATGCAACCTTCACTCATATCAGTGATCTATCTCCCATAGGCACCCTGCACCTTGTTGATCTGGTGAAAGGCATTGCACCGAACCTGGATACTGCAAGAGCGCTTGGAACATCATAAACCCTTGCCATCTTCGTTGAAATGAGCGGATCCAGTACGTAGTTGCCTTCTTCGATTGTGGTTCCAAACCATTCCCGAGTGTTCTGTGAAGCCAGACTCCACAGGATAGCCGGTGCAGCCCAGAATGGGGCCCAGAAACAAATAAACTATTAATACAGAATAAATGAAATTTAGACCAGGGGGAAGCTGAAATGTAAAGTTAATCTCCGGACCTTTGGAATCAAGCCATTTCTTTCCAAAAATATCATACAACACCCTTCAACATCCCATCAGCCTCCCTTTGAAAGTTCAGGATTATGGATTGTACGAGTTGGTTTCCCAGACATTGCGTTTTCTGGTTCATCAAATACAAGGGTTCGTCCAAAAAAACAGCTTTTGGACTAAGTGGAGATGTGTGTCGATCACCTACCAGCCTGTCTTGGGTTGGTGATCCCTCTGAAATCCAAAATGATCCAAAAAAGCATGTTCTGCTGCGAAAATCGTACACCTAGTAGACTCCATCCTCATTTCACTATGCTTTTTGGAGTCAATTTCCGTGAGTCGCTGAGGGTATGACCTTTGCTGCGAGGGCAGAACCTCAAGTGCACCAGTACAAGCTGGATAAACCACACAAACTTGACATGCTCAAAAGCAACAAGAATATCAGTAATATGGTTATATATGTATATAGAATATACACATCCTGCAAACATGTACGTGTGTGTTTGTGTTGTAGATATACATGTAGTGCATTGCTTCTATGAAGTACGTAAATATAAATATCATAGTGGTAGAGTGATTTGTCCGAATTTCTTGTCGAGGGGAATGAACTTGGAAAAGGAAAAAAACCTGTGGAGCATTTCATTGTCAATGACACATGGCCCCACATATCCAGACAGAAAAAAAACACCAAAAAAATAATACTTGCACAAGTCACAATTATATAATCTGACAGTGCAAAAAGCTCAACAGGTTTACTAAGTCTACCGAATCTGTCACCATAATGTCAGATCTAAAACATTTCCAATGTTTATTTGGGAAGATGTTTTCAATTTGGTGGATCCAAAAAAAAGACACTCCCCGGTCCTGAGTGGCCCGAACCTTCCGCTGCTTTCACCCGCTTCAAAAGAAACGGAGGAAGATCTTCCGTTACAAAGTCTGGAACTTCAAAGGGCCTCAGGTTGCAAGGTCAACCAGGCGGGGTCAGTTGGGTCTGACAGGTTGGACTCTGATTGGAAAAGTTGAAAAGTTGGATGTTTTTTGCTTCCGAAAACTGACAAAGGATACAAAGATATACAAAGGACACTTCTTCCTGCACAGTGGAACTCTTGATTCGTGACCTTTTGTAGGGCGGTCGTTGTGCCATGCGGGAGCGTGAGACCGCATCTCCTGAGGCCTCCACTCTTCCTGGAATGGCGCAGCTACCTGCTAAGCAGCTTGAGACACTAAAAAAACACAAAGGCCACTTGGGTGATCATGTCTCACCTGCCTCACCAGCTATGTGGAATTGACAGTTGTCAAGTCAATACGATATCTTCTTCAATGGGTAAGAGTGTCAAGCTGCAGACTCACAAGCAAGCTTTTCTACCAAAGAGCCACTATACGAGAACAGGTTTCGACCATCAAGGTCTTGTTCAACCCTGGGCTCTTGAGGCAAAATGCCTACCAAAGAGCAAGGGCGTGTTGATTGCCTGAATTGATTCTAAATTCAAAAACAATTCAGGCAATCAACACGCCCTTGCTCTGTGTATGTAATACATGTATATATAATGTGCATCGTTTTCTTGTCTGTCACTGTATGTATATTATATAACAATTTGTATATAACTATATATACGTACATATGCATTATATAAGATGAATACGACAAGTACCGAGTACCGAGTACTGTTTTATGGTTTGGAGGAATCCTATCCGAACAGTGCAGACAAACCTACATGATTTCTAGGATATCATGAGGGATCTCAGCCTCCGAGGGCATGATGTGACTGAAGACCACATAGTCAGATGTGAACCTGGCAATGAATGGCGACCACTGCGACTGCCGATCCAGTGGAAAACCCTCCCTTTTCACCGAGAAAAATGTCTGCGCAGGTCAACTCAAGCTGAAAAATACTTATCTTGAGAAGTTGTTATCTCACGAAACTCATGCACATCCTCCCGGCCTCTTTCGCTTGTCCCCATGATGGCCTAGCCATCAGCTTGACTCAAATCGCCAGCATTCATTGGAGGGAAATGTATACCAAGATGAAACAATTTAGATACAGAAATTTATATCACGTTCAGTCGACCAACCTTCACTCTAGTGTTTTTTGTATATACAACTGTATTTTCCAATAAGTATGAGATCGTTCCACTCGGTAAACTCATCCACCCCTCGGCCTTTTGCGATCCCACGTGGATTCTGAGTCGCCTCACCACCGTTCACTCTGATCACTGGAACTTCGTTTGTTGAAACGTCAGAGTTTTCCAGTTGGGATCTGTTTAACCACTGTTTTGAAAAAAAAAAGTTGCAGTCTCTAGTGATAGCTCTTTCAACATTGAGATCCAACATGTTTTCCACCAGGAACCTGTCCAAGCACCAGCTGCCCCGTTCAACTAAGTGCGGCACCCTGTTGAATGATTTCCGCATGGGAAGTGGTTGATGAGTCCGGTGTCTTTTTTCTGTCTACAACAAAACCTGGAGAAACAGATTCCCTCCTTGTGCTCAATGTGGCTTGGAAAACAAGGTCAGATATTGCCCGATGATCTCTATCCACTTGCAAAACCTTTGTTGCAACAGTGCTTGAATGGTAATTTCAAGGTTTGTTCAGATCACCTACAGTTTTACAGTAGAGACTACTTGTTCATGTAAAAAATGCTCCTGCATTCTGCCGCTTTGAAACAAGCATGATGATGCAGAATATCAAGCGGTCTTTGAGCCAAAGGACTCAAAAAAATGGAATCATTCCTTCGATTCAGTCAGCAAACTCAGTGCAAAGTGCGAAAAGCTGCAAAGCTGAATTCTGATGCTTGCTGTCTGTGTTTGGGAAAAAAACAAAATTCTCCTAAGGACTGGTGTATCACATAGTGCAACAGTCACCCAAAATGGGTTACATACCACGTGAATATATCAGGTAGAATGCCGCTTCCTTTCGTCATGTGATACTTATTGCCAAGAAGCTTCCAAAACTCTTTGGTCACTTTTCAGTACCCAAAGACATCACCCCTAAGTTGGTCACGAGCTGCGCTAAATGGACTCCTGGCGGAATCTGATGGATTCACAAATCTCACACGGTTCAGATCCCTCCATCCCTGAATTGCTTCATTGCTTCTGTTTCAAGACTGGTTACTTCGGTTCACAAGACACAGATGAGAGCCTGAAAGGCAGTTGAATGTCCTGAATCCAGGAAACTCTGCCGTTGCGAAGAGTTTTGTTTAAGACATGAAGCTTTTGGAGCACACTTCACGACGTTCACTAAATCGACTACCAGGTTGGAAGTTCACTCAAATTTGACATCAAAAGGCAGTGTAAGAGGATGGTCTACATGACAAGCAATTGAAATCGATGTCAGGCGTCATGGTTTTTTCCAAAATTCCTGTTTTCCAAATTGAAAATAAAAGGCTTCGAACAAGGCAGGTTACAAAAGCAGCATGTCGACAAGACCAGTCTCGCCTAGGATTCAGCACAAAATCTACTGTAGACACTATGAAAGACTTCTCGATTTTGGGGTCGCTTTTCCGACCGCACATCTGAGCCATCAAATATCATGAAAGTACTGCCATTTTTTTGTTCCATGCGGGAAAAGAGCTTGTTTTCGGGTCATTCGCCTGATGCAATCTGATTTTTGTTTGTAAATGGAGGAGATGAAGTGATGGAAACTTTGAGCTGATTTGTGGCGGCACTGCATCAGTGTGAAACGCGGCGCTTCAGTTGAAGGCAGCCAGGTACGCTGGCAAGGCCGGAAAAAAGCCAGGATTTTCATATCCAGGTGGCGAAGGTCTGTATGGAGTTTGAAGACTGTCCTTGATACGGAGATTTTGCTTGAAAACATATCTTTATATAATATATATATATATATACATATATCTTTGAAGATGAGAGCTCAAAGACCAGTCTCCGCGTTTATGTCACCAAAAGTTGACAGAACTAACCCATGTTGTCAGCAGCGGAAGCAGAACTATCCGCTGATGAGCAAAAGAAAAGAGTCACAGAAATGTCGCTTCCGTTCAGAGCAAGAGATGCAAGCGAACATCATCGCGACAAAAACTGGACTAAAAAATCTTAACAAGACATTCTTTCCAACTTCAAATGAAAGACATCGACAGTTGCGTGACGGTTGCTACAGCTACTGTCACCAAGGCAAGCAACGTTGAGGGGGTCCCTTACATCCTGTTTCTAGAACTCCAACTATTTAACACAACCGCTAGATTTCCCAAAAAAGTTTTGGAGTCAGGGAGGATTCCCCTACTCACAAGTACCCTTTCGTATCCTTTGGAGAAATTGTCAAAATTGGAACCCTCAACACTCGGGAAATCCTCGAGGTTCTCGCGACTCGACGACGATTTTGACGTCGACGCAGCTGGAAGCTTCATGGTCGAAAAATCTTTGTGACATCCCATTGGTTGAGCCAACTGATATTGCAAATCAAAGGCCATACGTGATATCGTGATGATAACTTGATCATGTAATTTTTCCAAAACGTATCATTCATGACGTTTCTACTTTTTGTGTGCTTTGGTAGACAGGATGTGACACACAGCATTGGCTCAACAAACATTGCCGCCGTAACATTGGACGCTGTGCAAAAAGGGTCAGGTGATTTTGCTGCCTCGCATTTGACCCAAAGTCCAAGTCACTGGTGGTTTGGGCTCCAAGATGCTCGAAGTGAAACATCCGAAGAAAATAAAAAACTCGACTTAATTACTCAAGTCCCATGTACATGGTGGAAGTTTTTTCAGCATGGAAACCTGGAAACCTCTCTTGTGAAGAGTTCATCTTGTAGCTGCAAGCTTCAAAGCTTGAATCCTGAAATAGCCAGGTGTCACCCCGTTTGGGCTCGACCAATTTGATTTTCAAGATCCAAGCTTCCTGGGCATCCTGGAACCACACTGAACTAAGGCAGAAATGGCACAACTGCGGTGCTTTCCCCATATGAACACTTGTACATGTTGGACAGTGCTAGATCAGGCGAAAGTGCTATGGAATGAACTGAACTGATCCGAGCCCTGATCTATCAACGCCCAGAAAGACCTCATGCTTCTGGTTGCTTTCGGAACCGGACCTGCTTTTTTTTTGCAGGATCCATGTTGAATTGAAAGTTGGCAGTCTCTGCAGAATTCAAGAGACTGGCGCTCAGCGTCCATGTGGACTGCACGTTTTGGCTTAAGTCAGAAAGGTGTCTTCATAGCCGTCGTCCAGCTCCACACCCGCCTCACTTCACAGAATTTCAGTCAAAGGCAGCCGGAAACCTGACTTGTCCCATGAAGTGATCGCCTTTCAATCCTTGAGGACCTGACATCATCGCGGGTCATGGAGGTTGACACAAAGAAGATCTGAGCCAATGCACCTGAGAGACCAGTCAAGGTGAAAGAAATTGTCAGGAAAAATGATCAAATGTGCATATGCTGCATATGTGTACTCATTACTCTATATTGCTCCATGATGCATACATCCACCTTCACATGGTGGGATCTCAATGTTGGTCTCTTTGTATGGGTCATTTCATTCGAGGTGACTGTAAGATACTCTAAGTTCCTCCCTAGGTTCTCTAAACGGCTACCTCGTTCAACCTTATCCCACTGCAGCAAAGAAGCCTCGAACCTGGCATTTCGGTGCCATGGATCACAAAACCCTTGAGATGAATGAAATTCCCATGCAAAGCCCGAATCACTCGAATCACTCACCAAATCAATTCCTTGGGTGCCCTCAGGCTTGTCTGGTGCCCGACCTTATTCATGTTGTGATCCAGTACCTTCATATTCTTTGCAAGCTGCGCGAGATCTGCCTTGTCGAAATGCGCGGGTCGGAGTGTAAAGGCTGAGATGTTCAAGTTGTGGTGGACATCGATGCTTTTTACCAAGAAACCTATGGATTTTAGGGACGCTAATTTTGAGACACACTTAAGTGGGCAACAGTTTGGTATAGTTTGGTGATCGCAAAATTCCAAGTCATTTACATCAAAATCTTGATGAGATTACATAGAATCATTAAGATCTATAGCTTTAGAAGCCAAAGTCCAGTCCCAGCCTTTCCCATTGGTAGCTCTGTCTGCAAGCCAACCTGACACAAACATCCAACGAAATCCATCTCTACATTGGTCTCAAGTCAAGGTGTGAGACTGGACTAATGACTAGGTTGCGGGTGAGGCCACCAACTAAATCGAAAATTTTTGAAGGAAAACCCTCAGTTATATCCACTCTCAATGACAACTGGGGATTGGTCTACAGAGTCACCTAGAAATCAGTGATTCTGCAATTCTCTCCCCTCAGGACCAAGAGGAATTCATTGAGGTGTAGCGCAAAAGTCGGATTGACCGGGAGAACAATGAAACAAAACGAAACCAAAAAAGGCATCCTAAGCATACAAATGTAAACAGAACTTCCCTCCTGCAATTTTCGAACGTGAGATATGACTCAGTTGGTGAATTACGCTTTTGCAGAAGAATGCCACCCCAAATGGGCTCTCGAAATGGGCTGCAGTGTTTGGGAAGCTTAGTTGTCTCAGTGGTCATGCTTGACTTCCGTTCAACTCTAGCTCAACTTCAGCTGTACTCACAGCGTACCTGATTTCTACGAATCTCAAATCAGCATTTCAAACTGCCTTATTTCAATGGAAGATTCCAACTCACCCTTCAATGGCTCTCCAAGCAACAATGTAAGGCAGTTCCTCGCCAAGAAGAGCGCTGAGTTCAATGACCTTCGAAGGATCGTGTGAGGCCAAGATTCAAGTCTTACAGTTGTATTTCGACCCAACATGACCCAACCAATTGAAGGCCAAAAAAACTGACATAGGGGATGAATATCCTCTGGAATACAGCTTGGTTCGATGATTCTCCATGTACTGTCTATGATCCGAATCTGTAATCCTCCCCTGTTCCTCTGGACATTTTGGGTGAAGGGCTTTCAGCTGAATTTGAAGGTCCGAAGTCAAAAAAACGAAATCTTGACGCACATCAATAAACACAATAAACCTTGTTTGCACACCATTTTCCAACACTTTCAGATTATGCCACTGCGTTGAGACAAACAGTTGAGGGACCTAAATTGATGCTAAAACTCCAGCAGGGAAAAAACTATGCCACTGCCACCTTGAGGTAGAACATGTTGTTGAACAGACTTCCATCCTGCAGGAATCGTTGAGGTTCCCCATTGAAATGTCATGGCCATGGATTTTTTTTACAACCCTGGCTCTCCACTTGGGTACCCCGGAAGAGTCACAGGGAATAGCCATACAATAATGGGCATGCACTAGTTGAAGAGCCATGAGTTGATTGAGGCGGTGTTCATGATTTCATTTGACAGCATGCTTTCCAAGCACATGAGTTCAATGCATGTCTCAGATCTGCCCTTTTTGCGTATCCAGCCTAAAAAACTGGAAGACGGACCACCGAAAAGTTTTACGATTCCTAAAGAGAAGATAAGGAAGGTATAAGCGGTTGTCAATACATTAACCTGAGTGTTCAGGTCTTCCTTTTTAAAGATAGGAGGATTCCCAATCCCAAAGCAACTTTTTCATCCATGGTTGGTTTCGTTGGGCTCAGCATTTCCCTTACCGACCCGCCAGTCCTTTCGAGCATTCACCTGGTAGCAGAATAACTCATCACCCGCCCGTCCAATTGGCATCCAATCTTCTCGCTCTTTGTCTGGAATCCTGACACGGCGGTTCAAGATATCTAAGGAATCCCCAGACAACAATGAACAAGTTTTGGCTCACAAAAAAAAAGTTCTTGCAGAAATGAAAATATCCTGGAAATGTCAACTCTTTACCGTTTCATTTCCACCGGGACACATCCCAAGAAACCAGAGTTGGACATTTCCGGATGTAAATTGGTGAGTCCATGACATTCAGATTCAAACATCCAACGTAGCTTTGCACTTTCACCACGGAACTGGACTAGAAGGACAGTATCAAATAAGATGTGTATATATCTAAAGAGCAACTATGCTTAACTATGATGATAAAGATCGCATAGTATATGATTATAATTGATTATATACATATGGAATCATCTATATAATTCTGATGATGTGAATCAGACACATAAATACACAATCTCTTTCTTGTGCAAGCTTTCGTTGGACGATCCATCATCATTTCCCCTGCCTGAACTGTTTGCCCACTCGAATGGCTTCGCAGAAGTCCTAATAACGGCTAAGACAAAAAGATATCCCGGAGCAAGCCTAGAGAACGGTTGCAACTTCCTTGAGTCAGCCTATGAAATGACGAAACACGTCCAAGAGAACTGCAGCATTCACAAGAGGATGTCCTTTTAGCTAGGATTTCCACAGAAATTTCACTTGAGACAAGTCAATTTCTAGTTTCAAAAGTGTTTAAAATATACGATGAACCACGTCAAATCTCCCTCCACCAAAAACGCCCCGGCTTCCCCGGTGTTTTCCCCCAAAACGAATCCTTGGCGTGTTTTCGCATCTTGGAATCGATCTTCTCTCGAGGGACCGGATCCACCAGAAACCGACAATTCCTGATCCACAAGTGAAATCTTTTTGGGAGAATTTGTGCTTGATTTTTTTGAGACACACTCACACACACTTCAAGATTGAAGAAGTTAAGTTCCCCTGAGTCCCCCAAAACAAGCAAACAACTTGATCGACAAATTCTTGGAATCAGATAATCATTGAGATTTTGACACCTATATTTGATGTCATTTGAAACTCGTTAAGATGATTCCAACAGTTCATGTTGGCAGTCCTTCCGACAATATCTTCCATGGTGTAGCCACAGAGTGTACCAAAGCCCGAAGAGCATCCAATCAACGGACAGCCCTGAAGTCTCGGATCCTGGCTTTTTGCAGGATCTGAGAATCTGGTGAGGCAAATCTTCATTACTTTGGAAACAAATCACTGTGACTTCTTTTATACTCGAAAAATGTATAATAATGTATATGAAAAAAATGGTTGTCAAAATGCTTTTGCACTTTTTGATCATAGTCATCATAGTCTTTCTTTCGATCTCCTGTTGTCCCAAGTTCTGCCAAGATGCTGCGATGGTGAAGGAGAAAGTCATGCCCAGGAGAGATTCCCCAGCCTGGCCATGGTCACGGTCACACAGCTCCCTACCAACTGCTGAGTCACGAGCCTTGTTGAAAACGGCATCCACCGCATCCTGGTGTTCGAGATGCAACTTGGCATCGCCACAGAAGTATTTGGACACTGAAACTCTGGCTCATGGATCAGGGATCAACATCAATACCAATAAAACAAAGAAAAAATACGTAAACATCTATAAAAAGCCACAATTGAGTCGCACTCAAATATGAGTGTATCTCAAAATCAGGAACCCCAAAATGTTCATGAGATGCTTAGATCATCTTCATTTAAAAAAAAACATCAAACATCATAGTTTCTTGGGCATCTGTGGGTCAAGTTTGACCATCTCGATCCGAGGTCTCCCCCGCCTGAAGTGCATCAGCTTTATTCTTGGTCCAAAATCCTTCCTTCTGTGCAACGCTGCCCGGAATCACCTTCCACGCGTCAATTTGGCAAGTTGCAATCAGCGGAATTGCCGTCAAAATTTTTCAGGCATCAATTAGGGACCATAAATGGAAAAACATGTTATCTTCCAATGATCAAATTGTTGATTGAAACAAGGTGGCAAAAGTTTGAAGCACCCTCTTTGCTACCATCCGACCACTCAGCAGGCCTCCACTGGCGTTGCCTGTGATGTCCAGGGGGGTTGTTTCAAACCTTCCCAACATGAACCATTTTTTGCCATGAAAAAAACATGATCCGTAGTCTGTTACACTCATAGCTCAGTAGAGACTGTGGAGGGAACATTGCTACCCAAGTGTCCTCGCTCAAACCTCCCCTCACCATCCACCATCCCTTACCCCGCCTGTTTACCGTGATTGCATCCCATAATATTTGAGTTTCGGAAAAATTGTGAGCCGATTTGAGCCACAAAACTTCGAAAGCACAAGGAATTGAGTTGTAATGTCACTAGCAAATCAGGAATATTATGGAATACTATACACTGTAATGCAAAATAAATTGAACCCCGTGACAAGTTCTGAAGATGCCAATCTGATCCAGCTTGTGTAGTAACTGTCACAGCTTCCAACCCACTCTCCATCAAACCCTCGCAACAAGCAGTCTTTTTTTTGAGAAACGTGGTCGAAATTGCTGCGCAATCAGCGCTGTGACGTTGCACCGCTTCCTCATGGAATGTGGTGGGCTTCGGCCCCGATGGGAACCGATGAAGCAGCTCTTTTACCATGCATAAATCCACTACCAAACAACATCACATGTACAGTTTATCATGTACTACTATGGTTCGTTGGCAACTAGGTTTTCACGCACATGCGATTTGTATCATTTGGCTTCAAATTCCTGTCAATGCCTGTGAAACCTTGGTAGCTGGTATTCAGGACATGATTCTATGCCAGTACCACATAGCATTATTGTTCTCTGTCAACAGCATTCCAAACAACCACAGGTTCGCTCAGGGTCCATTATGAACATAATGAAAGGTGGATTTCCTGAGTATTTTGTTCAAGTCCTATTTCCGTTTTGCACTGGAACATCAGAGTTGCTCTTTCGTTCTTTGTGCCAATCCGTGTCTATGAACTGGCGTGAAACACAACGGACGATCAGACCAAGTCGGCCACCTGAAGGATTGGTACGGTGGTGCACATGGTGAGCTTCAAACGGCCTTTGGACGGATTCGGATTTCAGGAAACAAGGTCAAGACAGTTTCGAAATCAGTTTTGACTTCAGCATTTCATATTTTCATAGTTTCTTTGGTCAGCACCAAGATGTGACCTGACAAATGGCCTTTTCTCAAGTGCCACTTTTTCGGAGCACTTTTTGGCAGGAGGCATTCAAACCGACCTCACATTTGGCATTTCCCAGGGTCGCTCGCCTGCCTTTGCCAATAGGTCACTGCCACATCAACACTTCAAACACTGCAATTCTCAGATTCTGAAACCACCACAATAGCACCTGTTTTCTTGCATCAGGATTGGGCCGTTTGCAATCAACAATTCGACAATGTAGCTTTGATATGTTGTTAAGTCTCATATTCCCAATATTCCCAACCCTGCGTCCTTTCGGACCAAGCAGTCCCTGGCACTGACTCGACTCATACGTTGTTGACCGTCGTGTAAAAATCCACGCACCGGCTGTCCGGCGATGGTGAAACCGCCGTCCAATTTAGAAAAAGACGAAATGTATGCCTCAGGAATCAGCTGATTTAGCATGCTGCTATTTGGTAGTTTTCTCTGACCAATGGTCACAGAAGTGAGTTGGGAGTTTGAGTTTCCATGATTTGAGGACCCTTTGGCTCAGAAAAAACAAGCAAAAGCAAGCTAGTCACAAACCCACGCTGACTCGGGATATCCAATCGTGCCGACAACCCCCAGCTACATAGTCACAGTGGGTCGAGGAACGCAAATTTCAAGGGAAATTTTGGTTTGTGCTCATAGTGCCTAGGATCAATGACCTCTGAACAAGAGATGATAAATAGCATTCAAAGCCTATATAAGATCCATTATACTGCGTTGATACTGTGTTTGTAGTGTGTATATCTATACATGTATGTATATATATATACATATATTTCTGTTATTGTATCATGAGTATATCATGCACATAGACACATCAAGATTGGGTCAAAGGACCCTTCTGTTAGCTGCTAGCTTAGCTTCAAATCATGCTTGAGAAGTGCCTGAGCTTATCGCATTTAACGCGAAGCCAACAGCGCTGAGCCTGTCCTGTTGCAATGACATCTGACATCTTGGTGAATGGAGAGCTGGAAACCTCGATCTACCAGGCTAAAACTTGCAACAGTGCCTTAAAGACAACCCGCAGCAGTGCAACCTGGCTCAGAAACCTGAGTTTCGACGTAAGGATAAAAGATCTGCATTGCAAAAAGGTAAGGGGTATCAGTCATCAATCTTGTCCATTCTCCCAGAAATCAGGTCCATTAAGCGGTGAGACCTGTCACGTCACATCTTTTCCTCTCATTTTGCTTTCAGATCTAGAGAGCGCACCAGGCCGGCAGCATGCAATGGCTATGAAGTTGAAGTTTCCATTTTCCAGAAGGACCTCAAGACTGAAAAGTCTGCAAAGCACAGCCATACACAACAACAGTAATAAAAATGTAAGAGTATGTTGAATCTGGTAAAATTTTGTCGAATTTAAGAGTGGCTTGACAAATTTAATCTCAATAGTGTAGTGCTGGCAGTCATTGTATATATATATATACCTGCATCTTCCAACGAGCATTCATTTCTGGTTGTTTGCTGTTTTGTGCAGGTTTTTGCACACACGTAAACATGTACTACGAGCAGAAATTTCTGAAACGAGCACATTTCAATCATAACACATGCCTTATAACTTTGATGCTAGGCAAACCCAGGGCGCACAACGAGCGCACATTTGCGCAAACAAGCGCACATTTGCGCAAACGAGCGCACATTTCAAAAGTGCCTACAAGCACCTTTGTTTGCCACAATTCGGCTTGAGCAGAAAATTGTAAGACGTACACTTTTCATGATCACGAGCACAAATTTAAACGCGCAGAAAAGAGTGTGCTTTTAAAGATCCAGGTATATATATATATATACATCATGATTATATGCATATTGTTGCAAGATTCTGGCGGCCAAATATAGCCAACACCTGCATTCAAAATTGCATCTTGCAGCTCAATGTCTCAGATTGAGATCCCTGGAAACGTCTCAAAGACTCGGACAAGCCAATGTAGATCAACCATAAGGTTATCATGAAGGCCGCCGAAACCTCGGTTCGTGAAGACCAACCAACAATCATCATCGCAATCTTCGCAATGGAAAGAACAGCTGCTTTTTGGTTGGATCTGCCTTTTCCCGAATCACCAACTTCCAGGTTCATCTGTAGAACCACGCCAAACCCCACGTTTCGAACATCAGTTTCCCCCCCGTTTTCGAAAAGGCTTCTTCAAGGAACGATTTTGGCTGGAAGTGGCCTCAGAGCAGTGAGAAACCAAAGTTGGAGTCTACTGTTGTTCCACCAATCTCTGTAAAATCAATCAATACTACACCGAAGTAATTACATCTAAATACTTACGAATTTGAAATGCCATGACATATGACTCATATGACATTCAATGAACATATCAATGACATTGGACTCAGAGGAATTGACACAGATTTCACCGAATCTTCCACCCCGAAACTCCCTCGGGTTGAGGTCATGGACCCTCCAAGCTCCCCTCCAAACAATTTTCGTCGGACCTGGGGCGAAGATTGGACGAAGGACAGATATAAGGACTGACCACGGCACTCATCGAGTTCTTTACACTTGTTATATGTTGAGAGACTGGCATCTTGAATCTGCTTTCGTATACAGCTCATTGTGATTAAATGCAAAATATATAGGCTAGGTGTCAGTGCACAAAGTAGGCAGCCAAACACTGACGGCAATCTATTCAATTTGGAGTCAGAAAGTGGGTGAAATGCAAAAAAAACAATGCAAAAGACAGAACTTCTCGCACACTAGTGTCTCTTGTTTCCACACACAGCTCATTTTTATGCTGGATCTACTTTGACATTTGAATTTTCACTGCAACTGAAAAAGAGTTTGAGCAGTCATCAATGTGGTCCATGTCATCAAAGTGGATTGACCCGAAAGGAGCTGAGATCCCCCTGCTGCCAGGGTCGCGACGCAGACACAAGCGCAGATCTGGGGCGATGATGGTGGCGAAGGCGTTTTCAAATTCCCATACATCTGATGGAAGGGCTTGTTGTATACAGGTGTATACCAAAAACAGTTGGAAATCACAGGATCCCCTGACCCACCCATATCATCTGTTTGTTGAAAATTTGGATGTGGCTCAAAAATTATTGGGTCCAATGCCCTCAGCAATGGTTGCAATTGTATTCCAGTCTCCTTCAGTTCTTTAGGATTGATGGTTGGTAAGCTGCTAAGCTACCCAGAAATATGGCGGGGCTAGCAATGAATGATTTGACCAAAGCTCCCTTACTAACCGCTTGATCAAGGATGAATCAAAACATTCAAAGCCAGAAGCCTGCCACGAATCCCGCCAGGAATCAATATTTCTTGCCAACCGTGTCACAACTCTTCTCCAAACTGAAAATCAAATCTGGGTGAAGCGGTGTAGCAACCATTGAAACCAAGAACCAAAGATCCTACAAATCTTTGACGGTTTTTGCAGGCTCCCCGACTGAGAAGACGGTGACGCTGAAGGCCAAATCCCCAGCCTGGCAAAAAGGCACAGTTGATTTCAACCTCTCAACGACTCAACAAATCCATCCGTCCAAAGCCCCCCAGTATCCCATCTTCCGAGGTCACCCCTTGCCTTCACAATGAAGGCATGCTCTCGGAAGACTTCAGGAATCTGAGGCAACCGGCCGAACTAAAGCAGCTCTCCCGAAAATATGGGTTTCGTTTATGAAGCCTGATTCTTGGAGAAAGAGGATCTACAAATCTACAGAGATGTTGCAATCCTTTGGCTAGTGCCGTTTTAGGTGGTGTTTGAAGATGCACCATTCATAAATAGCATCACATTTGGCGCTTGCGGGGTGAGTTTCTGGCGGCGTCGTCGTTTCCAAATCTTCTCCTGGCCCATTGCACTCTGAGAGAAGTTTTCACCAAAGAGCTCAAGGACTTCGACTCACGTTTGTCAATGTTGCCATGGAATAAATTGAAAATGCGCTCTTAAAACCCCGCGCCTCCACTCATCATTGGCACCACCTGCCCAATAGATTGCTCCAATCGTCCAGGGCCTGGAAGCAAATCTGAGGCATAGAGATTTCATGAAAACTGCAGGTTCATCGTTGGACGAATCCCAACACATCGATGTTTTCCCTACTTCACAGTCTGAGATTCCCACATGCCAAGACCCAGGAAAACATTCACAGAGTTGCTGCCAGTGACATTCCCCACAGATGCATCAGCCTTTGGCCGATAGCGGAACGGCTAGCCGAAGGCTCCTTTGATAGACAGGGATCAGCTATCTAAAGTGGTGCGATCCTGAAACAAAGTTCAACCAGTGGTGTCTGTGAGAATCTCCCTTTCTCCCTTTATCTTGTTCTTCCAAAAGCTGACTTGGACATCCGGAAAAAAACTGTGAGTATCTAAAAGCTCAAAGATTAGATTCATATCTGATTACAAGGAAGGTTGGTTTTTCTGTGGTCAAACCACTCGTGGGTTACGGCTGAATCAAGAGACCCTAGCTGCCTAGCTGCCCCAAAACGGACGATTCGAATTTTGTGATTCTAAGATTGGCTTTAAAAAGTTAGGCTGATTTCGGGGGTCAACCTCAATCAATTCTGGAATTGCATTCCCCGAAGCCCCTGCAATCTGTACAGCCAATCAAGGTCCCCTGACATGTGGATCTTGTTGTGCAGCAGTCTTAGAAGCGAACGTATCGGGTAAAGATGTGCCTGGCAGATGTTACACGCCTTTGTAGGAACTCCCAGGAATTTCCACAAGTTCCAAGCACCATTTATAGCTATTGTTGATGTATTATATCTGGTTTTTCATTTGCAAGTTTATATTGCTACTCTCGCACATATGTCTCATGTCAAAGACCAGGCAAACAGGTTTTCCGTGGGCCAGGTGCCACTCAGAAATATCGTTGTTTTTATGGTTGTATTTAAAATTTATATCAGATATGAAATATCTATTGTGTTTATATCCATGTGTATATAATATATCTATGTCTATGTTCATAGAAGTTTATTCAGATTATGTCATATTTACGTTCATATATATATATACACACATATATATATATATATTAGAAATGTGTAAATATCTTATATCTCATTACATGTTGTTTTTGTATGTCTCGTTGGTGTCATTTTAATTTGTTGATCGGTGCCTGGTGTGTACAGAAGTTGCCTCAAACCGTAGCTATTGTACTGGGCATGTAGGTCCTCAGGGTATCCAGAACCACTTCCAGCGCAGCTGGACCTTATGTCACCATGCCCAATGCCACCCGTCCACGCCTAGTGCAACGAAGGTGATGGCTGTACCCATGGCCTGTCGCAAAGGTCACCCAGTTCACTCGTCTGCAATCCGCAAGCATACTTCAATTTCAGCCCCATGTTTGGAGTCAAATCCCACTTTCCCTTTGAATGCACCTTGATGCCAAGGCAACAACCAAAAATCGCAGCTACATCCCCAATCACAGCTGTTACCAGACCTCAGCTCCATTTGCCGAGCCAAGAACTCTCCAACAAGGCCAGGGAGAGAGGGCATAACAGCTATAACATCTTCCACATGCCAAAAGCACGCAGAACTACCAGAATTATCCGGGAGACATGTGGACCGACCAAAACCAAAGAAGCTGGCAGATTCCAATGCTGCATTTGTATGGACACTCTATACTTGTGCAGTAGTCGACTCAAGGAGCCCAAAAGGCTGACACAATCATTTAGTCAAACTGAGGGCTCGCTCGCCACTTCCACATAGGAGATGGTGGTTTCTGAAAAGACGGTAGCTTTCAACGAAGCTATTCCTTCATTCATCTTTGGGTATGTGGGAATGTGCTGTTACCGTCCGTACCAAACATAGAAAACACTCCCTTTCACCATGAATATACCATAATATAATAATATTTATACCTTCAATAGATGGATGATTTGAGGAGTTGGTCATCTGATTTTCCCCAAGAACTCCAGGATTTCCTCAAGCCCTTGAGGCTTCTGAGAGCTCAGCCAATGAAAATCAATGAGAAGCAAAAGCAAACCCACCCTGTCATGAAAAGATCGCTGCTGTGGCAGTTGTAACTGAAACAGCAAATGGATATGATCAAAAGCCAGAGAATTCACACCCTTGACCTCCACAGTAGTCTGTGGGAGGAATGAAGGCGAAAATAATCTTCCAAGGCCTTAGGGCCCGACCCGAGTGTCTCCACCATGATGAACCATGACCCAAATGGCGTGGCTTCACTCTGAGGTTTGCACATTTGAACGACGTGAAAGGACTGGCGGTGGTCATTTCAAGCTTCAAATTTGAGTTTGAACAGTTTTTCGAGAGCAACAGAATCACAGTGTGAGACTCAGCAGGCTGAGCAACACCCAGGGTGTTAGTTGCTTGGATTGAGGTACAAATGTTTGAGACGATCAGGGTACAAATGCTGATCTCTACAAGCTGTTCTTCTATGGTGGATCAAATACTAATTAGCCCTTTGATCCCAGATTCCGACATTTCCAGACTGGAAATCCATACTCAATCCCCCCTGAATATGTAATGCGTTGCATTCATTTGACTCATTGAGGATTCGTTGCCACTGTTCGTGACATCCCGTGAATCAATGCTGTCCAATGCTGTCAAGAAGCCCACGCATAGACCTTTTGCCCCAGAGTACGCTCTTCATCCTGGCACATACAAGCTCGATGAACCGTTCAAGACCCCAGCGAGATCTATTCAGTGGCGTCAAGTACTTGTTCTCTTAATGCTTTTATGTTCTTTTCATAACGGTTCACATCTAAATCTAAATCCAAAAGCGTTTCTATCCATTTCTATCCATCCACCATAGAAGTGCTGTGATACCAGTCAAGATTGATGTATCCGAGTATCCCCTGAAAGTTTCCCAGTGAAGAACGAGACGCTTCTCTTTTGGGGCCTTTCTGTAGCTCGACATCCCGACATCCCGAAACGGGCCGGCCAAAGTGTTGCGCGGAAAGCGTCCGCAGATTGTGCACCTCGTCCTCATCTTCGTCTCCATAGACATCGAAGATGGCATCCTGAGGTATTTTCAGTATGGGTGGATCGTTGTGACCTGTTGAATGCCAGAAAGAATGCATCAAGAAGACAAGAAAATGGCTAAGCAACTCAATATCAAACATTAGCTCTTTTGCTTCCTTTCAACCACAGCCTAGAATTTCGCAAAAAGAAAAAAATCACCTTCAGCCAAAGCATATCCTCCCACATCAACATCTGCAAATGCAGTCCCTTTTCTGCCATTGACCATCAGACGTATCCCTCCTTGAACTGCTTTCCATAGTTGGCGTTGCCGGTCCGGGCTTTGCCCTCAGCTTCGCTCAACTTTTGGGAAGGATATGCTGACTTGGTCCAAGGAAAAACATTGCTAGGTGTCATGTGTGTAGGGTAAGTGTGGTAAGAGTAGCTCCAGCCTTGTCCAGCAGAATTGTGAGATTCTCGTAGCTACAAGCACAAATTACTGCAGCCCCAAGAGTAGCTGACACCTGAGCCGGTCCTTGGTTACCCTGCCCACCGAACTGCCAATGTGCTCTTAATCTTGTCGATGGGGTCTCGAATGACCTTGGAACCAGGCGCAATGCATGGAAGATTCTCAATGGCTAGCAGTGCAGGGTCCCTAACCACATCCGTCTTGATGAAGACCGTCAAGATGCAGCAATCGTCTCCTGCAAACGCCAGAAAGCTGCGATTTTTCGGGACATCTTTCTCATTACCTCTACACATCTATATACATACGTATATATACATATTATTATCTGTATACATGTGTATATAGATACACATACACTAATAGAATGCATGAACTTCGAGGGGCTAGCCAAAAGCCTTGCGGCAGTGATGGCATTTGTCATCTGTGTGTCCGATTGGAGCGGTGGAACCGATGCCTCCATCGGTGTGTTCATCGAACTTTGCACCACCATCTGGTTCCTCGAGGATCACACGGAACCTCAGCCACCGGTTTGATGGTGACCCAACTTCGCATTGAACATGATTTCACTCTGCAAGACTTTACGGTGCAAAAAAATCCTCTTTCGATGTGTACTCATTTTGCTTGATTTCTTGATTCCTGGTTTATGCACAAATCTGTGTGGCAACAGATCCATCTGCAATTTTCTTTTGCGCATTCTCCTTTTTTGTTGGAGCTGAATAAGACTCTACTCTACATCTTCACATCTGCGGCTCAGATTGGTGGAATCTTGGAGGAGAAGTATGCACCTCGGCTGACCCCCTCTATGTTTGCTTTGCATGTCGATGTTAGTAAAGATCAGTATCTGGATACATGCATTGAACACATTCCGTTACACTGAATGCAGTAGGATGCTATTGGGTAGTATAGTACATTCTAATAGATTGTATGACATAGTATATGTATACATTACACACACATATTGAGCACAAAGGAACTACTGAGTTGTGTCCCGCTTTGTGGTATCACAGGACGTGAGATTACGCTACATGATGCCAGTGCATGTAAATAAAATAGAAATTGCGCTCTTGCCATCTACATGAGGAAACTTTTCACCTTGCAGACCAGGATTGCTGTTACAAATGTGGCCAACACGGCCCACAAGAACCAAACACAACTTAGTCTCTCACAAGCCATCTGAAGGACTGCTGTGGGCACCGCTAGATGGAATCCTAGAATCAGCAAAAGCAAGCCTCAGCGAGGATTGATGATCCGAAATTTCACCAGGTGAGCATGTGTCCCGGAAGGTATCTTGGCACCAAAAAAAGATAAGAAAAGTATTGGTCTTGAAAAAAATCTATGATTTCATATGATTTCCAATGCTTGGGGTCTTAGTGTGAGCCTGTGACTGTGCTACCTTTTTTTCCGTCAAGGCTCCATGAGCACTAAGTTCAGATGAAAATTCATTGCAGCGGGAGGTTGGTGGCGTACACAAATTCCAAGCTCTGGTCACTTCCTGGTAGCACAGAACAATGAGTTGAGGTTCCCCAAGTTCTGTCTCTTCAGGGTTACAATAAAAAGATATAAAAAGGCTACTGATTTTCCGGCAGCCGAGATTCTATGATGATAATCACGAAATAAGTCACACTGTAGAGGGCTGTCCACAAGAAAGAGACTACTGCAAAAATGGTTAGGCCATACGTTCTTTCTTTGACAGCGAACCATGCTGCAGTTGAAGAGACCACTGCCAACAGGGAATCTATCAGTGAAGCCATCAGGAATGTCCAAGAAGCCCGATGCACGATTGCAAATCCCATTGCAAGATCGCAAATAATTCGTATCAGAGAAAGCACCAAAGCAATGATTGTACAATACATCAAGCGGATTGCACCAGTCCCACGGCAATATCTTAAACCCAGGAAAGTTCCATAGGAGTTGAGATCTGTCTTCAAGTTTTCGCAGTCCATTGATGTAACAGCATGCAGCGCCACGCGGAGCTGAAGGGCCTTTTTCGCAAATGACACAGTTGAGACTCCTAAGCTCAAACAGCTGCAACGCACAACCAGCAAACAAAGCCAACCTATGAAACAAGACGAAACAAGAGCAACTGCCCAACTGCCCAAATTGTGCATGTCAGATTCACATACTACATACTTGTAGTGACACACAAACTGCTGAACTGTTTACACTTCACAAAACTGAATCAGATTGCATTCACAAATTCGCAGGCCCAAATTGAAACTTCATACTTTTTTGTCAGGCACGCTCTTTGGTCGCTGCCCTGGCCCGTTGAAACATCTGGATTTTTTGTTTGTACAAAATGGAGGAACGGTAGTCTACAGCTGCCTCCAGCGAATCCGATTTTTTGGAGTCTACAGCATGCACGAAGCGACGAAGCGAATTTCAGGGGCCACCCAGCCAACGCCATTGGCGCGTTGGATGAGACAGCTCCCACAAATGGTTTCTTGGGAGAGACACAAAGAAACCGCAGTTGCAGCCTGCAGCTATTTCACACGAAGTCCCTTGGACCATTCACCCTTGATGATTTTGCCCTTCTGAATCAATGTACCTGGATACCAAAGGTGGAAGTCAAAATATCACCAAGAAAAAGGAGGAAAGTCTTCATGACGTGTAAGGAGACAACTGGTCTAGGAGGAAAGTACATGTCGTTTGATTGTCCGAAAAATGTTGAGCTATACCCGGCTGAAAAAGTGGTTTCCACCAGTTTCGGGCCCATTTCGGGCTGTTCAAAATTACCAGGGATTTTGTTGCGTTTCTATTCTCCAAATCCGTAGTGAATAATCAACCGTGAAGAATAATCAGAGTTGATCACAGAATTGAGTGACCCGCCCGGTAGATCTTGAAACTGTGATCAAAGTTGGTGGGTGTCAGGTAACAAACCAAAAAGCAGCTGAGCAGAGGGCCTTTCCCATGTTGTTTACCATCCTCCCATTCACCTGGCATTCACGAGAACACTTCAGTTAATGTGAGAACCAATTGGCTTTCGTATTGCTACCAACCTTCAATCTTTGAATCGTACTCAAGATACGTGCAGTTACACCTATGGCTACGAGCATTAAAAACGAGCCACCAAAGGTGGGATCCTTTTAGTTTAATGCATTTGATGTCCACACTGAGCGGTACATTCCAGCCTTCGTAAGAGCGCCCATCTGGCCATATGAACTTGCCGTTGCCATGCCTGTCAGGGAAGGTGTTTGTGGGACCTGGCAAGCCCAAAATTGAAGGGAAGATACAACAGCAACTTTAAGAAACAAGTTGGAAGAATAAGGATCTCCACTTGGGGTCTTAGCTTTACTAGGAAGCCGATTACATTGGGGATGCATTAGGATTTCTTGTCTGCAAGCACTTCTCAAGAGACACAAGACTCTACGGCTTGAGAAAACCTCAGCAAGACGCCTCAAAAATAAACTTTGGGAAGCGAACTTCAACTTTCTCTTCCATAAGATCTCTACCAACCAGAGAGGCAAATGATCTTCACATGCTATGGTCACCTTCAGTACCAGGGAAACCAAACTGTAAAAGCTATTGGATTTGAAGGTTTGACCCGTTGCAAGAGATTGTCCCACCACTGTGCTCGCACTTGAAAACAGATTCACCAGCAGTCATGAAGCAGGATGATTTTGACACATCCCCAGTCCCACCCACTTCCCATCTGTGACTGCTCATCCCGACCTCAAACCATTTCGGTAGTTTCCATGGTACGTACGACCATCCGGCCATCGAAAGCGACCCTGGCCATGCATCACGTTGGCCTGCAGCTAGATCTCAAGGGATCTCGGACTTGAAAGCAAAAGAAAGAAAAAAAGAAAGACACATCATAGGCAAAAGATTGAGTCAGAAAGAGTTTAAGAATTTCAATCGATGTCAAAAAAATCTTGGGAAGAAGAAAACTTCAAGAATTACAGTAACCTTCCGTGGCCACTTGCCCAGCTTGCCCTGTCCCGCCCTCACATGCCGTCGCCTGCCACTGACCCTCGTAACTTCTGCCATCAGCCCATTTCTGCTTGCCTCATCCAGGTGCCGGTGGGCTATCAGTTGGTGGTTGAGGGTGGCTTACAATGAGCGCTCACATGGGCAATGGGGATGTGCTTAAAATAGTGAATCACCAACAGTAACCACCAACCAACCATTGGCCTACAATATGTACATACCAAAGCCAGCGCAGCATCAACTCTACACTTGGGGAAACCTTGCCACGGGCAACCAGAGCTTGGCATTCCAACCATGGCCACTAAAGTAGTCTTCCACGAAGCTGCCCTTAGTGGAACAGGTTTTTCCAGTAGATGTGTTATGAAAGATAGTGAAAAATAAAAGAAAGCTCCTAAAATCTATTGCTTTCCTACTATGTTCAAGAGATTTAGGGGAAACAAGAAGCATTCACAGCAATCACCACAGATTTTTGAAGCAAAAAACACTTGATTTTCCCATTTCAGCTCATCAATCACCGGTGAAGATCTGGGTGTGTTCTCTCCCTGCGGTCTAGTCCAAGCTGCTCGGTATTCAGAGCCATCTGGCCAACGAAAAGTGCCCTCTCCAGACTTTCTTCCCTCTTCGTAGCCTCAGCATGGCTGGTTTGGACCTCCCAACTTCCAACCTCTACTCTTCGGCTAGTGGGTAGGTTGACTTAAGGGAATGCAGTCGGGCTTGCATGCCAGGAAGAGGTCAGAAATGATGCTCAAGCTCGGGTAGCTTGAGTCTGGGTGAAAGCCCCTCCAAAATCAATGAATGTAATCAGCGCGTACCGCGTCATTGCAAACACACAGAAAGAAAAGACTGCCAAGTCCAGGTCAGAAATTGTCCCAGTATCCACACATCCCAGGATATAGCACTTCAATCGAAATAAAAAGTTTCATGAAAGTGGGTGTCAGTGAATTTCAGGCAAACGTATTCAAACTACCTTTTGAAAGGACGGATACAAAGGATGATCTGTTTGTGATCCAGGCCTCAATCCTGGAAACCATCTGAAACCCATATCCAAGTACCAATCGCAGCCCAAGCCTTCGAAATCTTTATACTCATTGCTAAAGAGTGACTTCCCGAAAATCTTCCTCCGTCGTTGTAGTGCTCCTCACCATGGCCGTGCTTCTTGTCGTTGAGCCAGTCTCCTTCATACCTCGTGCTGGTGAAAACTGCATATGTGCATTTGGATAATTGGATCATATCATGTCATGTCATACAGTATCGTATCGTGCCACATCTCATGATATACATAATTTTATATGTATATACAGTGTATTCTATCCAATCCTATGGTACAGTATCCTTATCGCACAACATCACATGGTATCAGGCTTGAAAATATCAGTCCTCCAACATACTCTTACTCACTGTCAATACGATTCCTTGCTTATTATCCTTGTTTCAGAAAAAATACCCAAGCTGTCGCGGAGACAACCTATCCGAACTCATCAGCAGACTATGATTCAAGTCATGGCACAATTATACAACGACTACTTTAGTCGTATAATCATGCCGCGGAGGTCAACACTTACTAAACCATGGCCACTCTTCCACTCTTTCTCCACCGAAAGATGAATTCACCAGGCAATGAATCTGAATATACATGTTCTCCCGAGAGCAAGAAACGACTGGCCATTGTGGACTTCCCTTTCCGAGAGCAAGAAACGACTAATGGTAACCATGACTGAGTCCGGGACCGGACTTTGTTGGTTGCAACATGAGTTCCATGACCACAGGCCTGACATTCCCCCCCCCTCCCGTAGAAAAGGGCGCAGGGCGTCCCAGTGGAATTTTCGTAAACTTTCATTTGAGCATCTCACCAGTTGTGGTCACAGCCATGAAAATCCTAAATTTCTGTATGTCTATATGATTATATGACATATTTGCGTCTATGATTTGGGAAGATGCAAAGAGATTCCAATTCATCAAACCGTCAGGTCTCTGCAGCGGCCTTGCCATGCTTCCATTGTCCCTCGTAGACATCCCCCTTGCAAGACCACCGGGTGTGGAGTTTTTCACGTGAGTTGGGATCATCATTTCAAATCTGCTTGGCTCCTCGTAGCCTGAATGATTGGAAAAATACACACTCAAAATGAATTAAAAGTCTTGTGACACTCAAGTTGACTTGAGCTGAACATGACTTGACCCGAGAAACGGCGTTAAATCGTGATATACAACTGAAAAACCATACAAATTTATACGGGGTTTTCACATGAATTATGTGGTTTTTCCAACCCCATGGGTTTTCCATGTGGCCATTTGTTGTTGCCAACCAAACCGATCACACCTGCTCGAGTTTGCCTTGACCGTGAGGAACATCATGGAACCATTGCCCCGCATACCTTGTCCCATCTTGCCAGACCTGCACGCAGGCAGGTCCCAACCAACCAACCAACCAAGGAAGGCCACCAACGGCAACGACAGCACAGCACACAGGTGGCAGGGCATGGTGGCACAGATGACGTATGTTTCCCAATCAGATTCCTGTTACTGCCTGTTGGTTACATACCTGGTGAAGAATACTAGTGAATGCAGCTGTTGATGATTTGATGATTTGATGTGTGTTTTTTTTGGGATACAAAAAGGGTGAATACAACAGTTGAAGGCTTCAAGTGTGGCAACAGAGTACTGGGACAGATTGCAGGGATCAACATGTGGGTACAAATTGGCATCTCTAGAGATTGTGGGATTCATCGCCTTCTAGCACTGCTATCACTCACTAATGCCACACACATCACCTTTGCCGAAGAAATTTTGGCCTAGCTGCTTGGCTCCGTTCTAAATACTATATACATTGCCTTATCCCCAAGCCAAAGCAAAACCGTACCCGCTATTTGAGTTGGGCACTCGCTCTCCTTTGCAATCTACTCATTGTACATTGTCGTACCAGGTCGTTCCATCTTTAACCAAAAAACCCTCGTCATTCATAATCGGTCGTTTCATCCCGGGTTTCCAAATCACCATGTATTGGGGTGAATGATGAAATGATCACGTCACGGATTCGCAAACAAAATTCCAAATTTCGTGAAAATTTGCTCTTTGCAAGAAATTTCTGGGAAAAAAGGAGTGAAGACAAGAGTTGAATAAGATTATATAGCTCTTCACTTGATACTTTTGGTTTTGATACACGTCAACATACACCTCACAAGAATTAACTTGGGAGTTGAGTCTTTTTGTCGATCCTGTTTGTCTCAGGGTTGACTTCACAGTGGGCATTGAAACATCTTCCAAAAGAATTGAATCCAGAGTTAATCCTTGTTTTGTGGGGCTTGGAACCGGCCATCTTATGCTTCTTTACCTTAACTAGCAGCCAAAGTATCTCAAGCTCGGAAAAAAGAAAAGAAGAAAGGAAGAAGGAAAAGAAAGAAAGGACAGAGAAGCAAAAGAAAGGAAAAGGAAGGACACGGAAGGAAAAAGAAAAGGATGAAAAAGGAAGGAAGAGGAAAGAAGAAAAAACGCAGAAACAAGAACAGAGTGGTGCTCAAAGAGAAAGAAGGAGAGACAGAGACGAATTACCAAAAAAGAATTATATAACTTCAGAGTTAATCCTTGTTTTCGTCTCTTGATGCTTCTTTAGTCGAGTTAACAGCCAAAATAATTCAAGCAAGAAGACAAAGACAAAGAAAGAAGAAAACAACCAAGGAACAAAAAGAAAGACAGGAGGAGCAATAATGAAAAAGGACTAACTCAAGAGTTAACTCTCTTGCCGCTCTACTAACTATGCTAGCAGAATTACCTCTAGAGTTCATTCTTTTAGAGCCACAGGTTGAATAGGGACAAAATCTAAAGAATTAACATTGGAGTTAACTCTTGTATTCAGCCTCTTCCAATTTCTGGGTTTCTCAAGTTGGTGAATTCTCTTGAAATCCGATAATTCACTGAGAAATATAGGCGATAGCTGTTGTACAGCCGCAAGCCATCAAAAACCCGTGCCTGGATACCCTTGCCATGGCGCCAGCATCCTGGAATCATTGCAAGCAGCTTCTTACCTTCAGAATTATCCGCAGGTGTCGATACCATTGAATATGGCCGCACCTAACCATTCTCCGGTGTAGCTGCCACCATCTTTGTCATCCACTTTCGGACGTGCCTGCACGTCAAAGCCGCAAATGTGCGACGAGTCAAAAGGAACACCATGCCAGTTTTCGGCTTCATTGACATAGACGGAAATGGCCCTCAAAACATGTATAAGAGAGCTGTGTTCGAAACCTAACATGATATTTTCGTTTCAGCAACTGTCATGTTCATGGTAAACACCTCCTAAAATGCGAGAAACCCATCCCCAACAGAAACTCACAGAGCAACAAAAGCGACTGCAAATGCACCTGCACCTTCGGCGGTACCTTTGAGAGGTTCGGGTTCGAGATTTTTACTGCCTGAGAGTGGCGAGCTGCATGTGTGAATTTCGAATTTGCTTTTGCAGCGCAATCTCTTATTTACTATACGTGTATACACAATAAAATACATATCATGTCATGTTATATATGGATACATGCACCACATCTAGTATTCAGGATATACGTTGCATCATTTACGAAGCACTCTCTAAACCTCTTGACTCTTTCCCGTTTCCTCGCATTTGCTGAGTTGTCCACTCTGCAGACTTCCAGGGTCTCAGGCTTGGCCTAAACACGGATTTGGGACAAGACATACGAATCATTTGATCACAGAAAAGATCCGAGCAGTGTTCAGAAATTACATGATATGATATGAGGGTTTCATCAACCATTTTTGAAATGCCTGAATTGGACGAAACTGCTATTTTCACAGATGTTACATAGAAGTTGGGATGCTGTTGTTTTGTACAGCTGCCTCCATTTCCTCGGCCGTGCTGACAACACGCATGCCGTCCTCAACATCATCGGCCTTATGTGCACACGCAGCCACCAGTCTGCTGACTTCACTTTGAGAAGCACCATCTTTGACAATCTAATTCTATAAGCACTTACTTGCTCAAGTCCACATTGAAGCGTTCATAAATGATTCATTTTCTGAGACTTTGACATGCACGATCCTGTTGAGGACATCCCTCAGTGGTTTCAACAACGTGTGACCATGATTTCTCAGACCCCAATGATCTCCTGAAATACATTGAAATAGCGCCAGTTTTCGAGATTCTACTCATCATGTTCATTGGTTCTTTATTTATTTCCCAAACAAGACCTCCAACCTTTAACCCTAAATTGATTTCCCTTTAGGAAGCACACTGCGTAGGATCAGCATAGAACTACTACACACTGCAGGTCTTCATCCGCACTGGCAAAAAGACATATAACTTATCCTATCTGAAGGTGGCCATTAAACCCAAATGTTCATTTGCCATTCCAATGTACCTAGAAATGAAAACTTCAACAACGTAACAACTTCCAATTCTACCATCATTTCCCTACTGTGTGCGTGTATGTGTTTCCCTTATTTCGCTTCACCAAACACGGTGAAACTGTCGTCGTTTGCTTTCACCAAGGTCAAGGCTTACATTCGCAGAGTGCACCAACTTGACTCTGTGCAGCTCCCATGACACCTGCAAACCCGGATGTTGGCTTTAAACAAATTATCAAGATTATCGTATCATTCTTCATTTTCATTGTCATCTTAGAATCTTGATCTTTGTCTATATAACAGTACTGTATATAAAGAATCAACGGTAATACATCTGTTTCTTCCTTTAGCACGTTGAGGGTGCACTCTGACTGAACAGGAAAGACAAAATCTCCACCCCCACCTACTTGACTCGAAAGTCGTCAAGGGGAAACGCCATGAGAGCCGCGCCGATGGCATCATGGACATTCAGTTGCTGTCAGCGACGTGTTTGATGTTGGGTGCGGTTGGCTGCTTCGGTTTCTCAGATCGTTCACTAGATTCTCTAAAGCTTTGATAAGTTAGATCACAAGATGATGTGCCAGCCCCAACGAGACCCATGACAATCCACAATGATGAAATATAGATAAATATAGTAAGTGCTATCAGGAGGCCCATGGTCAAAAGGTACATCTCATAATTTCTCCTTGACCTTGAAAATTCTGCTGAGAGCATGGAAGAAGCGGCGAGGTGCTACGCAATGACATGACCTGTCGTTGGACAAAGGTTGACTAAGGTCGAACAAGAAACCACTACAGCATCTGGGTGTCAAATTTAATAGCTTTTGGTGTTCCAAGATCTGATCCTCTTCATGGCAGTTTTGGCTCTTTGGGGATTTGTGTAGTCCTTCAATTTGAAACAACCATGTCGACCTGAAGAAGTGTGTTATCATCTATGATTATTATCAAATTTCAATTCCATTGAAGAAACAAGAGAAGTGTTCGCGGCTCTCAACACTTTCTGAGGCCCCTACATTTGAGTTTGTTCGTACCTTTGGCAAACGGACAAGCCATTAGATTACTCCAAATACAGGCCAATGAAAACAAATGAAAGGAAGTGGTTTACTTTGATTGCAAAAGCACATGACATGGGATCAGTCCACTCAAACACTGTTCGAGCAGCTCGTGTAGTGAGACAATCCACAATTCCCATGGCCTCTTTTTGCCTTTCACAGTCATTTCGATCTTTTTCTCGCACCTCAAGGCATTGCATTCATATCCCTACATTATCTTTACCTTCAACTTGCTGTAATATGATTCAACATGCAACACACGAGTCATTAGTGAATCATTAGTGGATTGCCAACAGGAGTCAACTGAGAGGTGAACTCTCCAGGAGTAAACCTGTCAAGTCAGCGGTTCATGTTACAACGATGAGATCCACCTGACCGTACCCTCCTGGCAAACTAGCCAGCAGTACACCAGGGTTCCCTCGAGCGCTTCAAAATCTTCTCCGGCCTGGAACAGAGAAACTTCACATTTTACCAGGAAATTCTTCCAAAAAAAGGCTCGAGACTCTAATTTCCCTCTGAAAACTCACATCATTCAGCACTCATTCCTGCATTCCTCCTCCCATGCCAGTATGCAGCATTAAAGCTTTAGCATGTCAACGGGGTCGCCTGAGCAGATTCACCTTCACATCTATATTTGCATGAGACCTGGCATCAATTCGTTGGCTCACGAGGTTGCATGACGTGTCAGAAGGAGAAAGGGACCCTGAAGCAACTAAAACGACCAGGTGTCAGTGCCCAGTAAACCATTGGCAAAACAGTCTACGCACCAAAGTGTGAGATACAGGAACAAGAAACTGCAGATGTTGCTTCCTTTGCGTGCCTGTCCACTTGCTCCATCCACTCGCTTGACCAGCACATCCAACTGGAGTAACGAGATGCTGTATTTGGTGGGTTGCCGAGGGAAGTGGCCAGGGATGGATACTAAGGAATTGCGGTTGAAACTGTTAAATTTGTGAGCTTTTATGGCAGTGGTGACATCAATATTAAGACAGCAAACAGGTTTCCCATGGCTTAAGTTGAGTCTCTCCGAGTTCCATTCAGATGCCAGGGATGGAAACTTCCAACTGGTTAACAGGTGTGAACCGGTCAAAAAAGTTAAAGAGATCTGACAAAGGGCATGAAAAGTAGCCACATTGCATCATTTCATCTACAACAAATATCCGAGAACTTGTTTCAAGTATTCAGTTGCGTCAATAGGAGTTAGAAATGAAATGAGTGTTTCGCAAAGTTAGGGTAGCCCAAAATGAATCATGCCACAACCCTGCATATCCAACACTAATAGATAACTTGCAGACACGTTTTCCGCCTCGTTTCGTTTTCAGGTCCCAACCTGGACGTCTTCATCCGATTTTCCTTGCACTTCAACTTGATCATGCTCATGGTCGAAGCACAGAATGCCAGGACTCGGTGTTTGACGGGGGAGCTTTCCACAGGCCACCCGGCTTGCGTGTTTTTTTGTTCCCAGGTTTGTGCAGGTAATTTGTGTCAAAACAGCCATTCAAACGTCATCATTTTGACAAAGTTGTGAGTCGGGGTCGGATGCAAGTGTGATCAGTGCTACTAATGAACCTGATGGAAAACATTGCAATAGATCCATTTCCAACAAAGACGTGCTGAACGTGAAGAATGGTTTCACCATCGGTTTTGGGGGAATCTTGGATTTTAGGATCCACCGATGTAAAGGCATGTCACTGCCATTCACATAACAACCCGCAGCATGTGGCACTTCGTGAGTGAAATCCATCTACCTTCAGAACACCGCTGAAATCCATAAATCCACGGCAAGGCACATGTCTTTATCAATAATTTTGATAGTAGTCTTTTGCACATCTCCCAGAGCACCTGTCGCACAGCAAAACTGCTCGATGTCAAAATCGGAACGCAAGGGGTACCAAATTACGAACTCAAACAACTGGTGAATCATCATATATGGTACGAAACCCACAGATTCAAGGTCCCCTCCAAACCCTGAATTTAGGGCAACACACCTGGTACAAATGTGCTCAGGTATCTGCTCAATTCCATGGCTTGTCAGTTTGAACACCCATCTCCACACCTGGATGAGAATCCTTTCCCTTGTGCACTTGGGGCTCAAAGAGCTCGATGTAAAACCTCCAGGTTCAACAATTTGGATCAACCTACCGTCCCGAGTGAGGAAAAAAATCCGACGTCATCTTTGCGAGGAGTCCATAGAATGAACTTGGATCATTGATGGCCACATGGAATTAAAAGGCTTGCTGTTCGATTGGCCGGCTTGAGCATTTTCATCCAAAGTGGTTTAGGAACTTGCTTTAAAACTAAACAGCCAGCTTCTTTGGGCTCGGATATTTACTTTCAATAATCTTTCTTGTCACTAGCACAACATTCAGATCATTCACATCTCATTGCACCAGTTCTTCCATTCTGTAGACCTACGTTTACTACCCATCCCATTGACCCAGACTGGGTTTCGCACTCTTCCTGGTCTTCACATCGATCATCATCCACGATTTCCACCTGGTCCAGTTAGAGGATGTCAACACAACACTGTCACTAGAAAACCAGGGAATTGTAGCTATGTAAGAGCCTAAAATCCTAAAACAATTTTGAGCACAGGTTGAATGACAAAGAAACGCAGCTCTGGTAGGTGCTTGAACTTCTGTACTAAACATATGATTTGTATCCAACAAGGGAGCACAAAAAACAGAAACCTGTCAAGGCTTCTGAAGTTTTGTGGTCCACCACCGCCAACAGTCCGGGGGTGGGGTCCCCATGTCTCCACATTTTTGTGAAGTAAAGTTGTGCTGATTCCAATCGCACATCCCAACGGGTAACATCATTCTTTCGGTCATGAAAGTAGTATCAGTATAAGTCAAACCAAGGCCCAAAAAAAGCCTTCATCCCTGGATATCTTTTCATTGCGTTTCTGTCGGATGTTGGAAGATGATTCCAACCTCGAAGGACTTCTCCACTTCGTCGGGGTTGAAGGCTGGCGAAAAGCACGCAGCGCAAGGAATCAAAAGTGTTGGAAACGGATCGACGGGAAGTCTTACACTTTTTTGGAGCCCAGAATCTCTGGGATTTCAACAGAAATGATACAACCATATGGACCATATCCATTGCCAGAGGGGCCATGAATTTCACGTGTGTGTCTTCAACTATTGAAGGACAACAACTTGCAACAGGATTTATATACAGTAACGGAAAAACCAAAGTTCAAAGTTCAGAAGCATCATGTGTTGCATCCATTTTGAAGCTCAAGGGAAAGTGTAAAAAAGTCAAACATGTCTACCGCTACTTCACCTCACAACTCACAACTTCTTTACACTTGAAAGTTAAACAGAATGCTGAAAAATAAGGAAGACACCTAATGCGCTGGCCGACTCAACACACAGCCCTTAAATGGGCCCTCGCATTCACCTTGGACATGCTTGCCTGCTCAATAGGTCAGTTGCAAATCAACTTGCCCCCTGAGGCTTCGAACTCAATTTACCCTCGACGGGTTTGAAGTCTTCACCCGAAGTGGCAGTTCCATCGATGGTCCTTGAATCCCCGTCACAGTCAAAGACTCACTACTCTTCGTGAACCAACCCTATTCCTCCTGTGTGTCTGTTTTTTGAGGGTTAAGAAACACTGGTTACACCTTTGGCAAGATTTCAAAGGCACCAACGTGCAATCAAATTCTTGGTGCATCTTTCAAATAAATAGGTTCTTAAAGAAGGTGTTACATGATACGACACGTGGTTATTCATACGGGTAGTATAGTAATTTTCTGATTCTCAGCTTTCTTGATCGGAAACCTATATAATCCAAACACGACAACACGACCCTGTCCTGTATGATACAGAGGCTGGAAACTGTAAAAGGCCAGTTCGAGTGACGATCACTTCGACCTGTCGACATTTTGTGACCCGTGCTTCTGTGCATCTGGACCAAATAAAAGCAGAAGAACAAGCTCAATCCACATCAGATCTTCGGAAAACCTTGAAACTATGCTCAAGGATTCAAGGATTCATTTTCTCCATTTCACGGCTTGAGAAGAAACCACTTTGACCACTTGGCAGTCGCCTTGCCACAGGTCTCCATGCAAGCCACAGACATCAACACGAAGGTAAAGACACAGCGCTCTTCTTGAGACCTCAGGCCATGTAAGGTAATAACCACACAAAGTCCTTGTAGAAAAGTAGAAAAAGAAACATCTAAAAAAAGAAAACAGATCTATAGGAAGTTTGAATAAGAAATTGTGGGCCAATCAATAGCACTAGGAAGTGGGTGAATGATGAATTTGCTAAAACGATCAAACCTGGCTTTGTCGAAAGTTACTGTAGAATCTTGCTGTCGTTGTGCAGAGCTTCTGAGTGCCATGACGTTGGCAGTACGACCTTTTTCACGCCTTGTACACCATCCTTTTTTCAAGCAGTGCAATGATAACTTCACTTCATCTATCTGCCAGGGGCCAGGAGTCTCTTAAAAGTTCGGCTGTCACAGAAGATGAAGGCCCTGCATCACCTGGCACTACCAGCGCTTTGCCCCATATGACTTTGATCAAAGCAATGGACTTTCAATACCTTGGATATTTTGTCTTACAAAAAGCTCATTTGGATTGGGGTCCAATCTGTCTGCCACGGTGCCATACGGGCCATGACTGGCACAATAGCTCATTGGCAGCATTGACCATTCATTATCCGAGCTAAAATTGCTAGACTGCTCGAGTCATAGCCTATGCTGAAGTCTGCGCCAGGAAGGCATGGAATGAAACATGGATGTTCGCGAAAGGCAATTGGCTTGGAATTTTTGGTGCACAGACTCCATCCGTATTTTACAAGTGTGCCCCCTTTTTTAGGGGCACGTGTCCACACGTCACTCATGTAGAACATTGGCGGGACATGACAGAAAAGCCTTCCATTACTTCACCATCACCAAACTCGAAGAGGCAAACAGCTTCATCCTGTTGAGGCAAATGCAATTTCCAGCACCGGGAAAATCAAGATCTTGCTTGATGGAGTTCTGAGTTTCTGAGTGTTTGTTAGATGTAAACTTGTTAGATGTAAATCCCTGAAACTTAAGATGGGTACCAAGATACGCTAACGTGCAACAGTTCACTAGTAACTAGATGGAACTGCCCGTTCCACAGTGTCTTTGTCTTAAATCCATTCATCAATTCTTCTAGGCCATGACCATAGAGAACAAGCTGACAAAGATATACAAAGATGGCATTCTTTTTTTTGACAGCTTCGGAGTGCAACAGGACAAGGTGTTTTTCTGGCAACCTAGATTCGCTGGTTTCTCTGTGGGCTTGGACGGAGGATTTCAGGGTTCTTTAGTGTTCATATTTAGTCAAAAGCCAAATGCAATGGGCTCAAAATACTGAAGAAACACCAAACCTCTTTCGTCCCCTTTGGCTTTGCTGTATCTCTGTCCTGTGCCCCAGAAATTAAACGATGGCCAGCTGCACCCTCCTGGCAACAACAGCGGATCTTTTGGAGTATGTCTTGAGGGGGAGGGTCCTTCTAACGAGGAAAAGTAAATTCTCGATTGAAAGGGTGTCAGGATTCTCAGCTACCACTTTCAAGATTCATAAAATAAAAGCTGGATTCCACAGAGCAAGGAATAGAAATGTTTGGCAATCAGTTGTGATTCATCTGACCCTTTGAATGGACAGAAAATTCAAACGCTCGACACTCTCCGCGAACCTGCCAAGCAAGGGTGCCAACAGTCAGAGAATGACCAGCTAGCCCAAGCAGTGCCTGAAGAAACTGTGTTTGCGTGTCAAAGCCTCAAAGCCTCAAAATTATTCGGATAGGGCCATACAAAATATTCAATGTGAATTTTGAGGCATGCCCCTCCCATAGATCGAAGTGTTCAAGGACGTCGTCGTTTCGAATGGACAAGTTGCTCGCACATATCCGGCTGAGTCGATGATTTCCTCCGCACCGTTGCGTCCCGTTGCATCCACGCAGACACATCAGCCATTTGGGACTCTAGACGAGGCATGGTCCAAAAAGCAACCTTTCGAGATCTTTTAAGCACTATAGCGAACGTGGTTGTTCCATTTTCTGAGAAAATGATGTTTTCTTTGACAGGATCTTTTCAACCGCATGATTCGCCAAAGGTTCGAACAACAGTCTTTCAGCAGTTGTATGGAAGGGACTCCGTGCCAACTGGACTGGCTGGAACCTAGCTCATGAACTATATAATAGGATGAAAAGAATCATACCACTTCGAAGTGTGCAAAACGAATCCTTTTAGAGAAGCAACAGGAAGTGTTACTTTGTTCCATTTGCATTCTCGAATTTAACCAGCAAAAATCACAATTGTTTGGGTTTAGTGAGTTTAGTGCATTTGATTTTCTAGCGCAACATCCTCACAGGTCCTCGTCGTTCTTTTCTTTGGCCACACTTTCCAAGGTTTCAATCTCCTATGCCGTGGCAGGTCCGCCAAGGAGCAGATTGCTAAAATTTGGCATCCCCAAGAACAGGTCTGCTCCGTTATTGAAAGATATTGAAAGTTTAATGCTTGGGCTTGGAGAGACATATGCCATGGTGTTTTGAAACCGTTTCAAACAGAAGGAGACCTCATAACACACCTTGATACCGTGGCCAAACCACTCTTGCGCGGGAAACCACAATAGGAGTGGATGGCCGTCACAGCTGCATGAGTCCTCGGTCAGCTCCCGCACTTGGGCTGGATCTCCTTCGCCAGAATGAACCATTTCGATCGCCTCTGGACCAGCGTGAATGGCCGAATCGAAATGCAGGAACTCGATTCCGCATGTCTTCATGCAAACAAAAAGTACAGTGATTGCCTAGAAACGCAGAACATTCTTTGAGGGCTGACAGATTGTCCTGCTGTTGATGGAAATCGGACAGCTTCCGTGCATCAAACCCCATAGATAATGGAATCCTCTTAAACGACATACAGTATCAACTGGTACCGGATTTCAACCATCACAAAGCCATGCTGTCATGGCTCAATGATGTTTTTACGCTTCGGATCCCAAATTGCGTTGGCCCACCTGCTCTCGTCGCGCCTTTAGCTCAGAGAGCAAGTCGCTGACCTGCAGAGAGTGATGGCTTTCTTTAGAAGTTCTGACACAATTGCCGTCGCCAACTCGACACCGGAATTTCACTATACACTTCACTTGACGCAGTTTGAAGTTTGTAACCAAACACAACATGACCATGGGAACTCGTGAACATCTCTCTTTTTGATCCTTTTCACAAGAACCGTTGATGGCGTAAAATCATTGAACAGCGGTTCACCAAATCTGATCCCTGAGTTTCCAAGCAGGTGCACCATCTTCCGTCTTGGTCAAACGGCTCCTAGATTCATGTTTCACATACAATATCGGCACTCAAACTGGAAAGAATATAAGGAATCAGTGAATCAGATACAAAAAAAGGCATTAGAATACACATGAATACACTATGTTGAAATTTAAGAGATTGATCACTTTGTCACTTTGTCATCTTTGTGGCCTTTCACTACCAGATCAGCTGTTGTTCCCCAACAAGAACTCTGTCCTGAGGCCTGTGGGCTTCAAGGCCCACAATCTGATGCTGCTATCAGAAGCACCCGATGCGAAAAAAGCTCCATCTGGAGACAATGCCAAGCTTCTCACCTCAAAAATCAAAAACACATCCTTGTTTTGTTATTTTTGTTGGTCAAGCTGCATAAATTGGAGTCTGGCGCCTTTGACACTTGCCAAGCTTCAAGAGTTCTTGGAATTTTCTGGAGTCTTTTGCAGAATATCCTTCAACAACTGGCCTTTAAAACCAACAAAGAGTCCCACTCCAAAGAACTTCCGAAGCTGGGTTCCCCCAACACAAGACGTGTGTCCCATGTAACTGGCTAATGGTGGATCCCGCTGGTTCCTCAAATCAGCAACGCTTCTGTGGTGCAAAGTGACCCTTAAACATTTCAGGTGGCACCAGGTTTTGAAACGGAAAACTTCGGAAAATATGATGCAAGGTTTGCAGAACAAAAGAGTAAAAGTGCAACTGATTAACTTGGGAAACCCAAACTGTGCCTTCAACGTGCAAAAAGCACAGCAACAAAAGCGCCTTCCCAATTGTCAAATATTCTTCGTACATGAAACTAATCAAATTTGAAGCAATAACAGAACATGTCGGGCTCAAGGTCATTGACAGGTGTCCGGATGTCCCATCTCTTCACACAGTAGTCATCACCTGCAGATAGCAGTTCATCTTTTCCACCTGAGATCAAACAATGCAACATCTTGATTCTTGATGGTTCTTTGGCATGAAACGGGTACAAAACTTGCCAGCAACCTCATCAATGCAACTGTTTGCCACAGAATACCCAAAAAAAAAACTATACAGACTAAAATATCAGAAAAAAATCCTCGATATTCAAATCGCTGCATTTTGAGGCAGAGAAAAAAGTTACATTCTGCGCTGTGATTTGGAAAATTGCAGAAGTCAAACAGCAGCTTTCTGCATTCTGGATGCTCCAAATAGCTTGGCAGACTGTGTAGCCAGCCGCAGCATCCTTCAAACACAGAAAACTTTGGAAGTCCTTTAAGGGAAGTCAAAGGCGTCAAGCCTTGGATTCAGTTGCGGTTGACCCTTAACACCCGTAGGACTGGCATTTTTGCTGACGTCTCCAAAATGTCTTCACTGTAGTGGTTTTGTGCGTGCCTCGATCTCTGAAACCAAACAAGATGGCATGGACCCAGCATTGATGTCGAAGACCACCACTCGACCATCACGAGAAGTGGTAGCCACCTGACTGTTGTGCAGGTGTGTCTCCGCATGTGCTTGTGGTCCAAAGACTATGTCTTTTATAGAAACATATTGAAGCTACATGAGCTTAGAAAGAGATCTTGGGTTTCCATAGACAACTTAAGTGAAGGCAAAGTCTTCAAGTGTTATATGCCAAACCCAAGAGATAATGAATGATCTGTGATATAATCTCTCCATTCCAAGCACATCGTATTCAGAGAATCATGGGATTCATGGCAACCCTACCGTTGCGGCTCTGTTGCCTGGTGTCCGTCACTGGCTAAGGCAATGGAAGTCACTAGACCTGAGGTCAACATCTTCACATTGCGGCCATGCAAATCGGGAAGGTTGGTATTTGGGAAGTCAATTAGATCAAGAAGTGTCCCAAACTGGTAAAGACTGGAAAAGTGATTTGAGCCACTTTGCCAAAGTTTATACTGACTTCCTTTTTGGAGTTTTGATTGAATAAGATTAAATTTCCTGTCAACTGAAGGGCATAGCATCATTGGAGCAACGCATCTCAACATTAATTCTGCAAGCTGCCATGGAGTGAATCACAGAAATCCAGCAACCCGCAATCGGTATATACAGGATTTTTTTTTGTTGGAGAAGAACAACTACCCATCCATGCCACCAACCGTCTGCCCGAGCCGCACCTTCATGAACTTGCCAAGTACGGATACAAGCCCCAGTTTCGATGTCATTTTGGACCACCATGCCTTCCTTGCTACCTGGGAAGCATGCCGATTGGCAAAAGAAACTTCATGGTTTCCTGAAAAGCTCAACACAATGGGAGGAATTTCAGAATGGAACCACAAACGACTATAAGTTATAATCATTTTCTTTAGAAATCAAACATGTCCAAGTTCCTGGCATCAAGCATTTTTGAACCAAATCTAAAGTGCCTGTGGCGCCAAATGCCCGCCTGAAAGGACAAAGCCGCTTCCAAGGCAACAAGAGAAGATCGGACTCGTCTGACCTCGATCAAAAATGGAATGGATGTTTGAAGCCAAAGCAAAAATTGAGGGCATATAGCGCATATGGCAGAATTGTGACTCAAAGTTGTTCCAAAATATGGAAAGCTGGAAAGCTATGAAATGGGGCCAGGATGTTTCAACAAATACCAAGGACTAGTTGCTATCCTGGCTTGCGGCACTAGGTCTTCCACCCTCAAAGCTGCGAAGAATCGATCCTTCAGCCATGTCCCACAAGGACAGGTTGTCCTGTCCAGTGTCCAGCACATCTTGTGGATTTCAAACACCACACCGACATACATTCAAAACCAAAAGTGAAGAATAAAAAACTAGAATGCTGATGTGGTATTAAGCATGTGCATATGAGAAACGACACCTGATGTTGTCTGCAAGTCTGTTCCCCCCCACTATCCACTATCCTAGGGCTCTACCCCTTAATCAGTTTGACACCACAAACTGCTTGTGATTTCAGTTCTCAGTCCGTCTTCTTGCCATAGCCAATCAGCACACCCCGACCACCAGGATGTGCATCCATGCAATAGACCTGGGATTGGATCAACAACTTCCCATGTCCCTGGCTCAAATTTGCCAGAATTTTACACCACAAAAATCGATCTATGAACTAGTAGATACTATGATCATCTAATGATGACTAACTGAGATTAAAATGTTCTACGATCCCAAATGCACGAATGACTTCACCCGCCCTCTTGGAGTTTCTTGGAGCACGGATGCCCAAACCCAGTGCTTTCCCAGTGGCCGCTGAACCAACGTTGCACCTCAGCAAGTCGGATTTGATCCGACGGGAAATGGCTCCAACTCTCAAAGTGCCTTCATATCACCCCTTAAACATCTGAATGAAGTACTGAAGTGTCCACAATCTTTATGATGATATGATCATCTCCATGATTTTTCATGATCCCAAGTCGGGTAGTCCTTAATCTCCGAGTGCACTGACGTCTTCAGCGGCTCGTCCGCTCGGCTGGAGATGTCGCAGGAGAGAAGCTGAGCACGGATGTCGAAAACGGAACGAAAACCACTTTCTGCATGGACAAAGCACGACAAAGCCGCATTCCTCACACTGCAACGCACACTCAGATTTCAATCGGTCCATCCCATGCGCCTTGCCCTCTCCAGTGGCAGCCAAGTAGAGTCCATCACCGACCCATTTTACACTCTCAACCTCAACCGGAAAAAGGCATGGTGAAGCGCATGTCTCTGTAGGGATCATTCACATCGGAAGATACACCGTGTTTCACAACTCTGAAGCTGCCTGCAGAGCTGAACGCTGCTGTGAGCAGCAAATACATTCAAAATATGTTCATGAATTTAACAGATTTGGTTTGTCTCAACAAATGGATGTCAGAAAACAGGGATGCCAAAAATGCAACCAACAAAAACCTGGGATGTCATTTCATGGCTCCTTTTCACACACTTAGCAACTGGATTCTGCGGAACATCAGAACTGGGACTCCATGCTGTTGCATTGAAATGTCTGTTGTATCGCATCACCTTGGCACCGACGGTTAAACATTTGACTGCCTGGAGTAAAGACTTCCCTATCATGACCAAACCACTGCTTATGTGTACACTGTAATGCTGTGGCTATATGAAGTATTGTTTTGCTATATTGTATGCCAGTGTAGCATTTCAGATTACAGTACCATTTGTAATGACTTTTATTCTTGCTTTGCCTCACTTTTCCAAAGTCGAGGTCTCAATAAAAAGGATTGAACATTGCAACAAGCTGTTGTTTCTCCAGACTTGGAGGGTTACCAACATGTAGAGGAAAAGCTGTGTGGCTTATAGTCAAATGAAATGATATGTCACAAACTCAGAAAGGTGGAGAATCCTACACTGAAGCATCATGATTTGGGGTGATGTTTCCTACTGTCATGTCACCATTTGGATCAGAGATTAGCATCCAAAATCTGACAGGAAGCTGATTGATGTGGATGACAATTGTCGGATTGAATCCTCCCAAACATCATGAAACCTCTCCAAATGTTGCATAATAATAATATACACCCTGAAAATCACCAAACTTACTCAAATGGACACCTAAAGCTTCAACATCGACAAGTTGTTAACCATCCAACAAGGCATCGACATTTCACATGAATTTCCAATAGATCTCAGTGACTTGTTTCACCGAGCTTGGCATCGGAAAGTGCTTAGCAAAGGAGGGATCAGACTCCACACTGTTCCTGACGCGGGCCGTCATTAGGACTAGCATCCTCCCCTGTGTCTCCAACTCCAAGGGCAAAGAGTTGCTGTTCAGATCAGATTTTGCGTATTGGATTCCCTCCCAAAATCAAGAAATAAGTAAGGTTCAACCGTTCAGCACAGCCCAAAACAGAAAGATACGGAAGGGGTTTTGAAGTTTTGATCAACTTCATTCAGCAGGCACACTAAAAACCAAGGCCTGTAATCCAGGAAAGCGGCACTGGCTGCGGACAGGACTTCCTGCCACAAGACACAAACCATGCAGCCAATGCAATGCATTTCAAAACCATCAGTCAATCAACCACAGCACAGCAACCGCCAAAGGCGCCTTGATTCTGTCAGGATTGCTAACCTCAAAGCGTTGGCTCAGCGCAGCACATAAGGGTATGCTGTTGCATGGCATCATCCAGAGATTTGCATCCATGGCAAAATCCATGGCAAAATCATGCAAAATCTATAAAACTATCCCTGCCCTTTCACCCAGACGACTAAACAAAGTTTGAAGAGGTGTAGAGTTGCAAGAAAACTCAGCTGCCGCTCAGCCACTTTGGCAAAGAAAATGCTGAATTCCTCAAAGTCAATGGAGCCGCTCTGATCAATGTCAATCAACTTGAAGACCTGTCGACAGGTCGCCACAACACAGTCAACGAGGGCAGCCATGAAGAAAAAGAAAGCGTAGTTTAGTAAAAACATGTGCAGTTATTTTGAACCAAGACCTTGACTGGAAGCAAGCATCTGCAATATGATAGAAACACACAGAAACAAAGCATTGTTTCACAAATGACATGTCTTTCTCATCTCTTCTGACCTCCACAATCATGAATCATTAAGCATGTCATCCTGCGTTCTTACTGAATCTCACGGATCCCACTGTCACACCTTCTTCAGAGAGTTCTTTGAGCATCGAACACCTAACCTTGGTGAATGATGCAAATGTTCTTGACCACATAGCATCAACCTTCGTGACGACTTTTTTCAACCTTCTTGTTTTTATCGAAGGAAGTTTAGAAGTCTAACTTCCGACAATATGCAGAGTTGAAAAGCAGAGTAGAAATGTCAAGTCAGCAGAAGGAAGATCAACACGCGAGTAAAGTCACTAGAATGTTCGGAAAGTCGCGAATCGCTGTGTTTTCTCAATGATTCGTGGTTCCTGATGTTCGAAAAGTAGCCTCGCTAAACCGGCGGGCGCGGAGGTAGCTGTTCAGCAGACAGATGCAAAATGGCACGACGCTGTGGCGCGAAGCACATTCGCAAGTCAAAATGCGCAAAACACCACAATCTCGGAGCAATTTTTGAAGTTCCGATGTTCAAAAATGGCACGCCGCTGTGGCGCGAAGCACATTTGCAAGTCAAACTGCGCACAAAACCTCATTGCGGGACCGATTTTTGAAGATCAGATGTCAAAAAATTGCACGCCGCTGTGGCGCGAAGCACATTCTCAAGTCAAAATGAACAAAACACCTCATGGCGGGACCGATTCTGCTAGTTCAGATGTCCAAAAATGGCACGCCGCTGTGGTGCGAAGCAGATTTGCAAGTCAAAATGCGCAAAAACTGACGGGTACGGACCACTTTTTGAACTGCAGATGTGGAAAAATTGCACGCCGCTGTGGCGCGAAGCACATGTGCAAGTCAAAATGTACAAAACACCTGCGTTTTGCAGCATTTTGACAGGTTTCGAACTGACTAGCCAACTAACTAACTAACCAAGTAACTAACTAACTAACTAACTACCTAACTAACTAACTGACTAACTAACTAACTAATTAACTAACTAACTACCTAACTAACTAACTAACTAACTAACTAACTCACTCACACGAACTAACTAGCTAACTAATTAACTAACTAACTAACTAACTAACTAACTAACTACCTTACTTACTTACGTACTTACTCACTAACTAACAATTTAGTCAGCTAACTAACTAACTAACTAACTAACTAACTAACTCACTCACTCACTCACTCACTCACACGAACCAACTAGCTAACTAACTAACTAACTACCTCACTACCTAATTAACCTAATAACTAACTCACTCACCAACAAACTAACCAACTAACTAATTAACTAGCTAACTAACTCATTAGCCCGCTATCTATCTAACTAACTAACTAACTTACTTACTTACTTACTTAGTTACTTACAATTTAGTCAGCTAACTAACTAACTAACTTACTCACTCACACGAACTAACTAGCTAGCTAACTAACTAACTAACTAACTAGCTAGCTAGCTAGCTATCTAACTAGCTAGCTTGCTAACCAACAAACTAACTAACTAGCTAGATAGCTAACTAACTAACTAACTAACTAACTAACTAACTAACTAGCCAGTTAGTCAGTTAATCAGTTAGACAGTTCAGCAGTTAGTCAGATCCATCAGTGTTTTCGCTTTGTCATCCGTGATTCACAACAACCAATCTCTCCTATATGTTTCCTATTCTTGAAACTTCCGCCACCGCCTCCTGCGGCTCTACTGGTATATTACTTTCAACTTTCAACCATCTTCAACCTTACATCTTTTTTGATTTTCAACATAGCTTCAAAGCTTCAAGTTGCATTTACAAAGCCGACTTTGCTTCTTGCAGCTAGGCCACTCGCGGGCCGCAATTTCCAGCTCTTCGAGTTCCAGGGTTCCGTTGCTATCCAAATCAATCTTTCGAAAAACCTGCAGAGTCACCCAGGGGCATTAATGGCATTAAGCATTGCTCAGGGGTTGCCAAGGTAATATTCGAGGTGGTCTCCTCTGTGCATGTATGAGGATGTCAGGATGATGTTTTAAATCTTCAACACGTTTAGCAAGTCCTTCAAATCATGCAGTTTCATACAAATTCCAGCAACACGTACACTCCGAAAGAATCATCTTGCAAGCCGGATGTATCAGCTATGTTGTTTTCCGAACCAAACCTGATCAAAAAAGGTTGGTGGGTAGAGCTCGTGACACACAAGAATATTTTGCCGACTAGGTCTGCAAATCTTGGGCGACCAAGTCCTGGCTCCCCGAAATTTCTGGAAAACCGACCTGTTTCAACTCTTCTGGGTCCATTGGGACATCATCAGGGCTCAGACCAGGCTTGCCTGGCACTCCAAACTCGGGTGTGATGTGAAGGAATGATTGGACCCAACCATTGTAGGTGGATGATTGGGCCTTTTTTGTGTGGATGATTCCATGGTCCAACGACGTTGAGGCATTTCATACGAGTATCAGGGGTAGCAAGGAATTAATAATTAGAGCAAGTTTGGAAAAAAATCCAGGCAAAGCTACGACGCTGCAGATGGCAAGTAGAATGCAAGGTATATGATGCTTGTCCTCTTTCAACACTGATTCATGATACAACCCATCAGATTTGCCTGGGGGCGGCCGCGGCGCCATTTGATATTGAGCTTCGCTGAAGGAACAGCTTTCAGAAACGGCTTGAGCCAAAGCGGAGTGAAGCGTGGGACTTCAAACAGAAAAAAAACCTTTGTTCTAATCCAACAACGTTATTCCATAGAACCATCATATCCAGAAAAAAGAAGCACAACTTGTCACCTGAGCCAAAAAGACTCCTCAAAACCTGAACGTTTCACCTTTGTCGCCACCTGCCAGGGTGCCGCACCCTCCCGTGGGCCCATTATGCACCACTTCGTCGTCCTGGGCTTCGACAAAACCTCTTCAATTTAGGTATGACTCAACCACTCATACTTGCTGGACACCAAATTATTTTGGATTGGAAATTCCTCAATGTGTTGAGAACCATCAGTATCATCGGTTTCCAAATGAATTCTCCCCTTTCACCATGACTTGAAGCTTTTCACCCATTGTCGCGCCTCAGAGATGGGTACGATTTTGGAAGGGTCTGTTGTAGGCGGTTTCACTCCTGGGACTTCTGGCATTCGAAAGCAATCTTTGAAACTACCACATGGATGCGACGCAAATGGAAGTTGTAACTTTGCAAAAAAAAAAATGCACCTGGAGGATGCCCCTTCTTAGGATGATGTTTCCGCTGGCGGCGGTAGGTTGCTTTACCTGCAAAAAGAGTCGTTGCAGCATCTCATGGACAAAGTTATGGACCAACCAACTTGGAACCAAAGAACATTGCATTTTTTGGGGGCCCCATGAACCTTGATAAATGATGGGAAACTTCGTGAGGGACCCAAAAATCTGAAAAAAATCCAAGACCAAAAAGATGTTTGAAGAAAGTCGCGTAGCCTATAGCCTATAGCATATCACAACCAACAGTATATCCTCTTCTTTGGTTCACTCAGGTCCCCAGGATGCCCAACTGGCTGGCTCTGCACACTCAATCTCCATGATCTGAGCCCTTAGTCATCCAATGGTATGCAACAGGTGACACAAAAGGTACTCATCCGAAAAATGTCTCATCTGTTTAACCGTTAAAACCAGCAACCAAATCAATTCTTGGAATTGTCACAGCAACTCAGCAACCACATCAAAGCCGCAGCTCCCAAAGCTTCGGACACTTGCTCTCTCGAGAGGTTCTGACCTCAGAATTGGAGTCCATCCCTCGCGGGGCGTTGTTGATTGGTCGAATACATCTTTCCCGAAAAAAATCGAGGTCAAACAGTCAAACCACATTGGGATGCCGAACCATGCCTTTTTCGAATGTCCAATTCCAAATCTTTCAGCTCCTTCGGAAGCAGATTCTGATGCCACATGACACTAACAATTGAAATTGTGGAATCCTCAGCCAGCTTCCATCAGAGACCAAGGTCATACTTGCATCATCATATGAATACCTGGAAGAATCTAAGTGACTTCTATTTTTGAAGCTCAATCCTGAATAAGACGGGCTTTTCCGTCCAAAACTAAGGCCATTTGGCAGGGGTATTTACATATAAATCAAAATGCAAATGTCACCTGCGATTCATTTGGAGTCTCGCAGTCAACCGCAGCTCCTCTCCCGTCATGTCGGCTGTAATTACAGCTCCACGGCCCATCTTCACCCTCAGCCGCTCACAATATGAAGCGCACCAACCCACGTGTGTTGGAAGAAGTATTCCCCCATCTCCACTTGCTCTACCTTTTCTGCCTGTTTCATAGTCAGCCTGTTTCATAGAGTCATAGAGTGACATACAAAGCAAGGCATGTTGTTTCAATGCATACTGCATACACAATACAAGCAGTCTGCCGTTTGTTGAGGAGAATCTTGAATCGCTTCCAATCTATGTACGAGTCTCACTTCTAGAATCGCAAGAATACGTACGAAATGCCTCTTCTGTATTTTTTTAATGTATCCCGATCGACACTCCTAGTGACTCAGAAAGAGAGGTGATGGTCACTCGACTGCTTTCATATCCAAAATGGGTGCATCACTCTATTCAAGTTCATTGAGTGTATCACCACCTGTTAGCGCAAGGCTATGTGACATGCGTAATGTCCCAAAACTCTGCAGGTCTTGATTTTGAGATATCTCCCTATGGAGGATCCTCTGATTGCCAGTCCGGTTGATCGTGTTCCGAAAACTTGGGACAGAAACGGTTCACTGGATCCAATCCATCCAACGTCCGCTGCGTAGGCTATGAAGACCTCGAGACACAAACACATTGAGACTTCAAGAAATGCCACGACGGGCACTTTCAATACAAAATTGTCCATTTTGGCATTCCAAACCCATGAGGACTGAAGCCGTATTTTGCTCAAGCTGAGCTCCCCCACCAACATCGGGAAGAAAATAAAGGTGATCACCTCAAAGTAGATAAAAATTTGCAAGCGTGACAAGATCTTTTAACAGCAGCCCTAGTTCACCAAGATGAACTAAGCACAAGTCATACTTTACTCGGAAAGGTCACCCCCGGAGCAAAGACTCAGAACAAGCTGGGAGGCAGGCAGCTTCCCAAATCTCCACGACCTGGGTGTGGTTGCATGCAATGAAGGTCATGAGCCGTCAAAAAAATAAGAAGGATGATAACAGCGATCATCATCATCATCATCATCATCATCATCATCATCATCATCATCATCATCATCATCATCATCATCATCATCATCATCATCATCATCAGCAGCAGCAGCAGCAGCAGCACCATGGCTACCGTTGTCACTATCGAATATACTACTAGCTATTGTTTAAGAAACCTGGAGCTGAAAATCTGTAAACTCGTCCTGATCCTAGCTCCAGACGTTAAACAGCACTGCTTGTCACATGAGTCACATGACTGGTTGCATCTCAAACCACTCTGAGGGGTCGAACGTTGGGTGAGATCCAGTCCAAGATCACAATGAGCCACCTGGGAGATCTGAAATGGGAAAACTGGTTGCTAAGCCAGTCAAGAACAAGGCGGCAAGCCGAATGCTTTCTAAATTCTGTGTGCCTATCAAATGACTTTTCAAACTGTTGATGGTATCACGGTATCACTATCTGTATCTCTGAATTGGCCCACAAACATTGCTGAATGTGATGTTCCGATTCAGTTCCTTCCTAGCTCTAAGAAACACAAGAGAATCCATTGGAGCAGTGGCAACCAGTCGCCTGCCTTCTCAAAATTACTCATTGTTTGATGGAGATTCACAATCCTCACGAAGGTATCTCCACATCAAAGTGAGAGTAATTATTTAACCCCAATACAAGACGTCTTATCTTTCGTGGAGATTCAAAGAAGATTTGGTGATCCCTCATTGCTGCACAGCTTCTTGTTGCTGTACCCGAGTCCCCCTGACACATAAGCCAGAATGGAGAAAACAGCAGTTACCTTAGGCAATGGGAAGTTGCCACAATCTCACCGGGCTTTGACCCTAGGTCTTCATTTTTCACTTGCAAGTGATCCAATGATTTGAAGTGGAAGACCTTTCATTAGCAGACTTTGACTTGTCTTGAAAGGCCCAGCTTAAAACCAACCACCATCCTCAAAAAAGGACCCTTCAGGTTGTAGGCAAACCCTGAATTTGCATCAATTTTCACAATGCATGCTATCTGAGGCGTCTGGCGATGTACACATTCGTCTCCTGGGGTAAAAGCGGTAGCATGTCAACAGGTGCCTCCAGGGTCTCTACCGCCCTTGGAATTTATTCTCAACCCTCCGTACCTCCCCAAAACTTGTACAGTAGCAGTTTTCTGGGGCCTTGAGAGCTAGCGGGGATTTTGGGAAGACCAGATTTGGCTCTCATTTCATGAGACGTCGAGTTACTCAAGTCTTCATCTTCACACTCCAAAAATTCGAACCAAACAGCACAACACCAAGTCCTTGATATATCGCACTTGTCCGGTGGGGATCGCCATGATGCACACCTGGCAATGAAACGATGACATGCCTTTGTCAACTTGAATTATCAGCCCGTGAAATGCGAACAAAAATCGTTGGTTCGATGTTGCATCGAAAGAGGAAATCTGAATATGTTCTTGTACTTTTCACGCGAACCCACGGGTGTACTAATGGTTCAGAAACCCTTTAAAAACAAACGCTCAGCTTTCCCACTGAGTGATTCAAGGCTTCAAAATCTTCAGCCAGGGAGGCTGCGCTGATGATGAAAAGGTTGAAAGCTGCGCTTCCAACAATAGTGGACCTTAGCAGATTTTGCAGCACTGTGCCGTATTCAGCAATTATTGACATTTCCTCGCAGCAATCTTTTGGATCAAACATACTCACCTTTTCTTGAGACAATGTCCGTTCTGGTGAATTGTTCCACACATCTCAGGATTCCACGGTCCTAACTCCCCTGCGAAAACCTGCGGAGATGTTGCAGTTTGACACTGACCTCTCCATAGCTTGAGCCACCTTTCGATGCCTTCTGTAACTCATTTTGGGGTGACACGAGGATTTCCAATGTGTTGATCCATGGTTCTTCTGAGATGGTTTAGAGTTGTCTCAGTAAAACAAAGGTGTGTGCTCCCAAAGGGTTTTGAAATGTGCGGTTCGGTTGCCAAAAGTTCATAAACCTGGAACGTAATTTGAGTCTAAGACCTGCATATGAGCACCAGAACTGCTTCAAAAAATCTATGAAGTAGAATGGGAGTATGCAATGCTCGCTTCGCTTCGCAAGTGTATCAGGCTTGGCCGCAACTACCGCACTCCAGCCTCGTTGCCCAAAAGCTCAATGATGGAGAGAAGGATCTCGGGGGCACTAGATCCTGAAGCCGGTGCTACAAGTTAAAATTTGATGGACAAAAACCAATTCGACGACACAACGTAAGAAAAAGCACTTTGATTTGAGATCTAAATTTATACATATTTAGATTGATATAACCGAGTATACATAATTTGAAATTTGGTAACCAAAAGGCATCTCACAGGTGTCATCTCCAAAGTGCTTCGTGTCCAAATTCAAGCCACCTAAGGCCATCAATGTGAGGTTCGCCACAGTGGGATTCCAAACCTCATCTGGTGACTTTGTCTGCGCATGGTAATACTAGTAATACTCATCTTTGAATGCCCACAAGCAACTTGTTTGAACATGGTGTTCTGGTGTTTATTCAACATGTTCCTGGTGGGAATCATGATCTGAAGCTTAAGGCAACCGCCCTAACGGTCACAAATTTCCTGGTTGCGGTGTTGAACCTCAGTGTCATTTTTCACTTGCACGCAGAAGGCATAGCGGCTATTCGCAGGGTTGGATTGAACGCGATGAAAAAAATGCATGCATAGCTGAAAATCTGACTGTCAGGACTGACGCTGCTTTTTTTCTGCGAAGAATCAGTTTCGGCTTCTATGCATCATTACACCTCTTGATGTGGCTCCCTGTCCTGCAGCCAATCTGAGCAATAAAGCCCACATCTGCAACGGGACCATTAGTTTTTGCGAAATTGCGAATTGCACAGCCTTTGTTTTCACGCATTCACCTGATGCATTCTGCACATCATCCTTATCCTGCACCAAGTTCTCCCATTCAAAGTCACGAGTTGAAACGAGAAGCACAAAATGCTTCCACGTCTTTCGCAGCTCCAAAATAGCTGCTTCTCCTAGCTGCCATTGATGAAAACCTTTTCCGGTGCATTCTTTGGTGATGTCACTACATATCTCAAGCAGGGAATCAATGTAGCTATCACAGTCCCCAGGATTGATTGCTTGCAAGTCACATTTGTCAAGTTCAAAGCAGAACTTTCTGTGAGTCTTCTCACTCAGCTTCTCATAGTCTGCACCGGGACACAAGTCTCTGAAGATTGGCTCCAACAAGCTAAATGTGTAGTCCTCATCGAAGCTGAAGACAGGTTTCCTTTGAATCTGCTCATGTTTCTCCAGTCCTCGGAAGTATTCCTCTTGCGATCGAACTGCACCTGATGATTGTAGGGGCAAAGGAGCCATTCTGCTCCTCTTGTGCTTGTAGCCTTTTGAGCCAAACTGAGCAGCAAAATGCACTGTCAACTCTTGCCCTGGTGTTGATCAGAAGGGAAACAATGCTAACCTGTGCTAGACTGGATGGATTTATTTATACATAAGTTCGTTTATACATGAGTCAATTACTCAACATGGCTGAACCTAGGATTTGTATGAAATTTCACAAAACGTTGGACTTTTGTTGCGCTTGTGTCTGCTAGCTTCGGCCTTCAACTACTCTGGCAGTCATGGCGACAGATCGACCCTTGGTGACTGGCTTCCGCTTCCGCTTCGCTGTCACTCGCTCGATGGCCTGTACAAAAACCAGCAATCGCTCCACAACGAACTATCAATGCCAACCAATCATTCACAAATGTAAACAACAACGACAACAACGACAACAACAACAACAACAACAACAACAACAACAACAACAACAACAACAACAACAACAACAACAACAACAACATGTACACAAAACCTAGAAAATAAAGATGGAACCTAAGAAAATGGATGGTTTGGAAAAGAGTTTCCTTTTCCCAGGGACGATTTTCAAGTTCCATGTAACATGTATACTGTACATATGAGTTTTGTGGGTTGCTGAACCCATCTAGATAAAGAGATCTAGACCACTTCAGAACAACTATCACAACACTCAGCTCCAACCCGTTCCTTGTTCCCATGAGTGTTGTGGACAGAACAACCATAAAAAGAGACCCACCAGTCAACTCTTCCCATGATTTGACCGATCTACGATTCCAAAAGCTTTTGTGCCCACTGCTATATACTGCTATTCGACTCATCTTTCTCTCAGGAATGCATTGCCTCCATGAAGATGTCCGACACGATGCCAACGCCGAGAAAACACCTTGATTGCAGAGACGAATCGATGGCAAGGTCAATCAGGGAAGGTCAGGCAAGGCAATCAGGTAAGGTAATCCAAATGCCGTACCCCAAGCAACCAAATACATCCAAATACCATCAACATCTGCCCACATGTTTCATCTAGAGGCATGAGCAATGAGAAATATTCGAAAATCACTGCTGAATGTTTCATCTAGAGGCTTAAGCAATGAGAAATATTCGAAAATCACTGCTGAATGTTTCATCTAGACGCATAAGCAATGAGAAATATTCGAAAACCACTGCTGAAACATCATGCAAGCGCAGCAAAATGTGGGAAAAAGTAGCAGCCTCTCAACTGTCCGGTCATGTCTGCACTGAGTTTTAGGCCAAACCAGGAAAAAGAAGTACACCAGGCCCCGCACTCCCCTGTAGGAATGGCAGATATATACCCATGCAAAATTCCGAATCATTATTTGTATATCATATTTCAACATATTACAGTATTTCATGTCCTTTTTCTTCTTGTCGCCCTAGCAAAAAGCCAAATCTGTCTCACCAGGTGTGACCGAAACCAGGTTTCCATATGCTTAAAGCACGGCCAAGCCCCAAACCGATCCCATTCGTGTTCATTAGGCACCTAGGCAAATGGCCGGTGAAAGATTCCATGGTAAGTCCCAATGATAGATGATCATGGCTCGTACAAGTCTGTCAATTTCTTGCCCTGAGTAGCCAGCTAAAGGAAAGATGAGACCTGGAGTGCAGCTGGCATCACCGTCACCGTCCATCAAATACGGAAGGAAATTATCTGCAGCTGAGAATTGTACAGCTGAAAGAGACGAGTTTATTTTTGGAAAAATATCTATATAAATCCTATGTATCTGCACTGTCACTATCGTCCATCTATTTTGAACCAAATCATCCACCGCATAGCACAAGGTTGCAATGTTTTGATCCATGGCAAAGTATCTTCGTACCATAGAATGTCACCAGAGGTTCTCAGGGTTGACAACGCACTTAGGCTCCAACCGCTTCCATTCGGACCGCATATTTCAGTAGGTTCCTGTGAAAAAAAACGTGCTTGTCAGCGACGGCTAAGTCAACCCTTTCTTCATGACATATTTTGCACAGAAATCCGAAAGGCCTTTGCAGCCAAGGTGCTTCTGCTACGGTGATATTGACATCACCTAGAGACATTGAGATGACCAAACAGGGAGCACCATCAATGCCTCAGACAAGGCTGGACGATCAGAAGGGTCAACTCGTTGGACTCAAACAATCATCCTACCACAGGTTGTTTGGGATTACACATGACATCATGTCTCTACGAGTTGAAGGAATTTGCTGGATGTCAACGAATTAGGATTCCTACCTACGTCTCAACCCACCAAACTTGAGACACACCTTTCTGGATTCAAAACTTTGAGACCAAGGCCCTAGAAGGAAACCTTCAGCTGTCGCGCAAGTTCGAGCCACGTTGCGGCAAAAGCATAAAATGGAAAGAAAAGCTTCAAAAAAGGGGCATTCTCCCTTTTCGGACGAAATCCAGAACAAACCCAAAACGAATATCAAATTTGCGGAAACTCTGGCAACATAAATATTCCAGGTGCATCGAATTCCACACCAATGGACAGATTCAAAGAAATCTCTCTGGTCTTGACCCAGCTTAGCCCCAAATCAGTTTGGACTGGAAAAGAATGCCATACAGTTTGGACTAAAAACAATGATGACTTCCTTTCAGTGGATGCGCCAACGGAAATCCAGAGGTGAAAGCCGATGTTGACAGTTTTCAGCAATTTTGTCCTTCTGAGTGCCAATTTTCATAGGCAGCTGGTCAGTCGGCTGAGGGGGAAAAGTGATGCTTTCAGCCAACTCACCAGGTGAAACCTTGACATTGATCTGGAATGATCTGGGCATAGCTATATACACACACAGTGTGATTCCCTGTTTATGGCCCACCTACTGTATTCGAGTGGGAGCTTCGCAAGCACATAAAGGATCATAAAAGAGCGTACATGCTGATGCCCAAGCATCCATAACTTTCAAGTACTCACGAAATGGCGGTTTCCGAAATGATACTCCCAAATTGTATGAAAGTGATCCACTTTTTGGTATGGGGTAAACTGTCGAACAAAAACGTGCTTTGAGAAAATCTGGTGGCTCATGCCCCCATCGCCTTCTCGCATTACCGAAGCGCCCTGGTTCAGATTCGCCCATGCCTCATCTTTCGGTTTCTTCGAAGCCAGTTCCTGGACAAGGGCAAACATCATGGATGCCTTTGCGACACGATGACACTTTGCAAAGAGAATGACATTTTGGCTTCGCTTCTGCTCTCCATACTCCCCCATTTTTCCCTAAAAGTTTTCTGACTTCAATGAGCCATGGTCACTTGCCTGCTTGGCCACTGTTGCCCTAATTCTGTCTGCAAAGCAGCTGGCGCCACCTGCACTTAAGGTCTGCAGTTTAATGATTGTACCGTTACAACGTGGTAAGCGGCCCTTGTCTGCAAGCTTTTGCCGTTAGGATTCTGAGATTGCTTTGCCATATTTTGGCCCTGTTGCTCCACAAGAAATATGTCGAGGCCGCGGCCGGTGAATCTGTCCCTGTTCATTTAAGTCAATTTGAACTGTTCAATCCAACGCAAGTTCTCCTACAGTAAATTCTTTTGACAATGGATGATGGTTGGAGGAACTCTACAAGGCATACTGACAGGATGCGAAAATTAGCAAGAATCAGACTGACCCCAAGGTCATGAGCTACATCTGCCTGAGGTACTTCTGCCCATGCCTTTTGTGGCTCCTCCTGCGGGCTGAGAAGAATTTCAGAGGATTGGAAGCTTGTCTGTGGTCCTCCTTCTTTTCCTGCTCCTTCTCCTTGCATTTCTTGTTGTTCTTCTCTATATCTATGTATCTATATCTGTTTACATACTACATATATAATATGTCTATAAATCTATGTTATCTGTAAATCTGAGGATCTATAAAAATCTATGTATCTAAAGATGTATCTTTAAAACTAAAGATTATATATAGATCTATAACTATAACTGTTGTTATCTATATCTATATCATTATATCTACATCTATCGTAAATGTTCACTTGAAAGGCTTGTCAGCTCATCGACTGCTGTAGCTTAGCCCCAATGCACCTGGCTCGCCGCAGGTCCCTTCAAGTTCCGCTGCCCTATCGAACCTTAGGATCTGAAACATCAGGATTTCTCAACATATTTTTCATGTCTTTCTTATCTCAAAGGAAAATGCAAATGCATGTCAACATCCAAAATTTGATGTTTACATATGTTTACTGTCTACTGAAGTTTCTTCCCGTTCAACCTCGGCATATCTGAGGCCAAAAACTGGCTGCCCGAGATGAGGACTGCAGCAAGCTTGGCGTTGGGGTCCCCTCAACAATCCAATGATTCAATGGCCAGTGCTATGGCACTGCTCACGGCACTGGTCACGGAACTTGCAAGTAACCATGGCAAATGATCCCCACCTTGGCCACAGTCTCTTGCTGGGCTCCATTGGCCTGCGGAAAACACAGTGGGTCTTCTAAAACTCCTGTCTTGCCAGCCAGAATCCAACAACGTCCACGCCATCCCGTGCCGTTCCACGCCCACCTCTTCGCCTGCTGTCGGATCAAATCTACCTCAAAATCTGCGACAAAAAAACGAATCACAACTTGCATTTCAGGTAGTAACATCTCATCGCATGGGTTGTTGAAATTTTGCTGCTGATATGTTTCCGAACCAATAACCAAACATCAATCAACAAGATGCAAACACACCAATTGCAGACACGGATCGACACGCATTGAAGCTTGCACTGCAGCCCATGATGTCAAAGGCCTAATGCAACGATCGAATCCCTTTTCAAAAGTGGAAATCTTCGAAGAGGTGTTTCCTATCTTCCTTCGACAGAAAAGTTGGCAGTCATAACTAGTAATGAACTTGATTTGCAAGCATTTCTGGCACGGCTTTCGAAATATGACATTTATCAGAAGATGATTAATGCAATCAAATATGTTTTCAATTGTCAAATCATTTTTGTCACATCTCATCCCTCCCTTGATTCACATATCGTGCTCGCAAAGCCTGGTCTGGCTGCAACCTTGTGTCAACCGGAGATCGAACCCGCGATGCAACGCACAATGCTGAGCCGATAAAGACATGCAATTTTGTTTTGGCATACAATTGTCATTCGAACAACCAGCATTCCGCACACAGCATCTACTATACATCTGTTTTCACATCTTTACGTTACACCAAAATTCCCATATGTACCTGCATTTTTTCCAAACCACGTCAATAAGTTAAAAAAACAACATGCCCGAAGACTTTCCATGTCTGGAACAAATCCATATCACAAATTCAAAGTTGAAAGTTGTAAAACCCAATTAAAGATGTTAAAGGTTTGTTTAGTTTTGCTTGTGGCAGTCTTTGTGGTTTGATTCGTTCTGCATCGAATGAGTCTGACCAAATTGCGCATTGGATTCCAATTTGTGGTAAAAAAATGTCGACTTTTAATGACAGGCTGACTCTTGGCGCACTTTTTTGTACACAAACTGTATTTTTAGCATGCTGTGTAAAAGCGACTTGGATTAACATGTTGCGCCGCTCACCTGAAATTTCTCGTCGAATTCAAAACGCTTGCCTGGCTGTTCCAAACGCGGCGCCCGGCAAAAAATAAAAATAATATTGTTTTGAAGCGTGTTTGTCCAATATTTTTGCTCAAGGCAACCTATTTTTGTGACTGTTTTATCCAAAATTGGTCGAATGAAAAAAGATTCTAGCACTGAATGTTTCTAGCACTGCACGCATTGCGTAGAAATTTGCAAATTGCAATCAGCCAGAATACATGCCGAAAAATATCAAAATGTCAAGTCAATTCCAATGACGGTTTCATTTTGGTGAACCCAAGGCAGGTAAGGCAGGTGAGACAGGATATTCTGCGTGTGTGGCAGGTGGAGGTTTGGCTGGCGGGATCTTAGCACGTACTTGTTTGGAGGAGTGGAATTTGACAAAGGGAATTTGTTATAAGTGCAGTATTCCTCAAAATGACATGCATCATAAGCAGGTTCTTGCCCCAATGACCATACCTTACGAATGTATTAACACGGTTAATGACACAAAATATCATATGGCCAGTCATCCTCCTTAGCAGTGGCACCCTGAAATGATTTTTTTTTGGACCAAAGCTGCGTCGCGATGAAGTTCTTGCAGTCAAGAACAATGTCCAATGTGGCCCCATGCCATAACGAAACTACTTCCCTACTACTGCAATGCGAACGGAAACTTGCAACAGAGCAACAAGAGCAACTAACCACAAAAAAAAAAAAGACCAAACAAACAAACAAAAACCAAACAAATAAAACCCAGTGAGACAAGATACCCGGAGTGAAACGAAAGCTATCTATCTTATTCACTCTGAGACAACGCTGTAAGAATACAGCCCGATAGTATTACCAATGCCACATGGTCTATGGAGATGTTCGGATACTTTGTGCCGAGTGATTCTTTTGCTCCAACTGGGATGATTCGGTTCTTTTTGCTCGATGCTGCTTGGGTATGTCCCGGGCGGAGCGCCCTTCAGTCAGCGAAGTCAAAGTGAAAAAGAAGGCGTGAGATAGTGGCGATCACATCACAAAACAAATGCAAGTATACAGCAAACAAATTAACAAAAACATGCAATAGCAGGGGAGGAGAACAAAAGCTCCAGTGCCAATTAAGGAGGATAGGCCAGAAGAAAAACTTTGAAGGAGAAAGGACGAAGGTGAAGAAAAGAAAGGCGAGCGAGGGTCTTTGGGCTGGACCGGAGGTAGGGGGGAAAGAAGACAAGTGAGGGTCTTTGGGTATATACCCTGGACCGGAGATAGAGGAGAATAGGAAGAAAATGGCACATAGAGCTAGGTAAACAAGTATCGCCATAAAAAAGGCCTTATCGAAAAATTAAATCAAGTTGGGATAAATTCTCACCCTACGCTACGGAAAAGGGTGAAAAATTTAAAACTTGCAGAACCAAAGCAACTTGAACAAGATTGGGTCTTGGTGACACGCGAATTTTTTTTTGAACTATGCTGCGCTCATCATCACGATAGCGGCAGTCATTGAACTGTAAAGATAATTGTCATGGTCAGACAACGGTGTCAAAAGAAGGGTCAGGGACAGCGAAGCAGAAACAACACAAAACCAAACAAAAACCCCAAAAAAAACAACAGACAACCAAACCAGTCCCTGACCGATCATGGTGAAAAGGTGAAACAAGCTCAGGCTCTCACGGCTATCTACACATCCCCGGCTCTCACTTCGTCTTCAGCATGTAATACAAAGTCCAATGCATAGTTGCAACTATGTGGTTCCATGCTCACTAGGAAACTCCAAGGGAGGAGCTGGTTGACGTAGCCGCCATAGTCGGGCTTTCACGGTTTGCCAATGGTTCCAGGCATACCAATCGTCATCAGTCCTAACTTCGTCCTTCATATCATCCCCAGGTCGATTGGATGCAACAGGCGCCAAATTGGGCGAACATTGCCCCACATGCTTGGTACATCATACTTCTTACGCATGTGGTGAAAATCATAGCCGACAACCTTGCGCATGTTGTTGATTCCCATCATGGAAACATCGAGCCACACAGTGGGCAGGGCATAGACCCCCTGAATACCAATCATCCATAGAGTGCTCATTGGGAAGGAACACAGCGACTTGCAACTTCTCTGCTCTCGTAATCGCCCAAGGAGAGGCGCCTTTAATCTTGAACACGCCTGCAATAACACCTTGCTTCAATGTGGGAAGCACGGCCAGGTACCTCTCAACAGGTAGTTGTATCCAATCTGCTTTGAGAGTACCTGTCAGCATACATATTTTGGCTCGATTTGACGTTACCCACCTTGAACTGCATCCTCCTATTGACCTGCGCTTCCTGCCATTGCTGTCGAATATCATCAGGAACGACAGGCTGATCTACCCATGAGGGATGGGCAGCCCTGTGCTCATCCTCCTTTCGCTGTAACTGGCGAATATCCAGAGGAGCCCAATGGGCAGAGAACCACACCTGCAATGTACCCGCATAGCACATGCCTCCAATCAAATCGGTAAATCTTGTGTCTGAAGCGGCTGGTTTCAATTTTTTGGGCGGCATAAGATGTGCTGATATGCGGGCCAATCCATTGCTGGGCCTGTTCTTTTCACGAGCCACCATGGCATTGTACCGCGACGATGAATGCAACAATTCCTGGTAGATGGGCTGCAGCCAATAATTAGAGCAGAAGAGGTGAGCAGTGTTGTCATCACACAGCTTCTTGGTGGGATGAGTCAAAATCTCCTTGAAGGATGGCAGCCACTTCTTTTGCCAAATACCCAGCAGCATGGCAAGGCGTTTGGACCGGTTAAAGTGATGCCATACTCTTTTGTAGGGAAATGGAAAGTCTCGCAAAGGCCCATCGGTGAGGAACGGTCTCCAATCTCAGCTTGTGCTATTCTGACCCAAGAAACTCCCCTTGGTCTGCAAAGTACGGCCAACCTCCACTTAGTTCACAATAACATATGCTCCAAGCCAATTTTCACCAAGTTCAACCGGCTGAGCAAACTTGTCGCCAAGTTGATCCTTTTAATACAAAATTTGCAGCATCTTCCAACCTATCAAACAAGCATTGCCTTCCCCCTCGGACGGTTGACGTGCTCTCGGCGTTGCCAACTAGCCCTTGATCTAACCGCCCGAGGAACAGACTTCACCCCAGCCTCTGCACTCTCCGGGAGACTGCAATGAGGTTGGTGTTTTTTCGTTGTTTATTTTGTGATTGTTGCTTTCAAGGAAACTGATTTCCGATGAATTTGCGACTCTTCACTTTGTTTTCGCTGACAGAAGGGCGACCGCCCGGACAACGACCTTCGTTGAGCCATGCAGCATTCAGACAAAAAAGAATCGGAAGGAATGAAGATACAGGTTCATTCTGTGCGGTGTCACTGTCACTGCCGCTCTCCCAGAGTCACCGATCAACTGTATCAGATTCTGAGGCTCTAATCCATTTTGCTTATGTGCAACATATGTGGCAATCAAAATTTGTTGTTATTCTGGAAGGCTTGACCAGGTGGAATTGAATTGTGTTCAAAGATGCAACTAGCTGGGAATGACTACAGATGCATTTTGATATGCATGTTTGCTTGCTGGAAAAAGTTTTGCTATGCAGCTTTGACAGCAAAAACTTTTGCAAATTTTGCACCATTTTTGGACCCCAAAATGGAGGTTGAAAAATGGACCCAAAAATGGTGCCAGAATTTGACCCCCAAAATGGGGTCCAAAAATGGCACC
>DF239217.1:244756-262417 GCA_000507305.1 Breviolum minutum Mf 1.05b.01 | reverse complement strand
TATATATATATATCATAGGATCCATGTATGGTATATTTACTACGTTTGGTTGATTCTCATACTAAATTATCTAAATTAGTAGTTAGGCAAATATATGGTCCGTCCCATGGATCCGTCATGGGTATGGGTCCAACTGAGCCACGAAAACACTCTCTTATTTTCCATTATTTTGGTTCTTTAATAGGGATCCTTATAATAGTTTATTATAATCCCCATATAACATCGGTACCCTGCCGGGAACTGACATATCCCCCCAAGAATGGCATTTTGAAGATGATTTTCCTTTTCCCAAGGTGGGATATGTTAGTTCCCTGGAGGGTAGGATTTCATCCCGTATATATCCTCAACAACCAGTTTTTTTGAAATTGCAAAAATGGGATGGGGGACACCTTCATCTCCCACTAGGAGATCCAGGCCCCTGGAGCGTATGCTGTCTCTGGCCGCTGGAGAAGTTGTGCAATCACATCCTTGGGAAAGGATCATCCAAGGTTTTCTAGTTGGTGGTTTCAACCCCTTTGAAAAATATTAGTCGAATTGGGAATCTTCCCCAAATAGGGGTGAAAATACAACATATTTGAAACCACCAGCTAGTTTTTGGTGCATACAACCATGTGGTTAAATCAATGGAGTCATAATACGAGGAAACAAGCAAAACCATATAAGATATGTTCAATAAAAAATCAGGTACTTCATAGGTACCTGTGATATATCTACGGAAAAAATAATACATATCATGCCATTGTTTCTTTATCCTAAACTTAGAGTTGCTTAAGGTGGTTGGATAAAGTATTCCCCAACATAGAGGTTGAATGGTTGATTATTACCATGGTATAATCCATTGAAAAAAACATGTAACTAAGCAAACAACAGGTAAATCTGGTTTCTCGCAACTTCAACTGTAAGTTTTTTTTCTCACCCCTTTGAGGATGAATGCTTGATCCTACTGCAGCGAATCCTAAGCCAATCAGCACTGATTTGCCACTCCCCTGGCTGCCCTTGTACTACCCCAGAGGATCCATGTATGGTATATTTACCTACATTTGGTTGATTTTTATTGCACATGTAGGTGAATATACCATACATGGATCCTATGGGTACTAGCTTTTTGTGATGTTTCATCAAAGGTTTCCCGAATTCCAACTGCTACTTTGCGGGGTACACTTGCGTAGTACAGCATGGCGGAGCAATCCGAGCCATCACTGCCGGGAACACTTGGAGGTGTCATCCCCAAACGCTGCAACCTAGAAATCCTGCAGAGACAATTTCAATTCGTACCTGTTCCCCTTTGATTTTTACGTTCAATTGAGCAAGTTTCACCAGTCCAAATCTACTCAAAAAGTAAAGACTTTCCTTGATCTTTGGAGTCGTCAGGTGATTCACTTAGACCTGGAAAAACAATTCTTGGGTTTCACTTGGGATCTGGAACCCAACAAATGCCAAGGAAACAAAAATGTTTCCTTTTGAAACCAATAGCATGATACATTTTTGCAATTAATTGGTAATTATGTACCATATGATAAGCTGAAACATGACCTTACATGACATCTTGCATCTCCATGGTTTCAATTGGAAATTGAAAAAATCCACCCCCCGAAGTTGAAAAAAAAGGCTCTGGAAAATGCGGAGGTCGGAAGACAAGCCTTTCCTATTAGGAGGGTCACTTTTTAGGGGCGAACTGTCAAACTCCGGGAGAGTACATCCTTCATTGGTGCGTGGAGGATCATTCCAGTTAGTAAGTGGTTAGGATCACCTCCATTCATACGCCATTTTCATGGCCATTTATTTGGAAGGGGTCCAGTCCAATCCTATATCCTTTAAGGGGACAACAACAACGATCTAACCATAGTTAGGAAAAAAAACCACTGAACCATCACCTGTGGCAATGCACAGCCATTTTCTGAGGTCAATGGACTAAAGGACGATCTGCCGGAGCGGCTTGAGGGAGGGGTTGGTCCTGGAAACAGCGGCGCGTTGAGGGCTTTAGGGCACCGGTTTTGGCAGTATAGCTGTCTTAGATTTGCTATTAGGTGGTTGAAAAAATATCCCAACTGGTGGTTTACTGTGGTAGAATCCGCAAAAAATGCCACTAAACAAACAAACGCATTAGCAGTTCCTGCTGCGTTGATGTGAAGAAAACTCGCACAAATAGGGCTGAAGGTGAAGGTGAAGGTCACCCTGTGATTTGGAAGATTTTGGGGCCCTTTAGCTGCTTTTAGCTCCACAATTAGTAGCTCCCTGGCGACCCTCCTCGCTCCCTCAATATCACAGCCCTAGTAAAGATATCTCATGTGGTTAACAAAAGTTCAAAAACATTGAAGATGATGATTCAATTCGATGGGAAAGCAACCATGAAGGTGGCAACACCACAGCCCCCCTTTCATTGTGAAACACTGCATGGCTGGAAAAATGAAAAATTATTGATTTTTTTGAAGTAAGGATCGAATCTATTTGTTGGCTCATGTCCATATTCCATCTTAATATTTTAGGGGTGTAGTTGATAGGACCCACATATACCACATAAACATTAACAAACTATACATGATAACATGTTCATTGCTACAACAAATGAACAGTGATAAAAAAAAACACACCAGTGACATTCCATTGAATCCTGGTTGTTTAATAGGGATCCTTATGGCTTATCATGATAACATATAATAACTGGCTATCTAAGTTAAGGGTTTTGATCACAGCTTAATGAATTCTTGTTTCATTTTATATTTTAGGACAGGGGATGCACCACATCGCATGGGAAACCCTTGCACACCTAGAATCAGACAGGGAGGACGAAAAAAACGGAAGAACCTTTTCCAACTCAAAATAGTCTCAAAATGGATTACTTCTTGCCATGTCCTAAAGCTTGCCAGAATACATCCAAATATCCCATATTTGCGATATATGACATATGATACTTATGAAACCTCAACGAGCACCTGGTTAAAGAAAAAAAATCGCATGCATGTTGTTACAAACAGGAAAGTTTTGACCAGTTTTTCGTGGACTTGCTCCTCTTGGACTCTTACATGGTGTTTGAAATGGTGCTGAATTTGAGAAACGACAACAAACTGTCAATCATCACACTGCAAGCAAGCTCTCCTGTAGCAGTCCCAGCCAGGATAAAAATTCCAAGCCCACCTGGCAAAGGATGATATGCAACTTGATTCTGGCCAAATTATAATTATGCATACCTTAGATTGCTTGCGGTTGTTGGAAAAAATAAGAACTATTCCCCAAATGGTGGTTGAATGGTGATATACCATAGTAGGCAGTAAAAATCACCTTAAACAAACAAAGTGAATTATCAGCTTTTTTTTTTAGAAACAACTCAACAATTCATTTTACATATCATAAAGGCTACAAAAGTTGACAAAAAGGAAAACAAACACAACTCTCCCGCCCAAAAAAGCAACCCAAACACACACACACACAAAAGGACGGAATCTAAAAAACCTAGTTAGTGGTTGAACCTCCCATTTGAAAAACTATGCGCAGTCGTCGAATTGGATCAAAAATCTCCAGGGATCGGGGTAAAAAAACAAAAAAAACATCTTTTGAAACCGGCACCTAGCATCACTCACTTCGCTTCACCAAAACTTCCATTTTTTCATCTTAGATTTGGTTGGAAATGGTGGTAAATGAAGCACAAATTCCCCAAATGGTGGTAAGTTTAATGGTGATGACTCCCATGGGGTATATATTCCGTAAAGAATCACCAACTAAACTAAATAAACAAAGTTTAGGATCAATGGATGGATCAACGGTATATTTACCTACGAATTTACCATACAAATCAGCCAATCATGGATCGGTAAATATATCATGAATCATGGATCCTATGAAGTACATTTATATAATCCCATAGGATCCATGGGACTGGTATATTTACCGAATCCATGAATGTTTTTTTTAATGGTAAATTAATAGGTAAATATACCATATACATGGAATACATGGATCCTGTGGGTATTTTAGTCATATATACATGGAAAATCTCAGTAAAGATTCACGTTGAACACTGGCCCGTGCCCACCTCTGCATCCGTGCCCGTGGCGTCCAAACGACGTCGGATCAAAGCACTCAAAGGTTCCCTCGGTGCGTGATGTGTTTTTTGATACCTTTGGTATATCCCAACCCCACTTAGTTAGTGAATAAAAATGCATTGCTTCTACTTTTATCATCCTGGGCATAGACACACTAGTGAAGATAGGATTCTACACAAAGTATAAGGGATAGAGGCACACTTCATGTTTTTGTTTTTCTAAAAAGGAATTAATACATTTTTTTAAATGGGATTTTAAAGAAATGAGAAGGGGGATGATTGCTTTATAACGACTTGACCTTGGTGAGATTGGATAGATTGGCTAAAAACAGAAATCGGCAACAAGATCGGCAACAAAAAAAAACAGAAATTGGGCGAAAACTAGGCGAAAACAACTCACCTTACTCACCTTGGATAACCGTGGTTGGAAGGAAAAAATCTGACAGAAATTCTAGGGGAAAGTCCCCAGGAAGGACTTGGAACCATTTCAAAAAGGAAAACTTCATCTGCAACCAACCATATTTCCGACATCTTTTTTCAGGATGGGTGGATAGCCTAGAACCAAGATTTTTGTTGGTTCATGTGTTTTTATCGAACGACTCTTTTGTCAAATCGCGGCAGTTACCCTGGTGGTTAACATCATGTATGATCACGTTTGGGATCCAAACTTTTCATAGGGGTTTTGACATTTCATCCTGCAACTGTCTTTTTAGGGATCCTGAAACTTAGATTTGCATAAGGTAGTTGGGAAAAAATAAACACATATTCACCAAACAGTGGGTTAATGGTGATGACTCCCATGGTAGAATCCGTAAAAAATCACAACCTAAACAAACAAAAGTTGCCACCTTGCATTGATTTACATTGGGGATAAACTCATCCCACCTTTAATAAGGAATCCTTACAATAGCTATATTATAAAACCCATAGGGTTGATAAAGTATGGGGGTATTCAAACAAAACCACTGATTTAGTCACAAGTATTGAGTCGAATTCTCGAAAAAAACATCGTTTCCATCNATTAAGGGAACCAGAAACAGCTTTTGATTCCATTTTCATCTTAGATTTGCTTGTCCGATGCTTGGAAGAATGCCAAACATATTCCCCAAAATGGTGGTGAGTTGAAAGGTGATGAATCCTATGGGATCGAATCCGTAAAACAATCAACAAGTAAACACACAAAAGCAATGATCACCATTTTGTTTATCGCCATTTGTAGGGTTTATAACTCCATTTATAACTAGGGCCCCATCTATGTACCATATGAACCATATGGGCTCCTACATCTATCATCCCCTCCCCCAGTCCTCTGAGGCTGATACTGAGAGGATGCCTAGCAGCAGGACATTTCACGGAGATGTATGGGGAAAAAAACAGGTCCAACTTATCGGAACCGATTGGAAACCAACCGTTTGGAGTTGTACTTGGAGGATCACCCCACTTTGTAAGCGGCTAGTAAACCCCATATAAGCCGTGAATGGCTATTTGGAAGGGGAACAGCCCTACTTAGGGGACAACAACGGTCACCATGGTTATGAACCACTGAACCAAGTCCTGGCATAATCCTCCAAGTACATGCAAAAAATGGCCCGGCCGACAGAAAAGGTACTGAACCAAAAAATAAGGTGAAAACAACTTGGACCTCCTCTCCTTTGTTGCAGGGCTTTGCCAAATGAAGTACCCCCTATAAATTAACATGGCAATGGAACATCCACCATTTGAAGGTGCATTTCCTATTGAACATGGTGATTTTCCATTGCCATGTTAGTTTTCGGGAGTGTACTTCATTCAGCAAAAAAACGCAATTCAAATGAACTTTAAGTCTAACCCTAGGGGTCTTGCAAAAGGGTCAGGTCATGTTTATAGAAATATGACCATAAAAGACTACTATGGATGTATCTTATGTACCTGACCATGTAAATATAAACAATATATTATATAGTAATATAGTGATGAAAAAAATACCCTCCCTAAAACTAGCATAACCCGTGAAAATAGGTATGAAACCCATATGAACACAAATCTAACTTCATCTCACTTTTCCATGACGATTAGAAGACTCTCGCGAATCTACATGCTCGTTTTGGTAGCTTCATGCTCGATTTATCATAAAACATCTACCCTCCCTGAAACCAACATAGCACCTGAAATTGGTCGAGACCCAAAAGGAAAGGATCGTCTTCCAGTCCCATCAATTTTCAGGTGCGAATATGTTCGTTTAAGGGGGGTAGTGACTAACAAGACAAGTGAGCCACGAACAACCCTCTTACTTTCTGTTACACTGGTTGCTTAATAAAGATCCTTACAATGGTTTATTATAGACCCCATACGTGGATAGTATATAATCCTCTATGACTCTATGTATTCCAAACAACCAAGGCATTTTTTGATTGCTCAAGTCATATTACAACTGGTTGGGACTCAAGCCTCAACCTTTGGACCTCATCACAAGTGAGCTCCCAGCAAAGGCCCAGCAACAGTATCTTCGTCAAATTGGAGCGAATTTCCCCACAAACCAGGGTGACCAAGAAAAATGAAACCATCACCCCAGTCATCCAAAAACACGTTGGATACCCCCAGGCCGGCCCCACATCCCCATCAGCCCATCACTGACCACATGTTCCCCGACACGACCCCCACGACCACCTCAGGAAATACACCAAACATCACCTGTTGTAGCCACTCTCGTTGAGAACCTGGAGGCTCGAAGAATTTGTCTCCACTGAGATTTGGTCGTTTCAAGGGGGTCGTTTCAAAGGAGGCCCCCCAAAAAACCTTGGCTGAACTGAACTGAGGGTCGTTTCAAAGGAGGCCACCCAAAAAACCTTGGCTGAACTGAACTACCCTTTTCATGGCTATTTTTTTTGGGGGGGGAAACTGTGACTGCAGGGGGCGGGGAGGAATTTTTTGCGGGGGTTTTGAGAAAATTCAAGAAATCTTCCAGTCTGGGCAAACATCCCCTCACCCGGCCCCACCCAAAGTGAAGGTTTATGAAAAACGTATCGTTAAAATGTAGATTCCCGAGCCGAAAAAAGATGTTCCTGAGTCATCCTGGTGGTGATGATTGCATCCTGGGTTGGTAGATCCAAATAATAATGTCCAAAAGCTAAATTTTTCGGGGCCAATATTTCCCTCATTCCAATCAACCACCACCTGACGAAAACCTCAACGGTTGAACTGGTTGCCGGTGGAGAAGTATGTCCCGTTGGAGTTTGGTACATTAATGGTTGGGGTTACCTCAATATCTATATGTGTATACATATAGATATATATATATATATCTACATGATAAAATATACATTATATTATAATCACACACACACACATATTATGCATACAGTAAGTGGATTAGAGGCCAATTAAATAACCATTTTCATCCTTATTTATCATATGCCTATATTTAATTGAATTCTTCGCCAAANTGGTTGATTTTTTATGGTAAAATCTCATTTGAACCAACCAGTCCCAACCATTTTCAGGTGCGAAGAGCTGTTAGTTTCAGGGTCCCGGGTAACATCAAAAGGCTGCTGAAAAGATGGATGCTTGGAGTCTCCAATGAAATTTCCCAATACTCATTACCCATATAGCATCCATGGGACAAAAGGTATAATTATTTACATGAATGGTTGATTTTTATGGTTTTCATGGAGGTAAATATACCAGTCCCATGGATCCTATGGGGTCCAGCATTTTCAGGGGGCGATGCGACAAGGTTCTTCCCGGCCTTTTGGTGGGTTCTTGTTGTGGTATGTTTTTTATATGGAAAGACTTTGAGGGAGAAATTTATAGAAAAAAATCACAGGAATCATCAATCCGAATAAAGTGTTGCACAAGAATCCTAGTCTTAATGAATTATAAAGTATATACTCAATACCCTTTATACAAACCTTACATTCCATTTTATGCAATTAGCAAATAGAGTTCACGCTTCCATTCATCTTTCAACTCTATCAGTCACAGCGTTAAGGTGCAGTTCCATCACCAGTCACCATGTCATATCATGTCATCATATTTCAAATCACTTCATGTGACTGGATGAAAAAACACATGAGCCACACAACAAAAAAAACAACCCGAATACGTTCCACTATTTACTTAATAGGGAATAATTATATGGAATCCTTATCTTATGGTTTATAAAAAAATAATAATGCCCATATACATTGGGTAGTATTTCATCCCTTCCTGAACAACCAGGGGCCCTTTTTTTTCATGGCTTAATATAATGCCATGAACTAGACCTTACCTTGGGCCCACCTTTCCCTATGAGTTAACAGCTCTCAGGCTGGCATGCCTGGCTTATATGGGGGTGAACCTAAGAACCAAGTCATATCCAAGTCATGGGGTGATTCTCCAAGTAGCAGACCCCACTCAAGTCCATCCAAGAGACCCAATCGAGATAATGCCAACATTCGCTCGCAAAAGCCTCGAAACCTCGCGGTTTAAACTGGGCTGTGTTTTTTGGGGTTTTTTTGTCCGCAGAAGAAAAGTCAGGGTGATTTGTTTGGTTGGCCTTAAGTATGGTACTTGGGGATGGGATACTGAAGATTTCTTTTGGTGAACAGACTCCTAAGCAATCTTGTTTGTTTAGTTGGTGATGTTTTACAGATTCTGCCATGGTAAAGCAAGAACTTACGCAAATCTAAGATAATGGTGCAAGATGACCAACCCCTAATATTGCTCAGTATATACAAAAATATGTTGGGTTATTCTCCTTCCCAGTAATAATCACCACCAGGACGACAATACATGTTTAGCATTCCTATAAATACCTTCATCTGCCACTATCGCTGTTTGTATCCTTCCGATAATTGTCTCATAGGGAAAATGATGGTACCCTCGGGATGGAGGGCCCCTAGCTGTTTGGGACCCCCCTGTTGGAGCCCTTTAAGAAGGGGTGATATACCCAATAAATGCCCACTATTTGAGGCGTGTATGGGGTTGATTATCAAGGATCCCCCCATCTCAAGGGTACCATCCTCCTGGATTCTTGATCGAGGCAGCATCTTAGGCCCCTTCACTCGGAAGAAATCTTCGTGAAACATACCGACCATGCTGGCAAACCCAAACAAAGTAGCAAAACATCACCGAATTCAGGAAAAGATTCCCACAACTCTTGCACATTGTGGATGGTTTTCATGATATTTTACATACCCTCCCTGAAACTAACAGCAAAAGCCCCAGAAAAAATTGTGGTTTCCCTTTTTCCACGCCCCTAAAAAACTTACCATATCTGTGGCGGTGCCTCAACGTTCCACGAAAGAAAGTGGGAATCTCCGCCAAGCCGTACAGCCTCAAAGAATGGCGGCAAGGCATTGCTTTACAACGGTGACAACGGTGATGTTTTTTTTTGCAACCAGCAACCTACCCTCCTGGAAACTAACATATCCCCATACCAAGGACTTTTAAAGAAGATTTTCCTTTCCCCAGGTGTGCTATGTTAGGCACCACCAATTTTTGGAGCAAATCAACCAACATATGACTTACTGTCAAGAAACATTTCTTTTATGGAGGTTTGTATTCATCATGACCTGGGAACGATCACCACATCCCCTCCTAAAAAAGGGTAAATTTACATTTGAAAATCATTTTCCGGTTTTCCCGTTTGGGTCGGATATGTTAGTCTCGGGTTCCCTAGAAGGTAACCATGGGTCCATCATTTGAGCGACGAAAAATCAACACTCGGATACTTTCCATGAAACACTGGTTGTTAAATAGGGATCCTTATAATGGTTTACTATAATCCCCACATAACTGGGTAGTATAGTGCCCTATATAATATACATTATATACCCTAAACAACCAAGTGTTTTTTCATTGCTCAAGTGTACTTGGCAAGACTTGGTGAAGGATCTTTTTTTTGGATGGTGGGAGGAGAATGAGACGGAGGCACCTTGGCGAAAATGCACCCAGGGTCATTTGCACTTGCTAATTTGGCCTTTTCTGTTGACTCAAGATTTTTCCAGAATTCGGGGATCGACTTCTATCACAAAAGGCTGTGTTCTTTGAGCCGATACACGTTTGCCAGAACAAGTCTTATCCCTAATGATGTATATACATATGTACAGGTGGATATAGGTGGGTCAGAATCCAGTTTTAACAACCATGTCCTGAGATTCCCAGAAAATTCCCAGGCATCCCAGGTAGAAAGTACCACCATAAATTTATATTTCCAGTGTTTCTTCAACACAATCCCTTAATTTTGAGAGGATGAATCCAGATTGCCATCAGCTATTTCCTGCTTCAAGAAACTCTGCAAACAAGGTAGAGTCCCGATTTGGCAAGACCTTAGCCATGGCGGCAGAAACCATGGGTCCGTGTGTGTGTGTGCCAGGGGGTAAGGTTCGCCATCCTGGCGATTTAGAGAGGTACCATGTTGGGCCCGTAGCCATGAACGAAAAATGATGGTTGATTGGACCATCATCAATCTGAAATGATTGATCAAAACATTCAAAATTTGGAAACTTAATTGAAATTCGAAGTATTCCAGTATGATTGTACATGTCTGGGACTTTTTAAGGATTATCTCCATCTGTGATTGTTGAGTTCCCTGGGCATGTCACCAACAAACTTCTAGCGGTTTTCTTTGCGGGGCCAGTAATCATGGCTGAGTTGGCTGGTGAACATGTGGAAACATCAGCGCTTTGATTTGGTGAAGGTGGTTGGAAAAAATGAAATGTTTTCCCCACATGTTGGGGAAGATATTTTGATTGACCAGGAAGTAGACGAACTGTAAAGAAAATCGCCAACTAAACAAACAAAAGTGAAAAGCAACTGCAACACATGGCAGTACTACCTTGAACATCTGAGTTAAGTTTTTGACATATATGTTTAAACGAAAGCGTTTTGGATACCCTAGCACTTACACCCCCCAAAACCAACATGACAATGGAAAAGAACACCCATGAATGAAGATGAATCTCCTATGGAACATGGTGATTTTCCTGTGCCATGTTAGTTTTGCGGGGATGCCAGACCTTCGGTTTTGTTGATTTCAGCGACTCTTTGGTTAACCAGTTGGTGACAAGAACGATGCCAACCAAAACCTCCGCCGTCACTTTCAGACCTGCCTAAAACTGCATCGTATACTGTGAACATGTGGTCATATTTATGTTGTGATGATGCAATCAGTGAAATCCAATGTTGTTGTTGTTGTTGTTGTTGTTGTTGTTGTTGTTGTTGTTGTTGTTGTTGTTGAATAATAAGCACAATCCTTTTTCTTCTGAGTGTCGCGCATCGAGCGCAAAGGCATTGTTGATGGTCATGGGTTTTCCTGCTGCAAAGATCTTGGAAATTACCCTCCCCCAAGAATGGTTGGAAGACAATCCTTTCCTTTTGGGGCAATCTCGGCCTGTATTTGAGGGGCGTTTTTCCTGTTAGTTTTGGCAAGTGTTTTTGTCGAATTCACCCATCAAGAAAGTCCAACACCTTGCTTAGAATTGCTTAGAAGTGATTGGAAAAGATGTCAAAACTATTCCCTAGTGGTGAGTTTAATGGTGATATACTAATTTACTATGCTAAATCGTAGAAACATCACCAACCAAAACAAACCAAAAGCTTCAACTAGATGTGAGATCCTCTGATGTGGATTTTTTTTCAACTAGTAGGGTAAACTGACAGGATCCATTTTAGCCCTGAAGAGTATGAGCTCACTACTGATATGGGGGGTTTATCCAAAATGGTGACTGGGGCCATATGATGATAGAGAATATCCCTACCCCTGGAAAACTCCTATGACAATGGAAATTGGTGATTTTACATTCTCATGTTTTTGCCTCCGGGTCGAAAACCGTACCCACGAAATACCTTTTTTTGGGCTTCATCATGTTCATCGTTGTGTTTCGACCCGGGGGTCATGTCCATCCTCACTGCCTCGGTACATACCTCACACATGCTCGCACCTTGAAAGCGTTCGTGTTCAAAGTGCTACGCAATGCACTGAATGTCGCTACATACTTCACACATGCTCGCACCTTGAAAGCATTCGTGTTCAAAGTGCTACGGAATGGACTGCTTCGGTACATACTTTACACATGCCCAAACCTAATGTAACCCGTGTTCAAAGTGCTACGGAATGGACTGCTTCGGTATATACTTTACACATGCCCAAACATGTAATGTAACCCGTGTTTAAAGTGCTACGGAATGGACTCCTTCGGTATATACTTTACACATGTCCAAGTAAGGCAGACCAAACACACCGGCGTGCAGAAGACAGAGGAAAAAAAACCCGGCCCGCTTCGTGGCTGCCAGAGATGGGAGAACACAAGGAACCATTGAAACAGACACGACATGTACTTGGATATCGACATCATGATGTACCAGACACCCATTAAAACCACTACGAAATCAACAATATAAATATAGCAGGTCCCATTCCTAATGTGCACATTTCAATAAAAATAAGAACCAAAGAATGTATGCTGAGAAATGAAATAATCAAAGCGGTCCGCTCCGTGACTGCGACACTATGGTAAAACGCAACTGTCTTCAAACATTGTTAAAAAATTTGCATGAGATTTTGACGTCCTGATGTGCGTTTTGACCCATGAAAACCAGGTCGGAATGCAAATCACCAGCCAATTTCTATCGTTTCCTTCCACCCAACCTCTGAAATACCTTGTTTTTACCATGTCAGCCACAACTCCTTCATATGAAAAGTCGCAATGACCACGGGTACGGTTTCCGACCCGGCGGGATGTTTTTGTTTTTAGTGGGGGGGGTGAATTTTCACTTGGTTTTTTGTTTTCAATGGTTTTGGGGCCGGATGGCAGTTTGGAGCAACTACGAAGACGAAATTTGGACGTTTGGAGACCATGGGAAGGAAAACTTCCCAAAGTGTCCAGCGATCCTTTCCTTTTGAGCAAACGGCAACTTTTCAGGGGCTTTTGCTGTTAAACTTCAGGGTATCCATCACAATGCCGCCTTCTGCAAGGAGATCTTCTCCTGCAATGTCACGTACAAGTCCATCTTCCTGACGCACCAGAACAGATATCCATGGGGACGAAGGGTATATATACCCTCCCTAAAACTACCTGGAAAGCCAAGTGCCCTATTTTTAAGGCAATAATTGCTGGTTTTAGGGGTAAAGTTGCCTAAAAAAATAGGACACTTGGCGTTCCAGGTAACGGCTTTTTTCGCCTCTGATTTCGCCACTGACCTCAAATTCGGAAAGGATTGGTCCCGTTTCCCATCCATTTCCAGCGGCGGGAAGATCTGTTTTGTTTTCAGGGATAATTTCATTGTTCAATTCTTTTTTCGAAACGTCCTGGACAAAAACAACTAATATGGGGCAAGCCCCCCTGAAAAGTCCCAGGGTCTAGTTGGTGGTTTCAACCAATGGAAAACTATGAGTCAAATTAGTCAAATTGGATAATTCCCCACATAGGAGTGAGAATTACAAAAATATTTGCAACCAACACCTAATTAGAGGTATATTTACCAATCCATGTTCATGCTTGATTTTTATGGGATCAATTGTTGTGACTAATATCACCGAAGCATCTCCCCTTCCGTTCTTTCGGCGCACCAAAAACACCGTCCTTGAAGCGTGCAGAATTCTGCGAGGCCACTAAAACACCACGAGGACTCCAGCTGAATTTATAACCTCAACGTGTTCTCCAGGGTGGTTTTTGTTTAGAAACGCATGAGGTTTCCCATGGGTTTCCAATGGGGAAACCTGGGGAAAAAAATCAGGAAACATTGGGAAAACCCATCATTTAGAAAGAACATGGGGACAAAATCTAACCTCTAAACTCTAAACGCTCACGAATTTTCCAATTACCCACCCATTTTTGGGGGTGATTTTCTAAACATGGCTGTATTGAAGTGGCAAAATAGGTCCAAATGTGTTTCTAGTGGCTTTAGTAAACAACCTGTTGAAACCATGGCCCTCTCATAGGTGGATAAGGCGCTCACGTGGGAAACCACCCTAAAACTAACACTTCGCACCTCCGAGAAAGCCGGGACCCTTAAAAGGAAAGGACCGTCTTTCCACCATTCATGTTCAGATGCCATGTTAGTTTCCGGGAGGGTATAGAATGATTCATGATTCATATGATCATATTCCTTTTCCAGGCGTTTCTCGGGGTTTTCTTTTGAACTTATCCAAAGGAATACTTAGCACATTTCAATTATTATTATGCAAATACAACAGACATATCAAAATTGATATCAGTTGATATCGCAACGCAACGTTTAGTGTCCGCCCATGCTCACAGCTGAAAACACCTTCCCCTCAACATACAATAGTGAAATACATTGAACCCAAACAATTTAAAACTGTTCATGGTAAGATCAGCCAAAATGTTGATATTCAGCTCATTGAAAAGCCAGCAAAAAAGCAGTTTCACGGAGTATCACTCAATCACTCTCAAAAGTTGTGCAAGATCAGCACATACATCAATGGCTGACATGAAGGAACATATCATAACATATCAAATATCATAAGATCAAATATCATCACATCATCGACAAAAAAAGTTCAACTTAGGAGGTGCTGTAATTCCTACAGCCAAATGTAAAACATCGCACAGCAACTACATCATTCAACATGAAATATCCAACTAAAACAGTCTGTGATTCCATTTTTTGGGTTCTTCCTTTTTGTCCGTCGCGCTGAAACAAAAACATTTGGGGTTTAAGTGAGCCACAAAAAAGCAACCTCTTACTTTCCATTGAATCATATTGAATCCTGGTTGTTTGATAAGAATCCGCTTATTTCATTGTCATGATTTATGAAAAAAATAATCCCCATACAAAACGCAGGAAGTACTAAACATCCCCATTTAAAAAATCCCCGAAAAAACAACCAAAACGTAAGGCTTCTTTTTTTTTTCATTGTTTTGTCGAGGTACCTAAGGGATTCGATCCCGCAGCTTCAGGTGATGGCAGACCACCACATAACGATGCAAAGCGCAAGATCTCACTACCGCTGCTCCTGGCGTTTCCGCCGAAACGCGATGGTTTGGGAGGTTGGGAGTTGAGGTTTGGGGTTGAGAAACACCCTCCGGAAGTTAGGATTAAAACACATTGGAAGTCGTTCACCTGAAAATGGAAAGTTTTTGGGGAAATTCCATGGCAAATTCAGAAGTGCTGGCGGCTTTGGGATGGGTCGATATGTTAGTTTGTTTCCAGGAGCCTTTAGCGGCTTGCAGTTTTTAACGAAATCTGAGGCGCAAAGACCATGAGAATCTAAGATATCTAAGCCTTTAAAACCCACCATCAATGCCACCATGTTCCCCCTGAAGAAAGCAAGGGATAATGGGTTGGCTTCATATATTCCCTTAATAAGGTCGGTTATTTTTTTCCTGGGAAAAAACGTGGCAACGTTTTTTGAAACAAACGACGATGGGACGTTTTACCGGGAGAAGAAGTGGCGAAGGTTTTGATGAATTCCGTGTTTCATCAAGAGTTTCAGGTACCTAAAATGGAGGGTTTCCTGAACCTTATAGCTGGCTATTTTGGGGGGTGGGTTTTCTCTTACATAAGCCGTATCCATACATACAGCTTAAATATGGGTGTTTCGTACCTCCATTTTAGGTACCGAACGAAATGTTTGGTGAAGTGTTGAAGTTTGTTGATGCCTTTTGTTGGTTAGTTTATTACCCTCCTGCCATGGGAACCCCAAACCTTCATTTTTATGGGTTATAACCCATATATTGGGGGTTTTAAACCTTCATTTTTCATGGTTTTGGGGTCCAAGGGTGGAAGCTAACTAATATCCCAGCCAATGAAAACTTGTTTTTTGTGCTTTTTTGGAGCATGGACTCCCAAAACTTGGATATACGTGGTTCATTAGTGCCCTAAGGATCGGGTTGTGGTACCCCCTTCCAGATGGCCATGAAAATGGCTTATAAATGGGGGGTTTAAAAAACCACTGACTAAGTGGGATGATCCTCCAAGTGGGAGCTGAGTGAAGCTCCTTCCCTCTCTTCCAAAACAGCAATTGATGGAGCAAGATGCTACCTGGCGACTGTAGATTTGGAATTATTTTCTATTCAATCATCTTAGTGACTGTAGTTGAGGGTAAATTTGAGCCATACAACTTTTTCAAAACCACTTTTTGGAGCCCTTCAACAAAAAAACAAAATCAATCCCTATAATAATTTGAGTTGATGGTCCGCAACTTAAATAACACCTGGCCAAAACATCTCATGAAAACCCCAAAAAACTTCCAGTGGATCATGAACGACTCGTCCTCGCTGTGTCGATCATGCTCATAGCACTCAAGTGGTCAATGCCTCATTCATCCACGGATCCCGCACCACCAACAACAAATCTGCTTGGGACTGCTTTTTTTTGATCAACATTTTCACCAAACATGCAGCTACTGAGCCATTGTTTTCGGCTATTTTTGAGGGGTGGGGTTTTCGCTTGCATAAGCTTATATAGGTGAGGATACCTCTATTTTAGCTAGCTGAATTTTTTGGTGATATATCCACAAATACACGGTACATTTACCTTTCACTAAAAAAAATCATGTAGGGAAATAATATACCATATACATGGATGTGGTTGGCGATGCCTGTGTACATACTTTCTATTTGTAGACATGGAAATGCACTGCTGGTCTCATTCCACATTTGCACGCTCTAGCCCGAATCTGGGTCTCTTGAACAAACCAACATTGAACAAAAAATACCATATCACTTGGATCTACCCCCCGTCCTACTGTTGATGGCTGAAATCCTGCACCACCTGGGATGTATAGAACCCTGTAAATAATGGGATAAACTATCTATCAACTGGTGCAGGATCTCAGCCATCAACAGTAGTAACAGTGGCTTAAATGAAACTTTAGGCTGGAAAAAAATCCATTCTGCTGCTGACAGTTGCATCCTGGAAACATATCATCACCAGGAGGATGGCCGGTTCGTTGGAAGTGATTGGATCAATGGTTAGCATGTGAGTGAAATGATCCACTTACAAATAGTGGTATTCATTGGGGATATTAACCATTGATCCTAAACTCCTGGGGCATCCTAAGATGTTTCAGGAAGGTAGAAAATGGATGTAACCCCCTGAAGTTTAACATAGACCCTGCAAACTGGTTGGAAGACGATCCTTTCCTTTGGGGATGGCTTATTTTCAGGGGCGAACTGTTAAACTTCCAGGGAGTAAATTGATCTTATTTGCTTTACTACTCTAGTTGGTGGTTTCAACCCCTTTGAAATGTCAAATTTGGAAATCTTCCCCAAGTAGTGATGGAAAAAAATGCTTGAAAACACCACCTAGTATATATATATATACATACATATAAACAAATAATATCCAAAACTTATATGTGCCAGGGTCTAAACGTATAGTTTGCAAGTTTGGTTTCACATTGTTAGGTCGTGACCCCCCCGCCCAGAGGAAGGGGCATGTACCGTGCGACATTGACTCTGTCTGCAAGCAGTGCCGTCTAAACTCCCATTGTTTCCATAGATGGTCGTTTTTCATCATTCCATGAAAACCCGCCAAGGCACCAGGGTCCAAGCCCACCTGAAGCGAGGTGGAAGATTCGTATGTTCATCTACAACATGTNTTGTAANTATATCATGTATATATCTATATCGCATAAACAAAACTAATTATATAACTGGTCGGTAGGGACGACGGACGACAACGAGGGAGGTAGG
>DF239217.1:226407-244751 GCA_000507305.1 Breviolum minutum Mf 1.05b.01 | reverse complement strand
AATAGTAACTATAGTACTATATATATACCATAATTAATATATACATCTATATATCTGCCATTGTCTGACTGGATTTGAACATACCCACGTTACTTCACCCCCACCTGCAGTCTTGGATTATTTTTTTTGCGTCCTTTCCAGGGTGCAGGAGATTAACTCACAGTGTCTTCCTTCGTTGGTGGTTGGCTGCCACTTACTTACACCCCTGAGGCCCTAAACAGGGAGCCTAAAACTCACCGAACTGAGAAGGAACATCATCTGAACCAAACCTCCATTTTTGAGCTCCATCTGAATTTTCCAGGGTGTAGGTTTGGAAAAATCTGAATCAATTACATTGATCTTTTCAAATTGTCGAAGTAAAAAAAACAAAAACATGTGTGAAACCACCTAGCTTAGGTGAACGCCGTCCTATTGTTTGATTGGTGTTTCGTTATTATTGTCCTCCATATTTCCAATGATTGTTGTGTTTTGGTGTTTTTCAATGGTGAAAATTTGTGAGAAAAAAAACACACTGGAGGCCATTCAACCACCCAACCATCACCAAAAGTTTCAGGTACCAAAGATGGAGGTACTGTACCTTATTTATTTTCGGCTAATTTTGGGGGGTGCTTTTTCCCATATCCATAAGCCTGATCCATACAGCTTCTATAGGTTTTCGGATACCTCTATCTTACCCTGAAAGTCGTTGCCACCATTTTAAAAAATGGTGAAACTCCTTTTGGAAGATGATAAACCTTACCATAAAAAATGGTGAAACTCGGAAACCAACCGGACTAAAAAAATGGTGGCCAAGGACTTCCAGGGTTAGCTAAAGAAGGAACGAAATGTTTGGTGGGAAATTCCCCCGCCGGCCTCGTTGATAATCAGCACTTTGGCCTTCTCTGCTGCGTCATTCAACTTGCTCATTTCTGGACTCACCTTGGGGTGATGGGTTTTCAAACGGCAGAAAACCGAAATTGGATGTTTCGAAAGCATGAAAAAATACGGAATGATGATATGTTCGATCTTTTCACAGTCAAGTAAGCACATCTACAGAATATTCAATGTGTAAATATATGAATATAAATACTGTAAAAATATATACATGTCATGAATTACATGTTTATAGTATCAAACCTGCTATAGCTTTGAAAGAAACTGTTTGAATCAAATCTTGCATCATTGAAAGGAGGGTCCTTTTGGATCTATAGGATCCATGTTAGTTTTCGGGAGTTTCAAGGAATGTTACCAAACATGATGTTCAAGCAACATTAGCTAGCACATATTTTGAAGAACCTCATGTTTTTTGGAATCCGATTTTTTGATGAGGGTCACCTTGCCGTCTTGCAAGTTCTGTTTTTTTCGGCTGATCTAAACGACTTCAAAACAGGACACTTCCACCAGCCCGAAACTCTTCCAAAAAAACAACAACAAAAAACACCTGTCAAGGTTGGTGATCTAAAACTGGTTCCATCCAGAAAATTCTGAATAGGTTGTTTACCCACTAAGCTACCAGGGTTTTGGCGGGGCCTTTGAAGAAATTCCCTCCCTGAAACTAACAGCGAGTTTATCCCCTGAAAATTGATGGTTGGGTCGGACAACTTACTTTCTTCCAAATAAATTCAGGGGTGTTTTGGTTATACCACCTGGAAAGTAGATGGCGCAACTCCCATGTATTGGTTTGTCATAGCCCCTTACTAAGCCACCTTTTGGGAGTTGTGCCATCTACTTTCACTACTAGTACGGTGTAGGTCATTTTCTATGGGAGTCTGGAAGGTTCCATGGTTTCATATCCTCCAAAATGCAAAGAATAGTTCAGTGAAAAATCGCGCATCTTCCAATCCAAACAAACACAAAAAAAATCCTAAAAAACAATGTTTGATTCGACAACTCCCCAGCAAAAAATACAAAAAAGGCACTAATTTAATTCAGCTCATCACAAAAAAGACTCCAACATGTTTGATTTTCCAACTCCCCAACAAAAACAAAGTCAATTTGCCAAACAAATGGACTAATTCAGGTCAACAAAACAAAAAACCAAGGCACATAAGAGGCGGTAACCATCGGAACTTGATTTTCAATCGCCACTTTGGCCACTGCCACATGCATTGGTGCAGGAAGTAAACTGATCACCACATCGGAAGCCTTTCCATCGTGAGTGTTGGGTGTTGGTTTTTTGGCATTGGTGCATTGCCCGTAAGGATCCGAAAGTTATTGGGTATAGGGAAGTTGAAGTTGGTGTTGTCGTTGGTGTTGGTTGGTTGTTGGTTGTCTGGCTTAAAGTGCATGCTGCATGTGTATTTGGTTGTTGGAACCGTAGATGGGTAGCTAAGCAAAAGCGGCTTACATTTAGTAAACCCATGAAACACATATTGCATGTGTTAAACAACTTACTTCTTTGCCAGTCACAGTTTCAACGATGCCATTCTTCGTGATAGTATCATCGCATCATGCACCCAAATACAGCTGCAGTCACCTCACTTCCAAGTGGGCACTACAAATGACCAATCATTTAATCTAGCCAGAACGTTTCGGAAATCGGCGAAAACAAACACATGTGGGGTACACAACGAGTCCCTACCAGTTATAAATGGGGTTTGAAGTAATAATACCCCTCTAAATGGCCTTATAATGGATTGACTGGGGTTATAACCCTACTTATAGGGGTGATAAGCCCATACACAACTTAGTAGGTGCCCATCTTTGTAGGACTTGCGCTTTTATGATGGTTAACCCCACTAAATGGGTGTTTCCAAAAATAGTGGTACCCCAAAATGGATGGTTTATAATGGAAAACCCTATTAAAATGGATGATTTGGGGGTACCATCATTTTAGGAAACATCCAAATCTCTTCTGCGAAGAGAAAAAAGAACCGAGACCAAAGACTCGAAACTGGTGGATCCATACATCGTCATTGTTTGCACCGCACCTGAGACAAAAAAGCCTCGAAGAAATTATAGAACTACCCTCTGGTAAAACTAAAAACATAGCAATTTTGGAAGATCCACATATTTTTGATAGGAAATATACATCTTCATTTTCGGGTCCATTTTTTAATTAACATGTTGCTTTACCGGAATGTATACCACGTGCTGATCGAATCCTGGGAATCGCTCCCTCTATGCTCCCTATGACTTGGGGACTTTTAGATATCTCCAGCTCCAAAAGCGATCCCTTTCCAAAGCACCAGCTAGCTAAATACCGGATCCGTTACTATATGGGTGTTTCAGAAAATAGTGGTACCCCAAAATGGATGGTTTATAATGGAAAACCCTATTAAAATGGATGATTTGGGGGTACCACCATTTTAGGAAACACCCATATAGTTATATAACTGAGTATCCCCAAATGGTAGAATCGATCCCTTGAGAATATCCGATAATTTGATCCCTTCTAGGCAAATTATCAAGTGACGTAATGCCATTTGGGCCCATTTCCGGAGTTCTTTTCTCGGCTGAGGGGAAGCTATGATTTGTCGACTCCACTTAGGCCCGTTTCCGGAACACCATGGCATCACTATTGATTACACACTCTTGTTCATCTTCCAAACCTCTTGTGACCTGCAAGGTTTGCTTTAGATACCTGGGCCTTCCAAAGGGTGCCAAATGGTTTTAAGGGGTGTCAATTGACCATCCCTTAGGGTTGATTTGGCACCCCTTGGAAGGTGCTTTAGATACACATCCCGATTCAATTTCAAGGTATCCAGCTATTCAAAAACCGCGGCCGAATTCAGCTGCGAGCTTTTGACCCACAATAAAGAATCAGAATGCCTCATAACTCATAACCATTGTGACTAATTATCTAGTTGGAAAATCCGGAATATTCGCCAGTTCTATTACCATATATTACCAGAGTGTAAATCATCGAAACAAGTAATGAAATGCTTACTTGTTGGTGGTTTCAACCCCTTTGAAAAATATTAGCCAAAATGGGAATATTCCCCAAATAGGGGTGAAAATAAACAATATTTGAAACCACCACCTAGACTATGATTTAGTAGGTTATTTCGAGCACATGGTCATGACTCATGACCTCAAAACCAGTAATTATAAATATAGTATTTCCCGTATTGGATTCGTTGAACAACTTCGGTTTTTCCACTGAATAACAGAATCTCCGCCAGATCTCTCAATCTCTCACTTATGGAACGAAAGTCCCCATCCCAAGTACACGGAGAGTCACCATCTCCCTAACAAAGGTCACACCGGAGTTTTCCGTATCCATAGGCCTTCATTAAAGCATCCAATCTGCCCGCCACGTCAGCATTGGACTCAGCCTTTCCAATGTCAAGTACCTTCCAACTACGTGTCAAGACAGTCAACGTTGCTTTCGCCTTACGTTACCCCCCCCACCCCAGAAACAAGGGTTTAACATGGTTTAATATGGTTTAATAAGGCCTTCTGAAGGGAAACCAATGGTTAATAAGCCTTTGATAATAAGGCCTTAATGAGGGTGGTACATTAGGGGGGGTAGGTTGACCCGTCATTATCCAACGCTGGTTAGGGTGGATCTTTTTCGTTGTGAGTTGCGATGTGACTTTTTACCCCAAAAATAAAACATGACATGAAGAGTAAATTTTCCAAACAACACCTTTTTAAAAGGGAAATGTTGGATTTATCCTAATGTATGCCAAGTAAACAACCAGTTTTCAAAGAAAAAACGGTTGGTTTTGGAGGTGTGATTATGAAGCCTCTCCAAAACAATGCTCTGCATGAAAAAACATGTGAAAGAAAGGACAAAAACAAGTAGTTTGTTTGGCCAGCCTGTCCAAAATGTTGGAAACACGCCAACAAACGACATGTTCCCCTCGCATCGCACCCAGTTTAATTTCACGAAGAGTCTTTCAGATAGGTTCTTCATAAATCTATTTGAGACTCCGACACCGAGCACAGAAAAATGATGCTTGATGATGCTTGTAACAACTGATCCCTCTATCAAATCTGAACTTTTGTTGATGTCTGTTGTTTATTGAATTACCATTGATTATAATTGTAAGGGTACCAGATCGGATTGCATTGCCATTTGCCAGATTTTTTCGGCTGAAGACCACAAATCTGAAAAAGACACCTTGGAATTTTTAGTGCCAAACGTCCCAGCGAGCTGAGTTTTTCGCTTTGGACTGGCAGCAATCAAAGCAGGCACTTGGTGACACTTTTGGGCAAACAGGGATCACCTCCCGCTCTTGTGGAGGAAGCTGTGAGTGCACAACCTTTTCCACATTCTCGCACCACGATACTGCAAAGTGCTTGAGCGCATCAGCCCTAATGTCGCCAAAAATCCGTTCGGTTTCTTTTCCATGAAGATGCTTTCGATTTCTTCTCTGGACTGGAGAGAAAACCTACTCAGCAGGTTTCTTCTTCTTTTTGGGCGGGCTCGCAGGCTCTACCACCTCGTCCGTCTCCAACAACGTCTTCCAAATATGTGGAAAGCCCACCCCATTCCCCTCCTCTTCAGAAGGGTTCCCTCATTTCGGTAGGCTGAAGAAATCCAGTTATGGTTTACGGCTTCCCAGCTACTTACCATGTGAGGTAGGCTTCCAAATAGTGCCAATTTGCGAAAAGGGAATCTGAAGATACCAACCCCATCATCCCCTATTTTTGAGGCCTTATTTAGACCTTATTTCCTGGATAACATTGGGGGGTTATGGGTATCCTTAGATTCCCGTAAAAATTGCAAACCAAAACAGTTCAATGAGTCTATGAATTGAAAAACGATTCACACAATTTGAAGTATTCTCTTAGTTCCATCGAGTTACTAAACTTATAGGAATGGGTGTATATCTCTGAATACATGCATATATGATATATACGCATCTACACCACCGAAAACTACCATGACAATGGAAGAATAACAAGTTAGAGATGTATCTCCTATCTAAAATGGTGATCTTCCATTCATAGAATAGTTTATGTAATCTATACTCCCCAACTTTGATTTCTGCTATCAACTTCAACAATTTTTTGACTCACAACTCTCAAAACATAGTCTGGCGCCTCTGTTTGAACTTGTCCACTTCCTGTCAGGAGTTTTGTTGCCAATTCCAAGCATCTGGCATGTATAGCTTAGATTTGCTTCTTCGGTGGTTAAAACTATTCCCCAAATGGTGAGAAAAAAATGGTGATGTAGCATGGTAGAATCCGTTAAACATCACTAAACAAGCAAAAATTAGGGAGTCAAGCACCTTATTCAATGATTTAACACAAAGCACTAGGGAAATTCCAACTGGAAAAAAAACATCTACCCTCCCTGTAAGTTTAACAGCTTGCCGCTGAAAATAGAAAACAGGTCGAAAATCGAAAGGAAAGGACCGTCTTCCAACCATCAGTTTTCATGGGCTATCTTAAACTTCGGGGGTGTAGCCAGAATTTTGCAACTTCGATCAAATGGGCGAATCGAATTCATCTCAGATGGAAATCCTCAAGTGATTCTTTTGTGCAGATTTCTGCTCACCCTCAATGGGAATCAGTAATATAGAATTTGTAAGAAACTCAAATCACTCCCAAATAAAATCTTCAGTGACACTCCACATCAATGGCTGACAACCCAAACGAGATCAATGCTTGAAATGGGTGAAACAACCTTTTTCACCCTGGAAGTTTGATTCCTTACAGCTGAAGCATCCACTGAGCTGTATTTTGATGAGGTATGCCGCAGATGCAACCGTCACTTTCTTCAACAAATTGAAACATGACGTGGAAATTACCATCATTGAAAAAAAACATTTGGTGTCTTACATTTTTGGTGTTGCGAAACTCTTTGCTGATCATCTTTCTGTTTCTCAAGGGGTGATGTGTTGTTTTGATTTTTGTGTTTAATAGTCTTGAAAAAAACACCATGGTACAACAAAACAGCACCCAGCCATTCTGGCTAACGTCCTATCTTTCCTCCCTGCCCTTCAAAGCAAAACCCTCCCCTTTGCTGGCCTCCCAACCGTCGCAAGGCATTCAATTCCTTGGGTTCAACACTCGCCACCATGAGCTCAGTTGGCTTACGAGCCAGGTAAGAAATCAAGGGTGCAGCCACATGGCCAGAGCCCAAGACCAAGACCTCACCCAGGGATTGGCGAGGCAAAAACCATATGAAAACTCAGGGATTTGCGTCCCCTTCCAATGACCCCACTTGGGTTGAGGGTTACCTTTTGGGTAAGGGACCGACCCATTCTGTAGGGGAAATGGGAAAGGGGGATATGTTTGCCACTGGTGAAGAAGGGTTTTTTTAACAGCAATGCCAGGTTTTGTTACGCTCCCTGAAACTAACAAGTTAAAGCCACTGAAAATAGGCCGGGCCACAAAAGGAAATTGGTGTTCCAACCATCAAAGTTCAGGGGCGGAAAATGTCAGGGAGTACCGTACTCCCCCGGTCCAGAAATAAGGGGTTTTTAATAGCCGGCCAAAAAAGGTAAGGGAAAGCAATGGTTTATAACCTCCCAAATTTGCTTGAGCTGGTTGGAAAGAATCAACAAAATATGCTCAACAAAAGGCGGCTTGATGGTGATTTGTCACGGTAGAATCAGTAAAATATCCCAACAGGTTCCATATGTTCCCATCAAAAAAGTGTGTAGATTTTTGTTGACACACAAAAACCGGCTCAGATGCTGCACCTGATTCTCGTTTGGTAGAAATCAGGGAAAACTAACCATAGGAACATCCCATAAAAACGTAGAGATTTTTTACCCAATTAGTTACCCAGGGTTTTGGTGGGGCCCCCCAATCAATGGGGATGGATGGAATGGGATGATGGGATTATTCTTGTTTTTCAAATTTTGAATTTCGCGGTTGAAGTTTTGTCTGAATGTGAACTCATCATCTTGCTCCGATGGCTTGTAAGCGGCTTGTACATATTTTGGATGTAAATAGTCTAAGTGTATAAAGGCTTGTTCAATCTCATATCACTTCCATGAAATTCGAAGTTCGTTCGTTTGTTTGTTCGGATTAAGATACAAATTCAATGTATTCAATATACGTCCACACAGGATCCATGTACATCATATTTACCTACATGTATCATAAACATCAAGCATTCCTGTAGTCAAAATATACCAATTTCCCATGGATCCGTCATCTGAATCCCTATAGTCACTTATCTGGAAAGAGCCATGCTACTGTTGCTGATCATAGATCCTTGACGTTGGACCAAAGAATTGCAATGCTTTTCGAGGAAAATATCTAGACTCACTTGAACCTTGGTCAGCTGGCAATATTGCACTCCCAAACGCTCAATGTCTGGACTTCTCATTTTTGCGCATTTTTTGGAAAGTTTTTTTTTGGGGGGTTATGTAGGTAGCTGATGGGATGATAAGAGTTGCATGGTCCGGCAATTTGTTTCGTCAAATCCCAAAGCAACAAACGATCTGGGTAAACATGGATCCTGTCAACCTATATAGTTTGTGGTTGATTGACCCATATGAAAAATATGCTCGTCAAATTGGAAATCTTTCCCAAGGATCGGGGTAAACATAAAAAATGTGTGAAACCACTACCTAGTTATAGTACATCATTTTTGTTCAGAAAAGTAAAAGGATATGACATGATTGATAGTCCTTGCAGAGTATACAGCATACATATGTGGAGTTTCTCCAAACTAGTGGTACCCCAAAGGAGCATGGAGTCAAAAACCCAAGTATGAGTAGTGTAACTAGTAAGTTGGTTTATAACTTTACAATCCATTTACCGGACTTACAACCTACTTATAAGGGGTCCCCAAATTTCACCCCAGCCATAGCTGGTGACTTTGGGCCCCCAAAAACACCCCAAGAAAGTTGTGTGGAGAAAGCATCCCCATGACTCCTAGTGGCCTTCAACCCCCCGGTAGCATCCATCGGAATCATCCTGGCCTTTTGCCCTGTGCTTGAAATCTTCGTCTCCTTAGGCTCCTCACGCCAGAAATCTCAGTTGGTCAACAAAGAGGGCAGAAATCTTGAAACATCTCAGCTTGGTTGAGATGGATATCTGAGAATACTGTTGGAAGAAATTATCAAACAACCATCTGGGAAGTATAAAACCCTGTCAATGATATGGGATATTTAACCTTATCAACTGGTGCAGGATTTTTTTCCATCAACATTCGAAACCCTGTAAGAAAACTGGGTGACTTTGTACATGAAATGTGAGGTTCTAAAGGTTACTCCAAGCTGAGGGCAGTATATTTTGCTCACATAAATTCTGGCCAAATGGAATATGTCACCAATCTAGATTCCACTGAAATAAGGGGTCCCATTTCCCTTCCAAAATGCTAACCTTTGGGGGTTTACGTCATGCGAGGTCGCTATAGCTTGACCAGGTCTACTTGGATGTCCCAGCGAATGAGTAAAAGGTTAGGATCAGTGGGTTGTAACCTCAATATACCCCATTTATAAGTAGGTGAAATAACCCATTTACTAACCAGGTACTAACTTCCAACGCCACATCCAACCCATCCTGGAGGCTCAACTTCCCATCGGCAGCGCGTCGATGTGCAACGCCTGCCTCGTTGGCAGCTGCCTGTAACCTGAAGGAACACAAAAAACGACGGCAACGAAAGGAAGCAACAAGACGTCATCGAGGAAAAACTATGTTTTTTTTTCGGTTGACTTTTTTTTGAATGTTTCAAATTTACAAAATGGGCCAGCACCAATGATTTGTTTGGGCAACAAATGGTTTGGTAAATGGGTTTATCACATGTTAAGCAAGTATCTAATTGATAAGGACTAGTTGAGCGACGAAGAAACCCTCTTCCTTTCCATGAAATACTGGTTGGTGTGTAGGGATCCTTATAATGGCTTATTATATCGCATACAAACAAACTCTATAAAACTGGGTAGGATCTAATCCCCTATCTACCCTAAACAGCGAGGGTGTTTATCGTTTTTTAAGGAAAGTGAAACAAGTTGTGATGTAAAGGTCTGCTCACATTTAGGGAAAAGTTAACGACACCTAAAAACATCAGCTCATTTGTATAGTCAACAACCAGAGCATATCCAGTGACTCAAAAGGGGTTCTCCATCGGTCCGGCAACAGGCCATGGCAGAAAGTAAACATCACCTTAAACAAATCCAGGTTTGGTAGTAACCCGGAGTTAAGTATCGTGTGTAGAATTGCTCCTTGCCTGTGGATGGGGAAGATCATCAACGTCAACAACACCACCATCATCATGATGTCTCATCCTCCAAATAATAATGATAATTAATAATGCTCATCCTCATCCTCCTCCTCCTCCTCCTCATCATCATCATCATCATCATCATCATCATCATCATCAGCATCATCATCATCGTCATCCTCATCCTCATTCTCATCATCATCATCATCCTCATCCTCATCCTCATCCTCATCATCATCATCATCATCATCATCATCATCATCATCATCATCATCATCACTACCATCACCTAATTTGTCATCATCATCATCATCATCATCATCATCATCATCAGAAACATTGTGATCATTCATCATCAACAATTTCACTATCATGATCATCATTGTCATTATTCATCTTCATCAATTTCATGATCATCATCTTCTTCTTCATACACAACAGCTATTGGTCCTTCTGCGGTGACATTTTTATCCATTTTTGTTGCTTGCTCCCAGTGCTTCAGCCACAAGTCATTTGGACTCTCCTTGAGTTTCCCCCACTGAGCCACCAATTTATTCAAACTCTTTTCGGATGAAGCCATGACCTCACGGGTAATTTTCCCAGGCAGGTGACGTTCCGCTTTACCGGACGAACACATCCAAATGGTATCCCTAGGGATCCTGGCTCACCTTCTGAGAATGGTAATGGAACCTGAACACCTTTCTGAGAAGGTGATTATACATCTCAATCATCATCTGACAAGGTGATTGGATCCCTAGATTATGGATCATGCAATGTGCACGTCCCAAATGGGACCAGAGTTTTTCAGAGTGTGAGTCGCAAAGCGACTCGAGAAGGATATATTGTATATTCTCCACAAAATCAAAAAAAACATGGGCGCCCAAAACCCCAGCAAGATGTTCCTAAGATGTATCCGGTTTGGATTTCGGAAGGATCCCCTTATGAACGGGATTGTTAAGGGGACCCGATTCGAATCCCAAACCACCAATTCCGGAACCATTGGTTGAGATTGGCTCCTGAATCAATACCAATCGACTCACCAAAACTCACATGACTTCGCCCCTGAAGAATGGTGGATGGGTCCAACGATCCTGTCCCTTTTTAGGTTTCGGCCGATGAACTCAGGGACGAAAAGCCGTTAGTTTTTTTGGAGGGTATCCTCCTTTTCATACAGGGGTCAACAAAAATGACACCAACCCAAACTTCATGCACTTTTTTCCGGGAAATCCGTTCCCAAAATGTTCCCACAAAATTAAATTGATGTGTGTTTTTCCCCCTCCATTAAATTCATGGCATTTTTTCATGACCTGATTCAAAACATCTCCAACTCCTTGGCTTCCCGCACCATCATAGAGCAAAAGCTTTCATCGTTCACCGTCCGTCCCAAATCCAACCTTGGTGGTTCATAGCTGTAGTCGTGTCGGCGGCTGATGTCCCCAAAATATATTTTTGGACCTCCAATTGAGAACTAGAGGTAGTTTAAAACATGCAATTGGCCTGTTTTTTTACGGATATACAATACGGTACCCGGTACCGTATATATATATATATACATAGATTACTGTGCTATATACATACGTATATATTTATGTGCATTATGTAAGAATACGTTGAATGTATATTATAGTACTCTATAGTGATCAATCTTGCAATATTTGGCAATATGCGGCAGCATGCACACTGAAAGATGCTTTCATCAGCTGCACATCTATTCATGGTGCCCCTGGGCATCTTTACAAAAAGGAAGTTGTTTTTTCAATATACCCTCCCTGAAACTAACATAACACCTGAAAATAGGCCGGGCCTCATAAGGAAACGATCGTCTTCCACCATGCAATTTTAGGTTCGAACACGCTAGTTTCAGGGAGAGTAAGGCTTACATGTTGAGATGCCGACAAAAAAAATCAAACTGAGCCACAAAAAATAAGTCTTACTTTCCATTATACTGGTTGTTCAATAGGGATCCTGATAATGATTTATTTTAATCCCCATACAACTGGGTAGTATTTCATCCCCTAGAAAAAACCAAACAACCAGTGGCCATTTTTTCATTGCTCATCTGAAAACCTCTTCCAATCAGCGCTCACGGGACCCTTTGGTGAAAAAAGTCGCTCCAAAATATTAGAAAGAACTTGTCAACCTAAGCTGGTGATGTTGGTATCAGTTCTTATTGCATATATGTATATACAAAAATAAAATATATAAATATAATCACAAATAAATACGTGTATATATATATACATAAAACCAGGACCATAAACTGTTCCTCTTTGGGGAGAAGAATCCAATATGTACTCTAATGCTTCTTAAATTCAATCTAATCTAATGGTTAAATCGAAAACGACTTGGGCCTCCAAACACCAAGATTTGCATGCGTCCCACCATTTCCTCACAAAGATCCGCCACCCGATTGATCAATCGCCTCGGGAGGGCAAAATCGTTGTGTTAAACTAGTAATGGGAATCTAAGGGTAGCCCAAAACTCCCTCAATGACACCGGTTCCCCTCCGATCCAATAGGTGCTTGTATATATTTTGTATATATCTTTTTGTTTCATAGAGAGAGGGATTGCTCAAGAAGTATATTCTCAGCATTTCTCATCCATGAAACACTTCCATGTGGTTAAGGGACAAACGTGATGAATGTCTCAGTCTCACTGTTGAAAAAGGGTCTTGCAAATCTGAGCATTCTGTGAAGGATGTTTTTCTTGTTGTTTGCCAAACAACGTCCCCACATAGGATCCATGTCACTAGGGTATAGTTACCTACATTTTAATGGTTGATCTTCTATGATTAAAAAAAATCGCGGCAAAATATACCGTTCGTGCCATGTATCCTATGGAGTTTGGACTCAAAGTCGCTGGGAGCCCCATACGAATCGAAGAGATGTCCAGTGAATTCCAGTGTGCCTCAGGCTGAGGATGGAAGGAACGTCATCGAAGTGAACATGTGATAAATTGTACATATATTGGTGACGAATCTACTTTCCTGACTATTCATGTGTGATTGTACAATCACATCTATATTTATATAATATGTATATATATATACGTATGTATATATATATATACGTATATATACGCTAAACTTAAACTCCACAAAATGTCAAGTTTCAAAAACCTCCTTTTCCATGGGGTCCGTTGTTTCCATATCTTCGACGGGCTCCCAAGCAACATGCTGGTGGAGTCAAGGTTGACATGTTTTCTTCCACATCAACGACCTCCCAGGCACATCACTAAGGTTGAAATCATTGGAATTCCTTAGAAACATATTTTAAAAATCCTGGCTGCCACCGTTTCTTCCGGCAAATAGATGTGATATGGATTGATATGGCCTTATTAAAAGGGATTGAATCAACCATCATTAGATCCCTTACAAATCACCGTTTAAGAATGCCTTTGTTATTTCTTGCATGAAAACGGTGTTTTTTTTGGGCCCTTAGATTCCTGTTGATAAAAGGAAGTTGATATTTTGTTCCCAGCAAAAAAAGACTCATCGTTTTTGCAGTTTTTCTACTCTGTCATTTTGAGGAAAATACATCATTCCTGCCGACCATTATCGCTCCCCCAATATCACAGGGCAGTTTTAGGCAGCAGTTTTCAGGTGTCAATCATTTCGATAATTTCACTTCAAACAGCCTGAGGATGTGTTTATGTTTTACTAATATCACTCATATGGACAGTTTAGGAGAGTTTTCCATATCTGTCTGGCATGGCAGTTTCTTCCCTTGTTGGAACAAAGGGATATTTGCTGGTGAACCCGGCTGATGGTTTACCATTCTACCTAATGATATTTCTGGCCAAAATCATAATACTTCATCAACCTAGATACCCTTTGGAGGGATACTCGTGTGAGGTCGCTATATTTGGACCAGTGTTTTTCTGTTTTTTTCAAGCAGCAATCATTTTCATAGACAATTCCAGGATGCAAACCAGTACCAACCGCCAACCACATACACGTGTTCAAAATAAATCTGTCATATCACACACGTCGTCATAGATACACAAAGTTTCTTCTCTCAAAGAAACTAATTACACTAACATAGATACCTCAAAACAGCCATGTTTGAAAGGAGATACATTTTCCAAACCATCAAAAATTTATGGCATCTTTCGGGGGAAGTAATACTGAAGTATGACACCTAAAACTGGCAGCCAATATCACTGCATGAACTTGGCTTCATAATCAGGGTGCGTCTTTTCCTCTAATGCCAGTAAAGGATTATATAATGAACCCCCTGCCAAAGGTTCAAGTCTTAGTGGGTTACATATAAAACCCAACTAAACTCAAGAGGGTCTAAGGGTACAATGGACTACCCAAGATTGGCCAAGATCACTTTTTTGTATTGCGTCAAATTTCCCCAGTACTTACCTTTCCTCCCATCATCATGGAAGTGAAAAATGGGTCCCTCCAGTAGGAGTTACCTTTACCTTTCAAATACAGCCCCTTTCCATTTGCATGAGTATGTCTAAGAGAACCCCAACATACCCCTGTTTCGCATACCCCAGGCATCCCGAAAAAACCCTCAAATGAAAGGAATTCCGACTCATAAACAAATGGTTGAAGGTCTGGGGATATGTTCCAGGGGTATGTTGGAAAATTTTCCCGATATGCTGGCAACGCCTTGGCTTTTCCTTCTCGTACACCACGAAGTTGCTGGATGTAACCTGGATGAAATCGGAGGTTGAAGGGGAGGGTGTTCTATGTTTTTTTTCTCAGTTTTTTGTTCAGCTGTTGTTTTGGAGGTAAGTATAAAGTAAAGCAGGGGTTTCTAAACTTAGAAAACACCTGCAACACTTTAGTAAACCAAACTTCAGACATCCTGTTGATGGAAAAAATCCCGCACCAGTTGAGGTTGGTAGTTTATCCCGTGTTTTATACATCCCAGGTGGCTAGCCGGATTGTTTCCACCAACAGTCTGTCTTCTTCTTCGCCACTCAAGATGTTGGGAGTTGATTTTTTTCAGATTTGAAGTCATCCCAAAGGACACCCCTAAAGTTCCTGCGTCAAAAGAAGGGCTGGTGAATCTTGATGTTTTACCATAACAGTCCAATCCAATTTTATAATCATTTGCCCATGTTTATGCATTTTTTGAAGCTGGTTTATTGGTGAGTCCCATAGGATCCATGTATGGTATATTTAGCTACATTTACCATAAGAATAAACCAAATGTAGTAGATATACCATACATGGATAGTATGGGGTATAAACTAGAACTAAACCATAAGATTCCATTCCATTTGGAGCATCTCAGCTTCAAAAATTCTCGCCATCATGAAAAGGCCGGCAAAAAAGGAAGCCTTTAAAAGCCGGCAGGCCTTGGAAAAAACCCATGGACATGTTGGAAGTTGATGTTTTTCCTTTCCCATAAAATCCATACATGGTAGATGGACCTACATGAATGGTTGCAATTTATGAGAAATGAAGGTAAAATACATGTATCCTATGGATTTTTGAGCAATTCAATGGGGTGTTCCTGACAAAAACTGCGCTGATGATGATTCCAACTCGAGTTCATTATCTCCCAAAAGAAAAGGGTTTCAACCTCCATCACTGGCCCGAATATTATATCTCAAGATGGGAACCAAGCACAACAACTGGAGCCATTCAACACGACGGCCCCCCCGGTAAAGGTGACAGGAACCCATCTTTGAAAAACCATCCCCCCCCTTACTGCCAGTTCAGGGACGATAGTCACGTGCCAGTTGCCCTCCTTCTGCAATGATTGCACCGCGAAGTTGCATCCTGGCACCGAAAAACGTGGCAAAACGTCTTCATTCGTAGGTCCATTGTGTTAAAGGAAAGGTCTAAGGATCGGGGGTTGCACCGGACCCCTTTCCAAAAAAATGGCCTGTGAATATAAATGGCTTATAAATGGAATTGTGATCCTAACCACTTACTGAACCATCCACTGGGAGCCCATCCACCAAGCTACCAGTTATAAATTCTATTCGACAGCAAGAAATCTGTTCCCAAGTGTTTCCTACAAAATATGAACATACATTTGATCTACCCCACAACTCAGGATGCCAGTGGCATTTTCAAAGGTTTAGGTTAGGATCCCCACCTAAAAAATTGTAATGATTTTGGTGGTGACGATTGCATCCTGCATGGGGGGGTATATAGATCCAAAACATCCAGCATTCGCCTTTGAACTTGGGGTCTCTCTAATTTTCAGGACGCCTTTTCCGTGACACCGCTCTCCCCCAAAAAATAAGACAACCTACTAATATAGATTTATAGATTTGCTTGGAAAGGGTGATTGGACAAAATAAAAAATATTCCGATATTCCCCAAATGGTGGTGCAAAATAATGATTTACCATGGTAGAAGGTAGAAAGTAAAAAATCACTTTAAACCCAACCAAAATCCTACAAGGTGGGCCCCTACCAGTTATAACGGGGTTATAACTTCTATAAGTAGGGTGAAATCACCCTACTCACCCATTTATTTTTGGCCATTTATATCGGTTATAACTTATATAACCCCATTTATAGACTGGATCCGGGGCCCAACCTTGTATAACTGTATAACCCTTAAGCTCGCCAGGGCGGACGGCAACTTCTCCGAACCCGCCATTTCATCACCTGGGCGTGTTGGACGATTTTTCAGATTGGTGGCTGCGGTTGTGTCTTGATGTGTTTCTCAAAAGACTGAAAACAACCCTATAATAACCTGTTGGGTGGAACCAACCCAACTGAAAAATATGCTCGTCAAATTGGATCATTTCCCCAGGTAGGGGTGAACATTATAATGACAAAAACTAAATAGGCTACCAAGAAACTAAATTGGTTGAATATCTTCTTGCCAAATTGGTTTTCTTCGACTTATTTCTCAAAAAGCTTATAGAAACTGTATGACAAACAAAAATAAATCAAAGCCTACTGTATCTGGCAAGAGTTTAACCCCCTGTTGCTCATTTGCTCGTCATTTACTAGGGAATATGGCCACCCAAAATGCTCATGAATGCTCATCACGATACGCATTACGCATCAGCCAGCTATAATATGAAATCCATGGATGGTACAACTTAGGAAGTTGAATCATCCCTGGCGAAAAAACCTACTATTTATGGGGTGCCAATAGATGTGTGAACCCGACAGAATCACCACCAAATCGTATAGTTTGATGACATTGCTCCAAAACCTTTTCTTATGAATAGTCAGGGTTGAACTCAGTCGAGAAGCCGGTGAACTTAACCACTCAAAAAACCTTTCCAAAGTCAGTTACACCAGTCATAAACCCAAAAGTTAGAGTGATCACCTACAAGGTGGGCCCAAAAACCAGTTATAACTCAGGTCAGGGAACTGCCATACGTTAGGGGTGAAATCACGGCAGTTACCCATGTATGTTTGACCATTGATTCCGGGTTCTTCATAAAAAACAGCCATCCGATAGAACAATAGATTCAAGCGTGGGATCCCCCGTGCCCCCCAACTTCAAAGTTGTTTCTCTCGGGTTGTCGCCGTCGGCCTTCAGAAAAAACAGCCATTCGAGTTAGGTACGTTCAACCCTTTTCAGTTGGTTGTCGCCGTCGGCCTTCAGAAAAAACAGCCATTCGAGTTAGGTACGTTCAACCCTTTTCAGTTGCAACTTTGAAGTGGGGGTTGGAGGGGGCTACGAAGGTTAGAAGCTTGTCACGTGCCATGGCTGNGCCCTTCGTTTCAGTCCGGGAAGATTTTTTGTATCAACATTCAACAACTTCGTCCTTGCAGGACGAAGTTGTTGAATGTTGATACAAAAAATCTTCCCCGGACTGAAACAGTCTCTGCCAGCACTACTTTTTCGTACGCTCAGGACATTGGCTGACATTAGGACAAAGGATGCAAAATATCATGGCAGCAATCTGAATAACAAATTGGACAAAAAAGTTCCGACGGTATTTGTGGCAGGTGCAGCACTTTGGGATGCATGCTGCTCTTTTGTGTGGCAGGCGCTGGGCTTTGGAAGTATGATGGTTGTGTTGCGTGGCCCTGCCATGCAACTCACATGCAACACACACGCAACACACAGTCAACACAACACGCAACACGAGCACTTTTCCTGTAAATTCTCAATGAACGTGCAGATTTCGAGGGGTTGACCCAGAATCCGGTCTTTAAATGCAAATTTCAGATTTTGGCACACGACGCGCGCTTTGATTGAGAATTTACAGGAAAAGTGCTCGTGTTGCGTGTTGTGTTGACTGTGTGTTGCGTGTGTGTTGCATGTGAGTTGCATGGCAGGGCCACGCAACACAACCATCATACTTCCAAAGCCCAGCGCCTGCCACACAAAAGAGCAGCATGC